>JAMPIV010005104.1:0-409140 GCA_024509875.1 Oreohelix idahoensis | reverse complement strand
GACAGGTGATGAGACTTGGGTTCATTTTTTTGAACCAGAATCCAAGAGGCAGTCAATGGAATGGCATCACACAACATCGCCTACTAGAAAGAAGTTCAAAAGCCCCCACCTGTAGGGAAAGTTATGGCCTCCGTGTTTTGGGATGAGAAGGATGCAATTCTTCTCGACTTCTTGGAACAGGGAAACACGGTGAATGCAGACCGTTACATTGAAACTTTGAAGAAGCTTAGAGGTCATCTTCGGCGACTTTACCCATTAAAAGATCAGAGAACTGCAGTTCTGTTGCACGATAATGCCACACCACACACCGCTAAACGCACCATTGATGCGATTGCAGAATTTTGATGGACATTATTACCACATCCTCCTTACAGTCCCGATCTTGCACCTTCTGACTTCCATCTGTTTGGACCACTGAAAGAAGATCTTCGCGGACATCACTTTGAGGACACCGAGACCCTTAAACGCGCCGTACACCAGTGGTTTAGGAAAAAGGACACAAATTTTTACCGTGCGGGGATACATGCCCTTGTGAGAAGATGGACAAAAACTGTAACAAATAATGGAGACTATATTGAGAAATAAATTTTTGAAGTTCAGACTTGGGGCTACATTTCAATGTGAATTTTATCTGTTTTCTTGCCTATTGAATGAAATTAAAAACTACGAGGCATTACTTTTTGACCGTCCCTCGGGTTAATACCAATGTTATTATTTTTAATTCATATTTTGGCTACATAAGTTTACTTGATTTCAATATCTGTACATTATGACATTTAATACTAAGCAGCAAGTAGGCCTTTCTTAGAGAATTAAATGTATGTAAAAATTTTAATGAAACTTGCTTAACTCATTCTGCCCAAACGAGCGAAGGCGCGCAAGATATGCTTTTCGTTAAACCAAAGGAAATTGGTGCGCCAAGGTGATACATGCCATATTTGAGCAGAAAATCATAGAATATCTGGCAATAAGCCAGTTTAAAATTATTTAATTACATCTGGCACTCGTGTTTGAACGTTTGTGAGCAGAAAAAAAAATTATGAAGTTACAATTGTGTGCTTTATATCCGTTGCTAGAGTTGCTTTGGATCTAGCCGTAGGCCGCGTGGTACTCCCGCTTTATAAGATTCTGCAATTAAACAAAAAAATAAGTGGCCATAGAGTGTTCATATCATGTAAACACTTCCTGTGGACAACATATTTTGAACTGGTAGTGAAATAATTATATTGGTGCTTAGTTTTTGCATACTTTTATCAATTAATGATGTCATAGGGTTATTTGTTTACAAGTGGTGTAGTCACATACATAACACTCATAAACTATTAACGAATCAACCTCAATATATAATTTCAAAATAAATTTTAGTGATTTCGGTAGTGATAATAACCTATTTTCGATTCCAATAAGGATGTTGATCAAACGTGATATTTTTAAGTAATAAATTAATTAAATTTGCATGGCATAGGAATGTGTAAGTAAGATTCCAGATCAGCAATATGTGACTTCACAACACATTTTTAATAAATTACAATTTTCATTTGTTTTTTATCAAACTTCTTGAACTAGTTGTGGGACCCAAGACACATCATAAGTGAGGAATGCAGTAAGCGATCCATAGCTTGCTGCCTGCGTCAGGGTCAGTGAACCAGAGCTGACCAAGACCCTACTCCACCTCCATGTGGTGGTCCTGGAAACAGGCTGCATCACTGCAGTCTTGCTGAGGAGTAGGGATCAAAGAGGGAAGGCAAACCCGGTCTCAAAAAAATGGAGTACGGAAGTCGCATGTGTCGGCCGAAAGGTGCAAATACCGCAGCTTCGCTGTAAGTGGACACAACACAACCAACATCCTTTTCAGGATGAACGAGGAAGAAGAAGAAGAAGAATTAGTTGTCAACTGGATATATGTTTCAATTCCTGGTGTTTTACTATTAAAGGATTAACTCATTCTGCCAAAACGGGCGTATGGCACGCCAGATTTGCCTTTCGTTATACCCAGGGCATATGGTGCGCCAAGGTGATATATGCCGCATGTGAGTAAATTTATAGAATATCTGGTGATAAGCCAGTTTAAAATTATTTCATTACATCCGGCACATGTGTGTGAACGTTTGTGAGTGAAAAAAATTTTAGGATGTTACAATTGTGTGCCTTATATCCGTTGCTAGAGTTGCTTTGGCGTGATACACCTGCTTTATGAGATTCTGAAATTGAACAAAAAATTAGAAAATAACTGGCCAAAGAGTGTTCATATCATGTAACAACTTCCTGTGGACATCGTATTTTGAACTAGTAGCAAAATAATTATATTGGTGCTTACTTTTTGCATACTTTATCAATTAATGACGTCATAGGGTTATTTGTTTACATGTGGTGTAGTCACATACATAAGTCATAAACTATTAACGAATCAACCTTAATATATAATTTCGAAATGAATTTTAGCGATATCAGTAGTGATAATAACCTGTTTTCGATTCCGATAAGGACGTTGAACAAACTTGATATTTTTTAGTAATAAATTAATTAATTTGCATGGGACAGGAATGTGTGAGATTCCAGTTCAGCAATATGTGACTTCACAAAAAATTTTTTAATAATTACAGTTTTCATTTGTTTTCTATCAAACTTCTTGAATTAGGTGTCAACTGGATATACGTTTCAATTCTTGGTGTTTTACTACCAAGGAATTAACTGATTCTGTACATAATTATTTTCTCCTCTGGCCAGAATTATTGCTAGACCCCAAAAGTTTGCATATACATAAGTTAAGTTTACTGAGATAAAATATCTAATTATAAGTAAAGTATAGCGTATTATATATGAAATTAAAGGACAATGAATGGGTATTATGAACATATTAATCGTTTTTACTAAATTTATAATTTTGTAGTTTTATTAGACTAAAAAGTACATACCCAAAAAAAAAAGATATGAAATTATGAAAAAAACATTTCCACTTACCTAAAGCTTCCATCAGAAATTGTTGTCACAATACATTATAATTGCTTTCATTTTGTAGGTAATCCATTTGGTAATACAAGAAAAGTAACAAAACTGTGATTGAACATCCAGTTTTTTCATTTTTCACATAGTAGTAACACGAGTCTTACTGAAGAGATTCCACTAAAACTTTTAAAAATTCACAGCTTGCATCCTAAACATCCATGTACATGAAAACACAATTTCAATCACATAAATGGCACTAATTTTTAAAGAAAACATAACTACACATTATTGAAAAGTGGCTGTCAGTATAAAAACTTATTTCTTGCTGCTGTGATACTGTTTGAAGCAGTACTTTGTGCACAGTGGAGGATTGGCAGTACATCCTTTACACATAAAAGAACTCCTGGATGCTTTACAGTGAATGCACTTTCTCTGGTTGCCAGACAACATAATAAGATGCAGAGATTCTTGAAGTCTCTCAACAGCGTTTGACATTCTGGGTCTACCAAGTAACAGCAGAGAAGATCCTTGTTGAACATCCTCAGGCATCAAAGTGGCTGCTGCCTCTGTCAGTTCTTTGACAAGTTGTAACTTGAAATCTAAAATATTATGTTTCCTTTTCTCATTTCTTGTCAAGAGTATAAAGAATAAATGCATTACTCTGGCATATTTCTAAAAGCCAATGGAACAGTTTTTTCCACCATTTGTAAGTTTTCCTGTTGAAGTTATTATAATTAATAAGACAAAATTTGATCGACCCGGTCGCATCTGTTCATAGAAAAGTTATTTTCATGTATAACTTTTGGTTTGGTTTTCAAATTCTTTCTCCTATCTGATTTACTAATATTTTCTACTGAAGCCTTGGAGGACACAATAATCACAGGCTTTTTTATCTTTCCATGCAGTCACAAGAATTGAGTTATTGTCATCAAGAAAGGATGTTGTTTCAAGATGATGAAGCTTCAGTGTCTTAATTTCAGCAGGAAAGTTTTTCCTATTTATATTTAGAGTGCCTGTAAAATATGTTTTCTGGCTAATCAAGTAAGTTACCAGCTGATGTGTAGTATAATATTGATCGGCAAAAACATGATGGCCTTTTCCAAATGATGCCAGCAGCGTTTGAAAAACCTAGACTGCCACGCCTCTATCAAGATCTGCCTCTGGATTATAAGAGGTTTTATTGCCAAAATATGGAAGCAAATTTAAAACATACCCAGTAGTTGAGTCACACAGACCAAAAACTTTGATGTGATACTTCTTTGGCTTACTGCAATTATACTGTTTATACTGCCAATGTCTGCCATCACCGGTGTCAATACCTAGTTGAGGTATGGTGGCTTTCGTACCCTGATTACCCCCAGAGCTATGCCAGTGGGAGTTTTACACCTGGAAGGCTCTACCAAGCTGGACAGGTTTGCAGGGGTCAGACTAAAGCAGACACCCTGGTCCTCCAGGTTGGGGGTTTTAGCACAGGGCTGACACCCCTGTCTATGTAAAAAGAAATGAAGTTACGGAAACGACAACAAATGAACAAACTTTGCTGCAGGATGGACATCCGGAGTCTGAGGCTTGTATGACTGCCAGTGGTTAAAGCTGAAAGGAAGCCACTGACATGAAAACGGACATCCTGACCGCAAAATGTGAAACAAGAATAGGATTTTGGAATGTCAGGACAATGAACGAGACGGGTAAACTAAAACAGGTCACAGCAGAAATGAGGAACTATAGATTACACATTCTAGGGATAAGCAAGAGCAGGTGGACAGGGGCAGGAAAAGTAAAAACAGGAGAAACAGTACTTTACTCTGGAAGAGAGGATGGACAGCACAATGAAGGTGTAGCCATTATTCTACAGAAAGGAATAGAAAGGACATTACTGGAATGGAAACCCATCAACAACAGATTAATAAGAATAAGATTGAGAGGGAGATTCACCAACACTACAATAATACAATGCTACGCACCAACGAATGACAGTGATGAAGAGGTCAAGGATGAATTCTATCAACAACTGCAGAAAGAAATGGAAGACACACCTAGATATGATCTTATCATAGTAATGGGAGACCTCAATGCAAAAGTTGGAACACACAATACAAATAATGAAAGAGTAATGGGGAAATGTGGCAGCGGTACAGCAAATGAAAATGGGGATATATTAATAAGTTTCTGTAGCATTAACAACCTGGTCATTGGAGGAACACTTTTCCCACACAAAGAAATTAACATGGGAATCACCAAATGGTCGGGACAGAAACCAGATAGACCACATCATGATTAATGGTAGATGGAGACATGCATTACAAGATATGAAGGTAAGAAGAGGTGCAGATGTGGGAAGTGATCACCACTTAGTAGTAGCAAAACTGAAAGTGAAACTAAGAACAGCTGGACCAACTGTAACTACACAGAAAAGGTTTGAAATCAGCAAATTGAAGGACCCCTTACCAGAAAAGCTTTTGCAGCTGATATAAAGAAGGGATATCAATTTGCCAAAAGTCAGGAAAAGACATTGACTTATGATATAGACCAGAAATTCAACACCATTTCAACAATATATAAGGAAAGCAGCAAATCATGCTTGGGATTCCAGGAAAGGAAGAAGCAAGACTGAATAACACCAGAAACATTAAACACCATAACGATGAAATAGGAAATGAAGAGAAATAAAACTGAAGTGAAGTCCCCCAGGTTAAAGCAACTATATAGCGAACAGTACAGTCAGCTGGACAAAGATGTTAAACGCCAAACCCGAACCAACAAAAGGAATTTACTAGATGATCTTGCAAGACAGGCAGAAGAGGCAGCACTGAGAAATGAACAAAGCACAGTATACAAAATAACTAAATTCATCAGCGGAAAACGAGGTGCAAACAATATTACATTAGTAAGAGATAGGCAAGGAAATCTCATCACGACAGCAGAGGGACAAGAAACAAGATGGGCAGAGCATTTCAGAAAACTCTGAACAAGGAACCACCAGAGACACAATTGAATGTTCCTGAGGCTGAAAATGATCTATACTGTTCAAAAAATGAAACGCATAGCTATCCGAGGGCGCGTTTTTATGAGTTTGTAAGTAAAATTTGGTACTCGGGTATATAAAAACCAGCCTCAAATGTTCTTTACAGTGTCAAATGCACGTGTTGACCTGAATTGCGTTCGTTTTTGTAATCGTTACAACGCAGTGGTCAATAGTGTTTATAACGCAATTTTTGACCACAGCTCATGTTGCGCGCATGTGAATGCAACAAAATTTGGGCTGAACACTATTCACTGACTACGCAACTGGAACCCTATAAAAGGATAACGCTACACAAAGAAAAATTCAGTTCATTTTCAAGCAGACATTTATGGCGTCTCTATCGATAAATTTAAGGAACATTGCTATTGGCCGATTGCATGCAGGCGAAAGTCAAAGTCAGGTTGCCAGGCATCTAAACATGCATCAGAGTGCCATCAGTCGACTTTGGCACCGGTTCCAATCCACTGGTGCAATTGAAGATCGCAGTGGACGACACAAAGTGACAACAGCAGCGGAGGATCGCTTTATTTGGCTTCGTCACCTCAGAGACAGGTTTACAACAGCTTCCTCAACTGCCCAGTCATTGCCTGCAAGACGTCATGTGTCTGATCAAACTGTCCGGAATAGACTGCATGACGCTGGACTTTGGGCACAACGACCTCACTGAGGACTGTCCTTACGCACCGCCATCGCCAAAATCAACTTCTTTGGGCCCAGCATTGTCCCTGGGCAGCTGACAATCAATGGAGACGTGTCTGGTTTAGTGACGAATCTTTCTTTTTGTTGCAGCGTCATGATAGACGGCGTAGGGTCTACCATAGGAGAAATGAACGTTTTGCCCAAAATTATTGCATTGATGAAGCTCCGCCGCACGGTGGTGGAGGTGCAGTGGTGTGGGGAATGATCAGTTACAACGGAAGGAGTCAATTTGTGCACATTGAAGGAGGCTTGAATGCGCAACGATACGTCAATGAAATTCTTCGACCCCATGTCCTTCCACTTTTGGCTGCCCAAAGGTCTGTGTTTCAACAGGACAACGCCAGACCCCATTATGCACAGTTGACCACACAGTTCCTGACTGCCAACAATATTCTCACCCTTCCCTGGCCATCCCTGTCTCCAGACATGAGTCCGATTGAGCACCTGTGGGATGAGCTGCATAGACGTGTTTGTCGCCGAGACGTTGCTCCAGCCAATCGTCGTGATCTGTTCCAGGCACTATAGGAAGAGTGTGCAGCCATCCCACAGGCCCACATCAGACGTCTGATTGCATCCATGCCCAGGAGATGCCAGTCCCTGATTGATGCAAGAGGAGGCCACGCACCATACTAACAGGAAAGCCCGTACGCCAAGAGAACTCTCGTGAACCAGATGCAAAACAACTGTCAATTGATTGGTTGAACCCTAAGGTATTCTTGTGTGCAATTTGAACAATTAACTCATTAAATTAAAAAAGTTATTGAATGTCAAAATTATGGCTATGTGTGTGCCTTCAGTAGCTATGCGTTTCTTTTTTTTGAACAGTATAGATGTTAAGAAGAAATCATCACAGCAATCAAAGGGTTAAAGAATGGAAAAGCCCCTGGCCATGATAACTTAAATGCAGAGCTATTTAAGACAGACCCTGAGCTAGCAGCAGAACTATTAGAACCACTATTTGCACAAGTCTGGAAAACAGGGACAACACCAACAGAGTGGAACAAAGGAATAATTGTCAAATTGCCTAAGAAGGGGGATCTTGCAGACTGCAATAATTGGAGAGGAATCACTCTTCTCTCAGTTCCCAGCAAAATACTAGGCAGGATAATTATACAGAGAATTTCAAAGGCAGTAGACCACAAGTTGAGGAAAGAACAAGCAGGATTTAGAAAGAACAGAAGATGTGTAGATCATATATTCACTCTCAGGAACATTATTGAGTAGTGCTCAGAATGGCAAAGACAGCTGTACATTAATTTCATTGATTTTGAAAAGGCTTTTGACAGTATACATAGGGACAGTATATGGAAAATACTGAGGGCTTATGGAATTCCAAGCTGCATAGTGTCAATCATAAAAATCCTCTATGCCAACTTTACGTGTAGCGTTGGGCAGAGCAACCTAACCTTTGAGGTGAAGACAGGAGTACGACAGGGATGCCCCTTATCAACCACTCTATTTTGAACAGTCATAGACTGGGTGATGTGCCAGACAACAGAGGGCAATCCAAGAGGAATAAGATGGACTACATTTTCTACATTGGAAGATCTGGAATATGCAGATGACATTGCACTACTAGCACATTCACATCAACACATCCAGGAAAAAACAGATAGACTTAATAAGTATAGCCAGCAGGTGGGCTTGAACATCAATCTAAAGAAGTCAGAGGTCATGACGCTTAATGTGAGGAACCCTGAGCCCATATCAGTATGGAATCAGCAACTGGAACAGACAGACACCTTCACATACCTAGGATGCATAGTAACACCAGACGGTGGAGCAAGCAAAGACATCAACAACAGAATGAACAAAGCAAGAACAGCCTTTTTTGTCTAAACAACATCTGGTAGTCCTCTCATCTGGAAGTACAACACAAGCACAAAATTAAGATTATATCAGAGATGTGTGCTTTCTGTGCTTCTCTATGGTGCGGAGCGCTAGAGAGTTACAGAGAAGGAAATGTCGAAATTGTCCTCTTTTTCACACAACATGCCTAAGAAAAATTCACCGAATCTTTTGGCCCAATACCATTACCAACCAAGATCTGCTCACTCAGAGCAAGCAAGAGGACATGCACACCATCATAGCTGGCAGACGCTGGAGCTGGGTTGGCCATGTCCTCAGAAGAAACCCCGATGCCATAACAAGAACAGCAATGCTATGGACCCCTGAAGGAAAATGAAAGAGAGGCCGACCAAAAACAACTTGGCGGAGGACTGTGGAGGCTGAGATGCAGGGAATAAACTAGAGTTTGGGGCACTGTATGAAGGATGGCCTCTGACCAAGCAAAGTGGAATCAATTCATTGTTGCCCTACAAGACGCCACCAGGCGTGATGGCCACTGACTGCTTTGACGGTCGGCGGCTAAGGATTGAAGAAGAAGAAGATTGCCAACGTCCTGTAAAACCAACCACCATTTCATTCAACAATAAATTTTCAAATGGGTAAAATGCATTGTTGAATTTTGCTAACATCAAATTCATGAAGGATTCTATTGTGTCTGTACTTTCAGAATCAGGCTGTGCACAGTGCAGCATTGTATGAAAAATACTTTCAAAGCGTTCACGTTTGAACATAGTGGGATAAAATACAGTATACAAAATTTCCTGTCTCATCCAGTAATTCTTGATGCCTGGTCGAACATCAATCCCCATTGCTAAAAGTATGGCCAAAAATTTTATCAGCTCATATATATACTACTGGATAAAAGTTAAGGGCCACCATTCAGTTTAGACAAGGTTTATATAATTCTTCGTGAGCAGGGTTGATTTTCCAAATGTCCGGTAGCTTGAAATCTCTCAAGAAGTCTCTGAATGGTAGAGTGGGACACTGCTAAACGTCTTGCAACATAACGAACAGATTGACCATCCTGAATTTATGCCATGGCTCGACCACGGTCTACAGTGCTGAGACTTCTCCTTGGTGGCATGGCTAATGCAGTGATCATTTCGACCCCTTGTCATACTGATTTATTGCATACCAACGGTGAACACTCTTTACCGATGATCATTTTCCACGTGCATTCAAATTCAACTCACTTTTTCACCTTTTGAACTAGTGGGGCGTGTTGCAAAAACCATGAGTTTTTGCAGCAACAATGGCAATATTCACGTGCGGGTTAAAGTGACCCAGTTTTTGGACATTTAAAAAAAAATTAACCTAGTGCACACTGAAATGTATACACATTTCTCTGAGCTCAGTTTTAATGACATTTTCACTTGTCTTTACAGTTTGCCAATCAATTATATAAACATTGTCTAAACTGAATGGTGGCCCTTAACTTTTGTCCAGTAGTATAGTAAGAGGTGTCCAGCTTGAATAAATAGACCTCCTTTTCTGTTGATTGTTCATCTTATATTTATATGATGCATATGCATTTATTGAATCACATAAAAGCTGAAGAACATCATCTGTCAACAGAGCCTTGAGACAGTCCAGTTGTGCAGAGCTGTCATTTAGATTCGCATTAACACCTGGTGTTTTATTTGGCATTAATCTAAATGAATTAAATGTGGCACCTTCGCTTACTTCTCTCCAAACAGATTTTACAGGCTCAGACTCAACATTCCTACGTTTTGTTTTACTGGGACCTGCCTGTGGCGACCCCCCACCCCCCCCCCCCCCCCCCCCCCCCGCCCCTCCCCCCCCCCCCCCCCCCCCTTCTCAGCTGCTTCAGAATCACTTATTATAGACTCGTCAGAATCGCTATAAATTTCAAATTCTTGATCAGAATCTGATGAAGATTCGCTCATGTCACTTTCACTACTGTCTAATACAGTTTCCAGCCAATCTCGGGCCTGAATAGCTGTTAAACAAGCAGGACGTTTGGATTGTAAACCGCTTCCATATTGTGTATTTTCAGCCATTGTTTATCACCACGAAACGCGAATAAAAATTAACCAAACACACCAAAATTCCCACCAAAACTTGAACAAAGACTGTTCTGAAATGCTTAAAAATGTGTTTACTTTCGTTCTGGATAAAATTCCGGTCACTTAAAAATACTGGATCGGAAAAAGAATAACAATTAGTTAGAGTTTTTAAATAGACTCTACGACCAGATGAACAGAACTGTGCATCTTAAATTTACTCTGTGTACTGAATCAGTTAAGTACAGCTGAACTATTTACGTGTATGTGCATAATATTTTTTCATATTTTATTTGGATTTTTTAATTGTTTCTACACTTCACAAGATATAACAAACAATTATAACATCACATAAGAACTCAACAGTATTTCACAACATTCTGCAGCCAATTTCCTAAAGTTTGATACATAATACACATATCTACTAAATTAATATCATTATATGTGTCTACTGCCTGTTTTTAAAACATCACTTGTAGAAAAAAAAGGTATGCATATTGGGTCCTGGGTGAAACCAAAAAAATGCCTGGGTTAGAATGAGTTAATGTCTACATAATGGAGATAGAGGCTGTTACTGCAGTAACCAGGGCAGTTATTGTATCACACCATTATTATCCATGCTTTTAAAGGTTCAAAATGGATGTCTGTTGCATGAATAGAAAATATTAAAGAGGCCTTAATCTTCAGAAACTGCTGTACAAGTCATTCAGGTGTATGACATTACAATAAGAGTGCTGAAAGACTAGCTTCATGTGAACCCATAGTGGGGACACAGGTCCTGCACAAGGGAGAGATACTGAGGACAGTAAATGATCATCTGTTAGAAAACAACACTGCAGTAGATGATTCAACAAGACTAAGATAGCTGGAATGTGGCACCAAACATAAGACTGTCAGGTATGACTTAGGAGAGGATACATCCGACATGTATACAATCAGGATGCTAAGGTACAGTAAGCATTCAAACACTTGAACATTTACTGAGAGAGACCTAGCACCAATGGGTTTGCCTGGTTTGCAGTGATGTTTATCCTGAATAACAATCACATAATTATCAGGAAATTGTGCTTATGTGTTTGTTCCTAAACTTTGTGAACAAATTTTAACTAAACATATAAGACATGCAATTGATTATTTATCTTTGCTCATTATTTTTTATTATTACAGGTGTTTATTCTTGTCACCTGTGCAACACTCATATCTTCCAACTTGATGTCCTGGATAAGCATACATCAACAAGAGACTCACTGGTAATAAAGCATCAGTGAACCTCATCAACAGTCAGGAAAGGACAGCTACAGTGTTTGACAACCTACACTGTAATACATCAGTTTGTAAAAATCAGATCTGTAACATAAATTGTAGGAAACCATTTTCTGCCAGTGAGATAAATGTTCAACTTTGTGTGAGTGACAGAGCTGTTGCTACTTGTAGTGATTTAAGCATTCAGTCTCACATGAAACTAAAGGAAAGTAAGTCCTACAAGTGTGATATTTGTGAAGTATTATTTACCTTGAAAGATAACATACAGCAACATAACAGAACATGTATAAGAGAGAAGCCTTACAAGTGTGATGTTTTTGGAGCAGCATTTACTCAGACAGGAAACCTACAAACACACAGAAGAATACATACAGGAAATAAACCTTACAAGTGTGATGTTTATGGTGCTGCATTTACCCAGACAGGAAGCCTACAAACACACAGAAGAATACATATAGGAAATAAACCTTACAAGTGTGATATTTGTGGAGCAGCATTTACTCTGACAGGAACCCTACAAACTCATAAAAGAATACATACAGGAAATAAACCTTACAGTTGTGATGTCTGTGGAGCAGCATTTACTCAGAGAGGTAATCTACAAACACATAAAAGAATACATACAGGAAATAAACCTTACAAGTGTGAAGTCTGTGGAGCAGCATTTAATCGGAGTGGTAGTCTACAAAGACATAAAAGAATACATACAGGAAATAAACCTTACAAGTGTGATGGTTGTGGAGCAGCATTTACTGAAAAAGGTCACCTACAAAGTCATAAAAGAATACATACAGGAAATAAACCTTACAAGTGTGATGTTTGTGGAGCAGCATTTACTCACACAAGCCACCTACAAAGTCATAAAAGAATACATACAGGAAATAAACCATCTAAGTGTGATGTTTGTGGAACAGCATTTACTCGGAGAGATAGCCTACAAACACACAGAAGAACACATACAGGAAATAAACCTTACAAGTGTGATGTTTGTGGAGCAGCATTTACTCGGTCAAGCAACCTACAAAGTCATAAAAGAATACATACAGGAAATAGACCTTACAAGTGTGATGTTTGTGGAGCTGCATTTACTCAGACAAGCCACCTGCAAAGTCATAAAAGAATACATACAGGAAATAAACCTTGCAAGTGTGATGTTTATGGTGCTGCATTAACCCAGACAGGAAGCCTACAAAATGCAGAAGAATACATATAGGAAATAAACCTTACAAGTGTGATATTTGTGGAGCAGCATTTACTCTGACAGGAACCCTACAAACTCATAAAAAAATACATACAGGAAATAAACCTTACAATTGTGATGTCTGTGGAGCAGCATTTACTCAGAGAGGTAATCTACAAAGCCATAAAAAAATACATACAGGAAATAAACCTTACATGTGTGATGTTTGTGGAGCAGCATTTAATCGGAGTGGTAGTCTACAAAGACATAAAAGAATACATTCAGGAAGTAAACCTTACAAGTGTGATGGTTGTGGAGCAGCATTTACTGAAAAAGGTCACCTAATAAGTCATAAAAGAATACATACAGGAAATAAACCTTACAAGTGTGATGTTTGTGGAGCAGCATTTACTCACACAAGCAACCTACAAAGTCATAAAAGAATACATACAGGAATTAAACCATACAAGTGTGATGTTTGTGGAACAGCATTTACTCAGAGAGGTAACCTACAAAGACACAGAAGAACACATACAAAGCCATAAAATAATACTTACAGGAAAAGTGTGTGATGTTGAAAGAATACATACAGGAAATAAACCTTACAAGTGTGATGGTTGTGGAACAGCATTTACTGAAAAAGGTCACCTGCAAAGTCATAAAAGAGTACATACAGGAAATAAACCTTTCAAGTGTGATGTTTGTGGATAAGCATTTGCCCAGACAAGCAACTTACAAAGTCAGAAAAGAATACATAACAGGAAATAAACCATACAAGTGTGATGTTTGTGGAACAGCATGTACTTGGAGAGGTAACCTACAAAGACACAGAAGAACACATACAGGAAATAAACATTACAAGTGTGATTTTTGTGGAGCAGCATTTACTCAGACAGGCAACCAAAAAGTCATAAAAGAATACATACAGGAAATAAACCACACAAGTGTGATGTTTGTGGAACAGCATTTATGTGGAGAGGTAACCCACAAAGACACAGAAGAACACAAACAGGAAATAAACTTTACAAGTGTGATTTTTGTGGAGCAGCAGTTACTCAGACAAGCAACCTACAAAGTCATTAAAAAATAAATACAGGAAATAAACCGTACAAGTCTGATGTTTGTGGTGCTGCATTTACTGAGAGTGGTAGTCTACAAAGACATAAAAGTATACATGTACACAGCTTAGTGTGAGTGATAGTGCTGCTGCTGCTTGCAGTGATTTAATCATTCGATCTCACAAGATAATAGAGGAAGACAAATTCTTCAAATCTGATATTTATGGTGTATCATTTATTGAGAACTTTACGTGTAGCATTGGGCAGAGCAGCCTAACCTTTGAGGTGAAGACAGGAGTACGACAGGGATGTCCCTTATCAACCACTCTATTTTGAACAATCATAGACTGGGTGATGCGCCAGACAACAGAAGGCAGTCCAAGAGGAATAAGATGGACTACATTTTCTACATTGGAAGATCTGGAATATGCACATGACATTGCACTACTAGCACATCCAGGAAAAACTGATAGACTTAATAAGTATAGCCAGCAGGTGGGCTTGAACATCAACCTAAAGAAGACAGAGGTCATGACGCTCAATGTGAGCAGCCCTGAGCCCATATCAGTAAGGAATCAGCAACTGGAACAGACAGATGCCTTCACATACCTAGGATGCATAGTAACACCAGATGATGGAGCAAGCAAAGACATCAACAACAGAATGAACAAAGCAAGAACAGCCTTTTTTTTAGTCTAAACAACATCTGGAAGTCCTCTCAGTACAGCACAAGCACAAAATTAGGATTATATCAGAGCTGTGTTCTTTCTATGCTTCTCTATGGTGCGGAATGCTGGAGAGTTACATAGAAGGAAATGTCGAAATTGTCCTCTTTTCACACAACATGCCTAAGAAAAATTCACTGAATCTTTTGGCCGAATACCATTACCAACCAAGATCTGCTCACTCGGAGCAAGCAAGAGGACATGCACACCATTATAGCTGGCAGATGCTGGAGCTGGGTTGGTGTTGAATGTTGGTATTATCAATGTTGCAAGTGTCTTGCTAGAAACGCCACACAGGCTACCAGTATTGACGGTTGTTGTCTGTATGATGATGATGAGTTGAGTGTAGCAGTTTTACTTTGTTGTATATTATTATTATTATGTGCGCTGATGAAGGCAAATTAGCAGGTCGGGCTTATAAGTGGCCGATGTGGTGTGTGGATGAATAGACAAGTCAATGAGTGAATGCGTGTTCTTCTTCTTCTTTGATCCATAACCGCCAACCGTCAAAGCAGTCAGCGGCCATCACGCCTGGTGGCGTCTTGTAGGGCAGCAACAAATTGATTCCACTTTGCTCGGTCGGCGGCCATCCTTCGTACAGTGCCCCAACTGTGGTTCATTCTTTGCATCTCAGCTTCCACAGTTCTCCGCCAAGTTGTTTTTTGGTCGGCCTCTCTTTCGCTTTCCCTCGGGGGTCCATAGCATAGCTGTTCTTGCGATGGTATCAGGGTCCCTTCTGAGGACATGGCCAACCCAACTCCAGCGTCTGCCAGCTATGATGGTGTGCATGTCCTCCTGGTTACTCCGAATAAGTAGTTCTTGGTTGCTGATGGTGTTTGGCCAAAAGATTCGGAGAATTTTCCTTAGGCAGATTGTGTGGAAGGAGGACAGTTTCGACATTTCCTTCTCTGTTACTCTCCAACATTCCGCACCATAGAGAAGCACAGAAAGTACACAGCTCTCATACAGTCTTAATTTGGTGTTTGTGCTGTACTGGGAAGACTTCCAAATGTTGTTGAGAATAGCAAAGGCTGTTCTCGCTTTATTCATTCTGTTGTTAATGTCCTTGCTTGTTCCGCCGTCAGGTGTTACTATGCTTCCTAGGTAAGTAAATGTGTCTGTCTGTTCTAACTTCTGGTTCCTTACTGTTATTGGCTCAGGATTGCCCACATTTAGTGTCATGACCTCTGTCTTCTTCAGACTGATGTTCAGGCCAACCTGCTGGCCATACTTATTCAGTCTATCAGTTTTGTCTTGAATGTGTTGGTGTGAATGCGCGAGCAGTGCAATGTCATCTGCATATTCCAAATCTTCCAGTGTAGAAAACGTTGTCCATCTAATTCCTCTTGGACTGCCCTCTGTTGTCTGGCGCATCACCCAATCTATGACTGTCAAAAATAATGTTGTTGATAAGGGGCATCCCTGTCGTACTCCTGTTTTCACTTCGAAAGTTACATTACTCGATCCAACACTGCACGTAAAGTTAGAATAGAGGCTTTTTATAATGGAAACAATGCGGCTGGGAATTCCATAAGCCCTCAGAATTTTCCATAGGCTGTCCCTGTGTATGCTGTCGAAAGCCTTTTCAAAATCAACAAAGTTAATGTACAGTTGAGTTGAGTGTAGCAGTTTTACTTTGTTGTATATTATTATTATTATGTGCGCTGATGAAGGCAAATCAGCAGGTCGGGCTTATAAGTGGCCGATGTGGTGTGTGGATGAATAGACAAGTCAATGAGCGAATGCGTGTGGTAAGACAGTAATGATCACACACCGTGAAGTACATATAATACTCAGGAAGTGTAGAACGACGGTGATACGATTATTCACAATTTATTGACTCCACAGAGACAAGGACATCATCAGTACACTGTCAATGGCACATTGTTCAAGTACATCAAGGACATAACAAAAAGTTCAATACATCTATAATATCAATGACTCTTGAGCAGCCTGCATGAATCGTAGTGCTAATAGTATGTCAATAATTCTCTCTACCCTCTCTGACGAGATAAGCCAGGTAAGACTCTGGCAAAATTAAGCTGCATAATACGTAATGTCAATCTTCTCATAAATGCTTCTCCGCACCAGGAGTAAGTCACCTCAATAGTGCCAGGCTTCCAAATATCTATAATGTCAATCTACTCATAAACGCTTCTCTGCACCAGGAGTAAGTCACCTCAATAATGCCGGGCTTCCAAATATCTATAATGTCAATCTCCTCATAAGAACGCTTCTCCACACCAGGAGTAAGTCACCTCAATAATACTAAGTTCTTGGCTACAAAAATAGCTTAAAAAGTACTGTTACCTTTACTGCCATCCTCGAATAAGACACAAAAAACATTCGCCAAATCCATGTCTCTCCGAAATATGTCAGAATTATAACAGGGGGAAATCTTAAACATATTTAACACACAAAGGACTCTGTTCCCCGTTCACACAGTCAGAGAAGATCGCTGAACACCCTCTCAGCTCAAAACGCCCAGCCAACTGCCTCGAAAAACAGTCTTCTGGTCCCGCGCAAATCATCGCACATGCCCGGATAATTACGAGCCCTGAGTTTAGCTCACACACTGGAACAATCCAGAACGTTCCCGAAAAACGATCTAGAAAAATCTTAAATGGACAACTGTCAAGACAAGGGAGATAACAACTAAAACTAACCTGTACCAAAAAGTATACAACCAGTAAATTCCCTTTGACCATAGTCTAAAAAAGTACACATCCCTATCTTAAACGAACTGACTGTAACAGTCTACCGCATCCCCCGGGGAAAAAAATAATAACTTTTTTTTTTGGAAAAAATACATGGAACAAATGAGGGCGGTAGCATACAAATATCTACACTTAAGTATAGTCTATATAAAGTCATAAACACAAGAATAAAAGAAGTAACCAAGAGAGATGTAGATAGCACGACAAGATATCAGAAGAAAAGTGACGAGTGAACAAGGACAAGATGGGATACGAAAGGAAAGAGTAATGATGAAGGGAAGCAATGCCCTAAGAATGAATAAGACAACAATAAGACAAGGTAATCAAATGCATGGTATAAATGAATATCATAGTAAAATAGTAGCGTACATGACAATCTAAATTTACATACACACCCCAAAAACATAATAATAAGCATGATAACATAGACAACCGGACCACAACACACAAATGATGCACTGACGAAGGGCATCAAAACATACAACGCCATAATATCAGGCTATTCTGACGCACAATGGAGCGTCGGGTGAGAAACACAAAATTATCTCACAACGTTAGAGAAACTATTTTCTCAAAGTACTATCATTATAAAAAAGGAGGTGCCATAATCGCACAATAAAGTGCTGGGAAAATTACATACATATGACTTCATATATCCCAACAACAACAAAAATACAATATCGCCATGTCTAGCAATGATAAATTACAAAAATAGAGGTGTCATTAACATATTATACTTTTAACATCGTAATTTACAGCAATATAGTGACACCGATATATTATCATCAAAAGGTTATATCATCTCATAGTACGATATCTTTAACATAATATCGTATACTAATGTACAACAATGTTAACTAGCAAGTAGAAATACGAGATATCCTCTGAAGTCCCAGACCATTCTGTACTCAAGAGGGCACCACAGACATCTAAAGACGCGTCCAATGCCAAATGGTAAGCAGGGACGTCACTCCTGAAATAACTGGTAAACTGTTGAGACTCTCCATATAACTGCACTGATTTGCTGTGAGAAAATACAAATAATACAACTCTGTTTGATAACCGTAGGATTTTATAATGTACAATAGTCAATACTACATTTTCATTTATTAAATGTGGCTGTGTAAACTTTCGGCCCCTGTATGGATATAACTAAACCTTCCTCCGTTACTCTAAAACAGTAGCAGAGAAAGTAGTACAGACTAAATTGGAGTCTTAAATCACATAGGGTCATAAAAGTATCTGAGAAAAATAGCAGCATGTAATTTATGTAGAGAATAGTCGTGAGTATACTCATGATACCCACGTCAAAAGGCAAATCTATAAGATGGTAATAATGACCAAGAGTGTAACGATGGCTGACAATCAGATTTCGTGCAAGAAAAAGGAGATGCAGCTGACAAATGCATACATCTCACAGGCACAAATGAAGTCATAGCCTGCATACTGTGCAAGGAAAAAAAAACAAGAAACACAGAATAAAGATGTTATAGCAGTCAGTAGTAAACTTGGACCTTCGTCGAAGTTTAAAAGAAAAGCAGTAAGTGCAACAAAAAGTCATAAAGGACGAAGATACTGAGCTAATCGGCCCAATAGAAAAGGTAAAGAAAGTCACAAGGTATAGATATGTACGGTACTAACAATTATGTTCGTACGTGTAAAGAAAATGCTAGTCATTGCAGCAAAGAAGTTGCAATCAACATGACTGGATATAGATTCAGTCGTATCAGTAGAGTTAGTGTCTGTGTCACACAAAATCGAAGGATCCTCTTCTATAATAGCAGTTAAAGAAGGATCAAAGTTAGAGTTGCAACGTACTGAAGTATGCCGAACTGTGCTAAAAGAAGCACCAAAATTAGCATGATGAACAATTGTATCATCAATACTGCAAGATTGCACCATATTAGCAGAATGTATCACTTGAGAAGATTTTGGCATTGTTGTTAAGGTCGTTTTAGTTAGGTTATGTTGCCATTCCCAAGCAGCAATTTGTATCGGCGTACACACCTTTACACCATGTATCTGTCCGACAATAAGGTCGGCGATAGGTGCTCTGAGCAAACATGCATGTATATAACCAGTGAAAAACGGTGTGGCAATGTGGACTATGGCAGTTGGAAAAGTCTCAACTGTCCCAGCAAATAACACACATTTCACCATATTACCAGTTGCACAAGATGGATGAGCTAAAGACTGTCTAATCCCAACAGTTGTACATCCAGAATCAAAGAGAACTGAGACTGGATTATTATTCACTAAACCTTTATGTAGAATAAGAGACCCTCTTCCATCATGCACAGCTGCGGCAGGAAGAGCGGGTAGAGGATGACCGCAACTCAAGGTAGTTATAGTCGTAGGTTGGAACAAAGTTGTGCATTGCGGGCATTTAGATGCCCTCTCAAAATCGAAAGTAAAGCAAGCACTAGCATTAGCGACACTATTATTATTGTTACCTTGATTATCAGCACCCTGGGACTCTTGTTGAGCAAAGTTAGCCTGGTGATAAGATCTATTATTATCATGTTGTGATCTATCACGGCTATTATTTCTATTGAAATTATTGCCATTTGCTCTATTGAAATTCTTGTTCGAACTCCAATTTTCATAGTTGCGATTGTCATTTCCCCTTTGATCAAAAATTCTATTAGATGGGTTTTGTTGTCTACGTGAGAAGTTATTATTGGTTTAATAACCTCTATTGTAGTAACCTCTTCTAAAGTTCCTATAATTATTAGGACCAAAATATTGAGGACTATTAAATTGCCTCCAGTTCCCTGAAGAAGAATCATTACGTGATGGACCCCCTTGGTTCTGTCCAAAATCACGATTATTCCTTTTTTCAAAATTGCGCTGAGGCCTTTGAAATTTACATCAAAAATTAGGACCATAAGGTGTTGCTGATGCAACGGGTAAACATTCTTCGACTTTAGCATTGCTGACCGTTACATTTGGATGAGCCGTGACATATTGGCGACAGTGTTCCATATCTTTTAAGTTTGGAGGCTTTCGTTCATGTAGAAAGGAAAGAAAAGATTTACTAACTGATGACATAACTTTGTCACGAAGTAGTAAGTCAACAAGGGCCTCATATATGTGTCCAGTTTTTGACAATTCCACCCAACGTGAAAAGGTCAGGCAAATCTCTGATATAAATGCTGAGAAATCTTTTCCTGTCTCCGACAATAGAGACTTGAAGCGTAGGCGATAACCTTCTTCATCCAGTTGGTTTTTTTTAACAGGGCCGCTCTGACAACATCATAGTTATTTTTGTCAGGATCTTCCACTGACATCATAGTATCCAAAGCTTCACCCATAAGTAACTTCATAATTTGTGCGCAATATTGCGACTTGTTTATCTTATGAGATTTGCATGGAATTTCAAATCTCCTCAGATAGGATGCAATATCGTCATGAGGAGGGTTGAAATGAGGCAATTTAATATCGTAAGTTTTAATATTTGCCTTATCAAAAGTTGTTTGATTGGTTGTGCCATTTTGTGCATTACTCATATTTACCACTTTTATTTTCTCCAGCTCCATAGCTAAGATTCTTTCCTCGTGTTCCATTTTTTGTTTTTCAGCCTCCATTTGCTTTTGCATTTTTTAATCTTCAGCCTCTCTTTCTAATTTTTTATTTTCAGCCTCAATTTGCTGTTGAATTTTTCTCTCCTCAACTTCCAATTTTTTCTGCTCCATTTCCAATTGGAATTTTCTCTCTTCTGCTTGCATATTCTGTCTCTTTTCTTCAGCCTTCTGCGCCTTCTCATATTCCGCAAGTGCGAATTCCTCTAATTTCTCTGCAGTCTTGCCAAGGGCTTTCCCTTGCTCAATAAAGTAATCCAAAGTAGACATTATGTCTAATTATATAAGATCAATAACCTGTGTAAATATATCACTAGAGAAACTCACTTTATCCCAACTCAGTGGGTGACAAGTCTTTGCTCAAGAACTTGTATAATTAATTTAACTTTCAATAATACAATTAATTACTTATATACCTTCTTCTTCTTCCATCCTTAGCCATCAACCGGCAAAGCAGTATGTGGCCAGAAATCAACAAAACAATAAAGCAGAACTAAAGCAAAATATTACAAAGCTTGTAACGACAGCTGCGAATAAATTAACAAAACAAATAACAAAAACAGTGTATAGACGAAAAGGTGTAAAGAAATAAACGATAGAAAGGGAAGGCAGACAAATACAAACAAATTAATCAAAACTAAAGAACTGAAAAAAATATTACGAAAACAGTGCAGAACAGCTCGTCACAACTAAACAAAATTATCACGAAAGACCAACGTAGTGGACAAAATACGACAGCAACAAAAAGTCGCTGGTAATTTCCACTGCGGGAAATTAGCAATAGTCCCTAAAGAATGCTTTCGTAGGCCCTCGGTAAAGTGGGATATCCTATTACAGTCTCCGCCCAACCAAACCCGCTGAAATATGAATACATATATAACATAGAAACAAGGAATAGACTATATAAATAGTCTAAATATATGAGGAAGGCCTAATTAGATCACAACATAGAAGCACAGTTTACAAACAAACGAATAGCCACTTATCTTTTATGCTGACAAAAAAAAATCCCAGCTTCCACGATAGCAGCAATGATGAAACAGGAACTGGCCTCCAAAATAACAGCAATGATGAAACAGGAACTGGCCTCCAAAATAACAGCAATGATGAAATTCTCAGCAAACACAGTTCAGTGACAAGAAGATCCAACGCTGAAGGTACAGGCATCTTCTATCACTCTGGTTCCTGACATGTTGCACTTGAACTGGCAACACTGCCCTCAACTTGAATAACATGATGCACTGGATTCTACAGTTGTAGGGACAAACGGCTTTCGGGCAATGCCGAGTACTTTCAACTAGGAATAATCACTGTTGTTGAGCTTTGAAGAGCATTACTGTAAATAGCCCCGACGAGCTGGTCCACCAATATTGAATGTTGGTATTATCAATGTTGCAAGTGTCTTGCTAGAAATGCCACACAGGCTACCAATATTGACGGTTATTGTCTGTATGATGAGTTGAGTGTAGCAGTTTTACTTTGTTGTATATTATTATTATTATGTGCGCTGATGAAGGCAAATCAGCAGGTCGGGCTTATGAGTGGCCGATGTGGTGTGTGGATGAATAGACAAGTCAATGAGCAAATGCGTGTGGTAAGACAGTAATGATCACACACTGTGAAGCACATATAATACTCAGGAAGTGTAGAATGACGGTGGTACGATTATCCACAATTTATTGACTCCACAGAGACAATGACATCATCAGTACACTGTCAAAGGCACATTGTTCAAGTACATCAAGGACATAACAAAATGTTCAATACATCTATAATATCAATGACTCTTGAGCAGCCTGCATGAATCGTAGTGCTAATAGTATGTCAATAATTCTCTCTACCCTCTCTGATGAGATAAGCCAGGTAAGGCTCTGGCAAAATTAAGCTGCATAATACGTAATGAAATGTCAATCTTCTCATAAATGCTTCTCCGCACCAGGAGTAAGTCACCTCAATAGTGCCAGGCTTCCAAATATCTATAATGTCAATCTTCTCATAAACGCTTCTCCGCACCAGGAGTAAGTCACCTCAATAATGCCGGGCTTCCAAATATCTATAATGTCAATCTCCTCATAAGAACGCTTCTCAACACCAGGAGTAAGTCACCTCAGTAGTGCCGGTGCTCCCAAATACGTAATGTCAATCTTCTCAAAAGAACGCTTCTCCACACCAGGAGTAAGTCACCTCAATAATACTAAGTTCTTGGCTACAAAAATAGCTTTAAAAGTACTGTTACCTTTACTGCCATCCTCGAATAAGACACAAAAAACATTTGCCAAATCCATGGCTCTCCGAAATATGTCAGAATTATAACAGGGAGAAATCTTAAACATATTTAACACACAAAGGACTCTGTTCCCCGTTCACACAGTCAGAGAAGATCGCTGAACACCCTCTCAGCTCAAAACGCCCAGCCGACTGCTTCGAAAAACAGTCCTCCGGTCCCGCGCAAATCATCGTGCATGCCCGGATAATCGCGAGCCCTGAGTTGAGCTTACACACGAGAACAATCCAGAACGTTCCCGAGAAACGATCTAGAAAAATCTTAAATGGACAACTGTCAAGACAAGGGAGATAACAACTAAAACTAACCTGTACCAAAAGGTATACAAGCAGTAATATTCCTTTGACCATAGTCTAAAAAAGTACACATACCTATCTTAAACAAACTGACTGTAACAGTTGGCCATGTCCTCAGAAGAGACCCCGATGCCATCACAAAAACAGCAATGCAATGGACCCCTGAAGGAAAACAAAAGAGAGGGTGACCAAAAACAACTTGGCGGAGGACTGTAAAGGCTCAGATGCAAGGAATGAACCAGAGTTGGGGCACTACGAAGGATGGCCACCGACCGAGCAAAGTGGAATCAATTTGTTGTTGCCCTACAAGACGCCACCAGGCATGATGGCCACTGACTGCTTTGACGGTCGGCGGCTAAGGATCAAAGAAAGAAGAAGATTTATTGAGAAAGATAACTTACAACAACGTAAACTATTGTTTTGTATACAGGAGAGAATCCTTACTGGCATGATATTTGTGATGCAGAATTTATTCAGTGTCGTCTTCTTGTTTGATCCTTGATGTTGACTGACAAAGCAATCACTGACCAACACGCCTGGTGGTGCCTTGTAGGGCAGTAACAAACTGTCTCTACTTTGCTTGTTCAACAGCCATCTTTCATGTGGTGCCCCAGCTCTGGTTCATGCTTAGCATTTCAGCCTCCACAGTTCTCTGTCAGGTGGCTTTTGGCCATCCTTGCTTTCACTTTCTGTCTCGAGTCCATAGCATGGCAGTTCTGGTGATGGTGTCAGGATCTCTTCTGGTGATGGTGTCAGGATCTCTTTTGGTGATGGTGTCAGGATCTCTTCTGGTGATGGTGTCAGGATCTCTTCTGGTGATGGTGTCAGGATCTCTTCTGGTGATGGTGTCAGGATCTCTTCTGGTGATGGTGTCAGGATCTCTTCTGGTGATGGTGTCAGGATCTCTTCTGGTGATGGTGTCAGGATCTCTTCTGGTGATGGTGTCAGGATCTCTTCTGGTGATGGTGTCAGGATCTCTTCTGGTGATGGTGTCAGGATCTCTTCTGGTGATGGTGTCAGGATCTCTTCTGGTGATGGTGTCAGGATCTCTTCTGGTGATGTGTCAGGATCTCTTCTGGTGATGGTGTCAGGATCTCTTCTGGTGATGGTGTCAGGATCTCTTCTGGTGATGGTGTCAGGATCTCTTCTGGTGATGGTGTCAGGATCTCTTCTGGTGATGGTGTCAGGATCTCTTCTGGTGATGGTGTCAGGATCTCTTCTGGTGATGTTGTCAGGATCTCTTCTGGTGATGGTGTCAGGATCTCTTCTGGTGATGGTGTCAGGATCTCTTCTGGTGATGGTGTCAGGATCTCTTCTGGTGATGGTGTCAGGATCTCTTCTGGTGATGGTGTCAGGATCTCTTCTGGTGATGGTGTCAGGATCTCTTCTGGTGATGGTGTCAGGATCTCTTCTGAGGATGTGGCCCACCAAATTCCTCTGTATACACGCTATGATGGTGGGCCGCTTATGGAGCGCTTATTATTATGGCATAATAATTGTATATCAGAGGATGAAGTATGGCTTAAAATTGGGGGTGATCATGGATAAAGAAGTTTGAAAGTTACAATGCAGGTAGTGAATTTAGTGAAACCCAAATTCTAGAACCTGTACCTTCCTATTATCAATGGCTAGAGTCAGAGGCACATGTAATAATTTAGAAATATTTATAAATGGTATGAAAGCTCAGATACAGTCACTGAAAAAGATTTTTTTTTTTTTTTTTTGTATTCGTGGATTATGACTTTTTCATGAAAATTTAAGGTTTGTCCTGACCTCAAGGAACATACCCATCACTTTGGTGTCTCCAGCCAAAAACAACGTGATTGAGACTTCAGTCAAACACAGAACTTTCAAACATAGAAGTCTGACAATGTTAATGAGTGATTACAAGAGATTTATGAAATTTGGAAATGGAAATAAAATCAAACAACAATTGGCATGTTACCACAATCCTTTACATCAGCATTTCTCAAACTTCCATGGAGCACTAGTATTCTATGAGCTATTGACAGTCATTCCACACAAAAACGTAGAACTGGTTGCTTACAACTTATTTTTAAAGATTTAAATAAATAGAGTGAAACCTGGGGTTTGCAAACAGTAAATAAATAATACACACATAAAAGTGTGTTTCAGGCTGTCATGAGAAATAAAGAAGTCAAAAACCAGACAACAGAAAAATATCAGAAGCGAGAGGCTTACTGCAGAATCAAACCCAGCACCTTCCAAATGGCACCACCGCTATGCTACAAAAGTGAATCTCACTATCCTATCTGCCAACTGGGCACCACAGGAACTTCACATTAAAGTGGCTCTAGCAAATCTCCTAGACATCTTGCCAGCAGAAATGGAGCTATAAATCAGCTGTGAATGACCAAGTAGAGAAGAAATAAAGCCTTAAAGCTTCTGAAGGATGGAAACGTAGCTGGTCCAGATGCCATCAAAACAGATATTCATTTTTTGATACCTCTACAGTGATATACAAACTAAATAAATAAATATTTCATTGGAGAATCGCCTCATTTTTCAAATGGGCTGTTTATCTCCAAAAGGCCTTAATGTCCAGCATCATTTTGCATAAATACTGGTGGATTTTCTCTCTTTTTCATTCTTCTTTATTCGTTGTTTTTTCGATCTATCTTCTTAAGTTTTTCTTTGGTTCGTTTCGTGTTATTTTGTATCTTTTTAAATTGTCGCTATCTTATACGTCACTTCCTTGGACGATTTCTTGTACAAGCTACCTCAGTGTTCTATTCCAAGCATATACAGATCTAGCTAAGTGACCTTTTACTTGTTCCAAAGTTTTGTTCATTCTCTTTTTTTTCATTTCGTTGATTATTTACTTTCTTGTTTCGGTATTTCTTTCAGGTTTTATGATTTTCTTGCATTATTATTGTTCTTTTTTTGCTCATCACTGTAGTTGTTTACTTTTTCCATCTGCTTGTATCGCTCATTTGGTGTATGTTTCTCATTATCGTATGTTTTTGTAGTACCTATGTGTAACTGTGGCTGATGAAGGGTAAAACCCGAAACATCCCTTGTTTCATGTGAACTGTTATTAACAGTGTTAATCTGTAGAACTGATTCAATACCGTTTTATAATTTATTGGTTTATATACCGTACTTATATATATTATACGAACTACTTGACAGAGTCTGGGAGAGAAAAGAAATATCGGCAGAATAAAATGAGTTATTTGGTCAAGTTGCCTAAGAGGGAAATTTACAAGAGTGCACAAATTATAAAGAAATAATGTTACTATCAGCACTGGGAAAAGTATTCAACGGAATTATCCTTGAGAGATGCTCAAAATCAATGCTTCAGAAGGTTCAAAGTTAATGGCTTTGGCATGAATGGAAAACCTTCATAGAAACCTCGAGTCTTCAGGAATTGGTGTGGATCTGCTATCCTGGTCATGCAGGGTTACACAGTAATGAAAGAGCTGACCCACTAGCTTCAAGAACACTCATAGACGTCCCATTGGATATGGATAGGGGCAAGATACTGAGGGCAATCAATGATCACCTGTTAGAGAATGACACTGCAATTGATGTATCATCAAGGTTAAGACTGCTGGAATTTGGCATGGACTGTAAGACCAGCAGAGATGAATGAATGAGGGGATGCATCTGGTGTGTATACGTCCAGCACACAACAGGAAAAATTAACATTCATACACTTTGACATTTGCTGAAGGAGACTGAGCACAGGTTTGACCGGAGTGCAAAGACATTCATTCTAATCAACAATAACATTCCTTCAAATGTAACAGGCAATCAACTGAGAGATGAACAAGCAGGTTTTTGACAAAACAGATCATGTACAGGCCAGATAGCCACATTGAGAATAATAGTTGAACAAAGTCTGGAAAGGAATTCACTGCTATGCATGCACAGTTTTTCCCTTAGCTGTGTTTTTGTTATCTGTATTCCATGTCATGTGGTGGTTTAATGTGATACTTAAGTACATTGGTATTTCTTATTCTTATATTGCCTGCCCATTTTAATTGTAGTTTTGCTTGCTGTAGTTTGTTTGACAAGGTAAATATAGTATGCATTGTTGTTTTTCATTGATTTTGATCAGCCACTTTCTGGACCAACTTTCAAGGGCTTGCAGTGAATCTTGCATGCACACTCTTGCTGTGGTGATGTATTCTTCTGATGTTTACATGGCCAGATCATCAGCATAAAGGGAATTGTGGACATTCTTGTGAATGTTTTCTGTATCTGTAAAGTCATTTCTTTAAATAAGGAAGAGTGTAGAGAAGAGGAATCCACCTTGTGGAACTCTCTGCTCCATTGTTGTCTTTCTGCTAATCTGTCCATGCTACTGCACTCACGCTGTTTTGTCTGTTAGATAGTGACTGATCCAGTTGTACGAATGTTAGTGTGTATAATATTGTGAATGTTAATAGTCATGTCTCTGATACATATTATAAATTATAACATTATGTTGTATTAACACAGTATTTCCACATTTTTATTTACAATATACAGCATCAACAATGTTACTTTTTAAAAATTTCACAGTATCAATTTATGTTCATGCGCTCTGTAATAGAAATTTAACCATGAGTAATTACTCGTCAATTTATGCTTTGATAATTCCGTTTTGAAGCATGCTGCTAAAAAATCTGAGCAATGAGCACTTTTTTATAATATATCTATTTTATATTAACGAATAAACTGTGTACAGTTTATCAATACTGTTAATGTCATTGCTAGCAAAGAGGACATATTAAAATGTGAAATTACTTTTTGCAGTTTTTCAGACTCTCATATCTTCTGTTGTAATTAAAGTACAATGTTCGTTTTTAAACAGCAACTTGGAGTAACATACCAATTTTGACTAAAAACCATTTTAAAACTGGAGTTTCAAACAATGACAAGGTTGACAATGATTTCTCCCTCTTTTAGCTTTAGCAACATAATGTGCTCCAAGACAAAGCTCTATCCCAAGATGCTATCTGTTTTGTTTCTTGTTACACTACAACCTAAACCCCCTTTAGCTCTTTCAGTTTTTGGGACTCCACTGTATAGCAGCGTGTCGCCATAATATTCCATGTTCAATAAGTCTTAATCCATAGTCCATGCCAGTTCATCGCCTTTAAGATTAATCTGGTTTTCTCTATTGTATTACTTGTAATCTGGTTTCTTGACATATGGATGGGCGATGGCTACAACTCACAAAAGCCAGATCCAAACCTCAAAAATGAGGTATGTGAAGAAAGTGGTTGAAGTAACAAGAAGAGACATGGTTTGCAACCAAATGATACGACAAGGCCTCAAAACCCAGCCACTGCAGACCCAAGTAGAACAGTTTTAACTATGGTCTGCAGAAATAGTCTAGTCCATGACGATAAGACGTATAGAAATTTTGAGGTGGATGAATTTTCTCTTCAGATCCTGTTAGGGCATGCCTAAAGGAAGGGTAAAATCTTGGGTAGACATCTGGCAACCCGGGCATAAGTTTTATAGAACACCATTTTGTTGTTGGCATATACATGCAGTGGCTGGCATTTATTTTCATAATTTTCTGTTCTTGTCAGTATACGTTTACCAAACCTGACATGTTTTTTTTTTTTTTGGATTCATTGTAAAATTTCCTATAAGATAAGACTATTTTTACTCATCTGGGATCTTTGACTATGAATATTCAAGGAAAAAAAATTAACCTAAAAAAATACATTAAAAAATGAGAATAGATGACAATGAATTGAAGTATGAACATTAAATTGCATGTACCGGTATTGGAAAACTCAAAAAATGCAGCGGTTAGAAAACGTCCACATTGAAAACCATGTGTTTGGTCCAAAAGTAGCAGAGAGTGTCCTTAAAGGTAGCAATTATGTAAGGTCATTGAAAGGAAAGTTTATACTAGCAGAAGTGGTAGAGAGGCTTAAATGGAAAACGTTTTTGAGTACCATTGAGGAAAATGCTAGATTAGATACACAAGTTGGTGATGTGCTCAATGCTATGCAACACTCAACAACAGAAGATGCACAACTCAAGTTCCAAGAGCTGGTCACAACATCAGAATAAACATTGAAATCGTTGGATGTTTTCACACAGGAACAAGTTAAAAATTCTGAGCAGTGCAAATATCTGGAGGGATTCTCGCACCTCTTGAAGAACCTCATAATAGCAGATAGGGAGGGGAACTGGAATATCTACCTGCAAACAGTGAAGGATGTCTTTTCAAATCTCTATATTTTTTATAGTCATCTATTTGAGATGGGGTTCACTGTTCTTTGCACAAATGCTGAATCTTGAAACTCATCACCCTGAGGTATATGACCAGTTCAAAACAGGTCATTTTGTTGTTCAAAGAGCAAATGGAAAGTTTAATGCCGTGGGTGTTGACATGGCTGTCGAACAAACAATAAACCACTCTCAGAAGTCAGCCGGAGGGATCATTGACCAAACAAAAAGGAAGGAATACATTGCTGAATAAGAGCTTGCTTACCATGAAGTCCTCCTCATAACAAAAACATTTAACAAGGGCTGCTGAACATTACACCAGTTGATTATGAGCTGCATGGACGATGTCATCAAGGCATGTAAGGAGAGAACAAGAAAGTATTCAGTGGGGTACTGGAAGATGAGACATGTCTGTATTTCAGAGCTGGCATTTGCTGATGATGCTGCACTGATTGCTAAATCAGAGGCACATCTCCGATCCAACCTGCAAGTCTGGAAGGAAGAGCTGGAGAAGAGAGGGATGGTCATAAGCAGCTCTAAAACAAAATCCATGGTGATATCACGAGAAGAAAGAAGACATCAGATTAAGCTAGGAGAACAGGTCCTGGGGCAGGTCGACACTTCAAAAATACCTCGGTGCTATTATAGACCGAAAGGGAGGCATCAAAGAAGAGTTGGCCACTCGAAAAGCAGCAGCTGGGAGACTTTTTCAGGCCATAAATAGAGGATTCCTCAGCAAGAGAGAGGTTGGTAAGAAAACGAAGATGGCTGTATACCGCTCTACCTATGTCCCAGTCTTGACATATGGATGCGAGTCATAGGCAATGATTACAACCCACAAAAGCCAGATCCAAACCTCAGAAATGAGGTATCTGAGGAAGGTGGTTGAAGAAACAAGAAGAGACATGGTCCACAACCAGACGATATGTCAATGCCTAAAATCCCACCTCCAGCAGAACTAAGTAGACTGTCCCAACTAAGATGGTTTGGCCATGTCTACAGAATGGGAGAAGATCGGCTACCACGACAAGCATGGGAAACAAAGAGCCAGGGATCCAGACCCCCAGGACAACCCAGAGTCCGCTGAGAGGACAACATTATACAATATTTGAAGGACCGAGAACTAAAATGGAACCAGGCCAGGAGGAAGACAGCCGATATGATAGTTTGGCACTCTCTCTTCCAAACCTCTACACCTCACGGTAGAAGAGGAACGACTTAGTAAGTAAGTAAGATTATGAGCTGATAATGATCATGAGTTAACAGGAAGCCTCAGAAAAAGAATGGAAGCCAACATCCAACAGATGCATCAGTATGTCTAAAGCAGAGAAAACCCCTACCTTGGAAAAGGTGAAGTTAGGCTTCACAACATTCTAGCCATTGCATTTGTTCCAGCATTGAATGCCAAGAAGATGCTCACATTTTTGACGAAAGCACAAGTTCAAAACCACTATAGGCACCTATGTACCAGCAAAAACTTCCCACTTTTCTAAGTGTAGCACAACCAGACATGCAGACAAAAAAGCAAACTGAAAAACGCCATCAAAGATTATTTGCAGGTTCTGAGAAAAGTTGATATTGCCAAGGAGAGAGGAATGTCATTGTCAGAAAATCTTACCTACGATTTTTCTCCTTCATCTTTATTATATGAGAATGGTGCTACTACCAAACCCATGAAGTCTAAACTCTTGTCTGAGTTGATAAAAAAATTAGATACCACTGACAGAAATTTCCAAAAAGAGCATTCCCTGAAAACCAGTGTTGTTGTTGATGTCGTAAGTTTTAATATTTGCCTTATCAGAAGTTGTTTGATTGGTTGTGCCATTTTGTGCATTACTCATATTTACCACTTTTATTTTCTCCAGCTCCATAGCTAAGATTCTTTCCTCGTGTTCCATTTTTTGTTTTTCAGCCTCCATTTGCTTTTGCATTTTTTATCTTCAGCCTCTCTTTTTAATTTTTTATTTTCAGCCTCAATTTGCTGTTGAATTTTCCTCTCCTCAGCTTCCAATTTTTTCTGCTCCATTTCCAATTGGAATTTTCTCTCTTCTGCTTGCATTTTCTGTCTCTTTTCTTCAGCCTTCTGCGCCTTGCCATATTCCGCAAGTGCGAATTCCTCTAATTTCTCTGCAGTCTTGCCAAGGGCTTTCCCTTGCTCAATAAAGTAATCCAAAGTAGAAATTATGTCTAATTATATAAGATCAATAACCTGTGTAAATATATCACTTGAGAAACTCACTTTATCCCAACTCAGTGGGTGACAAGTCTTTGCTCAAGAACTTGTATAATCAATCTAACTTTCAATAATACAATTAATTACTTATATACCTATTGTGCATATAATCTTGACAGTGTATAACAAAATGGATAACACAGATAAGAAAGACAAAGACACGATATAAATAACATGATCACGTTCACAGAAATCAACAAAACAATGAAGCAGAACTAAAGCAAAATATTACAAAGCTTGTAACGACAGCTGCGAATAAATTAACAAAACAAATAACAAAAACAGTGTATAGACGAAAAGGTGTAAAAAAATAAACGATAGAAAGGGAAGGCAGACAAATACAAACAAATTAATCAAAACTAAAGAACAGAAAAAATATATTATGAAAACAACGCAGAACAGCTCGTCACAATTAACAAAATTATCACGAAAGACCAACGTAGTGGACAAAATACGACAGCAACAAAAAGTCGCTGGTAATTTCCACTGCGGAAAATTTGCAATAGTCCCTAAAGAACGCTGTCGTAGGCCCTCGGTAAAGTGGGATATCCTACGACAGTCTCCGCCCAACCAAACCCGCTGAAATATGAATACATATATAACATAGAAACAAAGAATAGACTATATAAATAGTCTAAATATATGAGGAAGGCCTAATTAGATCACAACATAGAAGCACAGTTTACAAACAAACGAATAGCCACTTATCTTTTATGCTGACAAAAAAAATCCCAGCTTCCACGATAGCAGCAATGATGAAACAGAAACTGGCCTCCAAAATAACAGCAATGATGAAACAGGAACTGGCCTCCAAAATAACAGCAATGATGAAATTCTCAGCAAACACAGTTCAGTGACAAGAAGATCCAACGCTGAAGGTACAGGCATCTTCTATCACTCTGGTTCCTGACATGTTGCACTTGAACTGGCAACACTGCCCTCAACTTGAATAACATGATGCACTGGATTCTACAGTTGTAGGGACAAACGGCTTTCGGGCAATGCCGAGTGCTTTCAACTAGGAATAATCACTGTTGTTGAGCTTTGAAGAGCATTACTGTAAATAGCCCCGACGAGCTGGTCCACCAATATTGAATGTTGGTATTATCAATGTTGCAAGTGTCTTGCTAGAAACGCCACACAGGCTACCCATATTGACGGTCGTTGTCTGTATGATGATGATGAGTTGAGTGTAGCAGTTTTACTTTGTTGTATATTATTATTATTATGTGCGCTGATGAAGGCAAATCAGCAGGTCGGGCTTATGAGTGGCCGATGTGGTGTGTGGATGAATAGACAAGTCAATGAGCAAATGCGTGTGGTAAGACAGTAATGATCACACACCGTGAAGCACATATAATACTCAGGAAGTGTAGAATGACGGTGGTACGATTATTCACGATTTATTGACTCCACAGAGACAATGACATCATCAGTACACTGTCAATGGCACATTGTTCAAGTACATCAAGGACATAACAAAAAGTTCAATACATCTATAATATCAATGACTCTTGAGCAGCCTGCATGAATCGTAGTGCTAGTAGTATGTCAATAATTCTCTCTGACGAGATAAGCCAGGTAAGGCTCTGGCAAAATTAAGCTGCATAATACGTAATGAAATGTCAATCTTCTCATAAATGCTTCTCCGCACCAGGAGTAAGTCACCTCAATAGTGCCAGGCTTCCAAATATCTATAATGTCAATCTTCTCATAAACACTTCTCCGCACCAGGAGTAAGTCACCTCAATAATGCCGGGCTTCCAAATATCTATAATGTCAATCTCCTCATAAGAACGCTTCTCAACACCAGGAGTAAGTCACCTCAATAGTGCCGGTGCTCCCAAATACGTAATGTCAATCTTCTCAAAAGAACGCTTCTCCACACCAGGAATAAGTCACCTCAATAATACTAAGTTCTTGGCTACAAAAATAGCTTTAAAAGTACTGTTACCTTTACTGCCATCCTCGAATAAGACACAAAAAACATTCGCCAAATCCATGGCTCTCCGAAATATGTCAGAATTATAACAGGGGGAAATCTTAAACATATTTAACACACAAAGGACTCTGTTCCCCGTTCACACAGTCAGAGAAGATCGCTGAACACCCTCTCAGCTCAAAACGCCCAGCCGACTGCCTCGAAAAACAGTCTTCCGGTCCCGCGCAAATCATCGCGCATGCCCGGATAATCGCGAGCCCTGAGTTGAGCTCACACACGGGAACAATCCAGAACGTTCCCGAAAAACGATCTAGAAAAATCTTAAATGGACAACTGTTAAGACAAGGGAGATAACAACTAAAACTAACCTGTACCAAAAGGTATACAACCAGTAAATTTCCTTTGACCATAGTCTAAAAAAGTACACATCCCTATCTTAAACGAACTGACTGTAACAGTTGGCCATGTCCTCAGAAGAGACCCCGATGCCATCACAAAAACAGCAATGCAATGGACCCCTGAAGGAAAACAAAAGAGAGGGTGACCAAAAACAACTTGGCAGAGGACTATGGAGGCTCAGATGCAAGGAATAAACCAGAGTTGGGGCACTACGAAGGATGGCCGCCGACCGAGCAAAGTGGAATCAATTTGTTGTTGCCCTACAAGACGCCACCAGGCATGATAGCCACTGACTGCTTTGACGGTCGGCGGCTAAGGATCAAAGAAAGAAGAAGATTTATTGAGAAAGATAACCTACAACAACGTAAACTATTGTTTTGTATACAGGAGAGAATCCTTACTGGCATGATATTTGTGATGCAGAATTTATTCAGTGTCGTCTTCTTGTTTGATCCTTGATGTTAACTGACAAAGCAATCACTGACCAACACGCCTGGTGGTGCCTTGTAGGGCAGTAACAAACTGTCTCTACTTTGCTTGTTCAACAGCCATCTTTCATGTGGTGCCCCAGCTCTGGTTCATGCTTAGCATTTCAGCCTCCACAGTTCTCCATCAGGTGGCTTTTGGCCATCCTTGCTTTCACTTTCTGTCTCGAGTCCATAGCATGGCAGTTCTGGTGATGGTGTCAGGATCTCTTCTGAGGATGTGGCCCACCAAATTCCTCTGTATACACGCTATGATGGTGGGCCGCTTATGGAGCGCTTATTATTATGGCATAATAATTGTATATCAGAGGATGAAGTATGGCTTAAAATTGGGGGTGATCATGGATAAAGAAGTTTGAAAGTTACAATGCAGGTAGTGAATTTAGTGAAACCCAAATTCTAGAACCTGTACCTTCCTATTATCAATGGCTAGAGTCAGAGGCACATGTAATAATTTAGAAATATTTATAAATGGTATGAAAGCTCAGATACAGTCACTGAAACAGATTTTTTTTTTGTTTTGTATTCGTGGATTATGACTTTTTGATGAAAATTTAAGGTTTGTCCTGACCTCAAGGAACATACCCATCTCTTTGGTGTCTTCAGCCAAAAACAACATGATTGAGACTTCAGTCAAACACAGAACTTTCAAACAGAGAAGTCTGACAATGTTAATGAGTGATTACAAGATATTTATGAAATTTGGAAATGGAAATAAAATCAAACAACAATTGGCATGTTACCACAATTCTTTACATCAACATTTCTCAAACTTCATTGGAGCACTAGTATTCTGTGAGCTATTGACAGTCATTCCACACAAAAACGTAGAATTGGTTGCTTACAGCTTATTTTTAAAGATTTAAATAAATAGAGTGAAACCTGGGGTTTGCAAACAGTAAATAAATAATACACACATGAAAGTGTGTTTCAGGCTGTCATGAGAAATAAAGAAGTCAAAAACCAGACAACAGAAAAATATCAGAAGCGAGAGGCTTACTGCAGAATCAAACCCAGCACCTTCCAAATGGCACCACCGCTATGCTACAAAAGTGAATCTCACTATCCTATCTGCCAACTAGGCACCACAGGAACTTCACATTAAAGTGGCTCCAGCAAATCTCCTAGACACCTTGCCAGCAGAAATGGAGCTATAAATCAGCTGTGAATGACCAAGTAGAGAAGAAATAAAGCCTTAAAGCTTCTGAAGGATGGAAACGTAGCTGGTCCAGATGCCATCAAAACAGATATTCATTTTTTGATACCTCTACAGTGATATACAAACTAAATAAATAAATATTTCATTGGAGAATAGCCTCATTTTTTAAATGGGCTGTTTATCTCCAAAAGGCCTTAATGTCCAGCATCATTTTGCATAAATATTGGTGGATTTTCTCTCTTTTTCATTCTTCTTTATTCGTTGTTTTTTCGATCTATCTTCTTAAGTTTTTGTTTTGGTTCGTTTCGTATTCTTTTGTATCTATTTAAATTGTTGCTATCTTATACGTCACTTCCTTAGATGATTTCTTGTACAAGCTACCTCAGTGTTCTATTCCAAGCATATACAGATCTAGCTAAGTGACCTTTTACTTGTTCCAAAATTTTGTTCATTCTCTTTTTTCATTTCGTTGATTATTTACTTTCTTGTTTCGGTATGTCTTTCAGGTTTTATGATTTTCTTGCATTATTATTGTTCTTTTTTCGCTCATCACTGTAGTTGTTTACTTTTTCCATCTGCTTGTATCGCTCATTTGTGTATGTTTCTCATCATCGTATGTTTTTGTAGTACCTATACGTAACTGTGGCTGACGAAGGGTAAAACCCGAAACATCCCTTGTTTCATGTGAACTGTTATTAACAGTGTTAATCTGTAGAACTGATTCAATACCGTTTTATAATTTATTGGTTTATATACCGTACTTATTTATATTATACGAACTACTTGACAGAGTCTGGGAGAGAAAAGAAATATCGGCAGAATAAAATGACAGTTATTTGGTCAAGTTGCCTAAGAGGGAAATTTACAAGAGTGCACAAATTATAAAGAAATAATGTTACTATCAGCGCTGGGAAAAGTATTCAACGGAATTATCCTTGAGAGATACTCAAAATCAATGCTTCAGAAGGTTCAAAGTTAATGGCTTTGGCATGAATGGAAAACCTTCATAGAAACCTCGAGTCTTCAGGAATTGGTGTGGATCTGCTATCCTGGTCATGCAGGGTTACACAGTAATGAAAGAGCTGACCCACTAGCTTCAAGAACACTCATAGACGTCCCATTGGATATGGATAAGGGCGAGATACTAAGGGCAATCAATAATCACCTGTTAGAGAATGACACTGCATTTGATGAATCATCAAGGTTAAGACTGCTGGAATTTGGCATGGACTGTAAGTCCAGCAGAGATGAATGAATGAGGGGATGCATCTGGTGTGTAAACGTCCAGCACACAACAGGAACAATTAGCATTCATACACTTTGACATTTGCTGAGGGAAGACTGAGCACAGGTTTGACCAGAGTGCAAAGATATTCATTCTAATCAACAATAACAATCCTTCAAATGTAACAGGCAATCAACTGAGAGATGAACAAGCAGGTTTTTGACAAAACAGATCATGTACAGGCCAGATAGCCACATTGAGAATAATAGTTGAAGAAAGTCTGGAAAGGAATTCACTGCTATGCATGCACAGTTTTTCCCTTAGCTGTGTTTTTGTTATCTGTGTTCCATGTCATGTGGTGGTTTAATGTGATACTTAAGTACATTGGTATTTCTTATTCTCATATTGCCTGCCCATTTTAATTGTAGTTTTGCTTGCTGTAGTTTGTTTGACAAGGTAAATATAGTATGCATTGTTGTTTTTCATTGATTTTGATCAGCCACTTTCTGGACCAACTTTCAAGGGCTAGTAGTGAATCCTGCATGCACACTCTTGCTGTGGTGATGTATTCTTCTGATGTTTACATGGCTAGATCATCAGCATAGAGGGAATTGTGGACATTCTTGTGAATGTTTTCTGTATCTGTAAAGTCATTTGTTTAAATAAGGAAGAGTGTAGAGAAGAGGAATCCACCTTGTGGAACTCTCTGCTCCATTGTTGTCTTTCTGCTAATCTGTCCATGCTACTGCACTCACGCTGTTTTGTCTGTTAGATAGTGACTGATCCAGTTGTACGAATGTTAGTGTGTGTAATATTATAAATATTAATAGTCATGTCTCTGATACATATTATAAATTATAACATTATGTTGTATTAACACAGTATTTCCACATTTTTATTTACAATATACAGCATCAACAGTGTTACTTTAAAAAAAATTCACAGTATCAATTTATGTTCATGCGCTCTGTATAGTACAAATAATAGAAATTTAACCATGAGTAATTACTCGTCAATTTATGCTTTGATAATTCCGTTTTGAAGCATGCTGCTAAAAAATCTGAGCAATGAGCACTTTTTTATAATATATCTATTTTATATTAACGAATAAACTGTGTACAGTTTATCATTACTGTTAATGTCATTGCTAACAAAGAGGACATATTAAAATGTGACATTACTGTTTGCAGTTTTTCAGACTCTCATATCTTCTGTTGTAATTAAAGTACAATGTTCGTTTTAAACAGCAACTTGGAGTAACATACCAATTTTGACTAAAAACCATTTTAAAACTGGAGTTTCAAACAATGACAAGGTTGACAATGATTTCTCCCTCTTTTAGCTTTAGCAACATAATGTGCTCCAAGACAAAGCTCTATCCCAAGATGCTATCTGTTTTGTTTCTAGTTACACTACAACCTACACCCCCTTTAGCTCTTTCAGTTTTTGGGACTCCACTGTATAGCAGCGTGCCGCCATAATATTCCATGTTCAATAAGTCTTAATCCATAGTCCGTGCTAGTTCATCGCCTTTAAGATTAATCTGGTTTTCTCTGTTGTATTACTTGTAATCTGGTTTCTTGAGATCTAAACCTCAAAAATGAGGTATGTGAAGAAAGTGGTTGAAGTAACAAGAAGAGACATGGTTTGCAACCAAATGATACGACAAGGCCTCAAAACCCAGCCACTGCAGACCCAAGTAGAACAGTTTTAACTATGGTCTGCAGAAATAGTCTAGTCCATGACCATAAGACGTATAGAAATTTTGAGGTGGATGAATTTTCTCTTCAGATCCTGTTAGGGCATGCCTAAAGGAAGGGTAAAATCTTAGGTAGACAACTGGCAACCCGGGCATAAGTTTTATAGGGCACCATTTTGTTGTTGGCATATACATGCAGTGGCTGACATTTAATTTCATAATTTTCTGTTCTTGTCAGTATACATTTACCAAACCTGACATTTTTTTTTTTTTGGATTCATTGTAAAATTTCCTATAAGATAAGACTATTTTTACTCATCTGGGATCTTTGACTGTGAATATTCAAGGAAAAAAATTAACCTAAAAAAGTACATTAAAAAATGAGAATAGATGACAATGAATTGAAGTATGAACATTAAATTGCATGTACCGGTATTGGAAAACTCAAAAAATGCAGCGGTTAGAAAACGTCCACATTGAAAACCATGTGTTTGGTCCAAAAGTAGCAGAGAGTGTCCTTAAAGGTAGCAATTACGTAAGGTCATTGAAAGGAAAGTTTATACTAGCAGAAGTGGTAGAGAGGCTTAAATGGAAAACGTTTTTGAGTACCATTGAGGAAAATGCTAGATTAGATACACAAGTTGGTGATGTGCTCAATGCTATGCAACACTCAACAACAGAAGATGCACAACTCAAGTTCCAAGAGCTGGTCACAACATCAGAATAAACATTGAAATCGTTGGATGTTTTCACACAGGAACAAGTTAAAAATTCTGAGCAGTGCAATTATCTGGAGGGATTCTCGCACCTCTTAAAGAACCTCATAAGAGCGGATAGGGAGGGGAACTGGAATATCTACCTGCAAACAGTGAAGGATGTCTTTTCAAATCTCCATATTTTTTATAGTCATCTATTTGAGATGCGGTTCACTGTTCTTTGCACAAATGCTGAATCTTGAAACTCATCACCCTGAGGTATATGACCAGTTCAAAACAGGTCATTTTGTTGTTCAAAGATCAAATGGAAAGTTTAATGCCGTGGGTGTTGACATAGCTGTCGAACAAACAATAAACCACTCTCAGAAGTCAGCCGGAGGGATCATTGACCAAACAAAAAGGAAGGAATACATTGCTGAATGAGAGCTTGCTTACCATGAAGTCCTCCTCATAACAAAAACATTTAACAAGGGCTGCTGAACATTACACCAGTTGATTATGAGCTGCATGGACGATGTCATCAAGGCATGTAAGGAGAGAACAAGAAAGTATTCAGTGGGGTACTGGAAGATGAGACATGTCTGTATTTCAGAGCTGGCATTTGCTGATGATGTTGCACTGATTGCTAAATCACAGGCACATCTCCGATCCAACCTGCAAGTCTGGAAGGAAGAGCTGGAGAAGAGAGGGATGTCATAAGCAGCTCTAAAACAAAATCCATGGTGATATCACGAGAAGAAAGAAGACATCAGATTAAGCTAGGAGAATAGGTCCTGGGGCAGGTCGACACTTCAAAAATACCTCGGAGCTATTATAGACCGAAAGGGAGGCATCAAAGAAGAGTTGGCCACTCGAAAAGCAGCAGCTGGGAGACTTTTTCAGGCCATAAATCGAGAATTCCTCAGCAAGAGAGAGGTTGGTAAGAAAACGAAGATGGCTGTATACCGCTCTACCTATGTCCCAGTCTTGACATATGGATGCGAGTCATAGGCAATGACTACAACCCACAAAAGCCAGATCCAAACCTCAGAAATGAGGTATCTGAGGAAGGTGGTTGAAGTAACAAGAAGAGACATGGTCCGCAACCAGACGATATGTCAATGCCTAAAATCCCACCCCCAGCAGAACTAAGTAGAACAGTCCCAACTAAGATGGTTTGGCCATGTCTACAGAATAGGAGAAGATCGGCTACCACGACAAGCATGGGAAACAAAGAGCCAGGGGTCCAGACCCCCAGGACAACCCAGAGTCCGCTGGGAGGACAACATTATACAATTATTGAAGGACCGAGAACTAAAATGGAACCAGGCCAGGAGGAAGACAGCCGATATGATAGTTTGGCACTCTCTCTTCCAAACCTCTACACCTCACGGTAGAAGGGGAACGACTTAGTAAGTAAGTAAGATTATGAGCTGATAATGCATCATGAGTTAACAGGAAGTCTCAGAAAAAGAATGGAAGCCAACATCCAACAGATGCATCAGTATGTCTAAAGCAGAGAAAACCCCTACCTTGGAAAAGGTGAAGTTAGGCTTCACAACATTCTAGCCATTGCATTTGTTCCAGCATTGAATGCCAAGAAGATGCTCACATTTTTGACGAAAGCACAAGTTCAAAACCACTATCGGCACCTATGTACCAGCAAAACCTTCCCACTTTTCTAAGTGTAGCACAACCAGACATGCAGACAAAAAAGCAAACTGAAAAACGCCATCAAAGATTATTTGCAGGTTCTGAGAAAAGTTGATATTGCCAAGGAGAGAGGAATGACAATGTCAGAAATTCTTACCTAAGATTTTTCACCTTCATCTTTATTATATGAGAATGGTGCTACTACCAAACCCATGAAGTCTCAACTCTTGTCTGAGTTGATAAAAAAATTAGATACCATTGACAGAAATTTCAAAAAAGAGCAATACCTGAAAACCAGTGTTGTTGTTGATGTCATGAATTAGTTGCAAAGGGTGCCAGTTAAGGAAAAAGACACATTTGAAGACCTGTTTACAATCCTTGAAAGTAATTTGAATAATATCCGCAAACTCAGTCGTGTTGACTATGTTTTTGACAGCTACCTTCAATCATTGATTAAAAATGGTGAGAAAGAAAGAAGGTCTTCTGTGCAACCACTACCGTTGACTTCCATTGCTACATCTACGAAGCTTTCTGTGCAGATGGCAAGATTTTGGGCGGCAGTTAACAGCAAAAGTTGGATTCAAGATGCCCTTAGCGAGTTTATGAAGACGGTATCAACTAATCGACAATGGGAAACTATCCTTAGCGACGTGTTGCTTGAAAAGGGACATACGCCAGCGTTAGCAATTTTAAAAAGTCAAGGATACTCTTCAAGTAACTGTTGTGGAGTCTGACTTACGTATTATTCCTCACGTTTTCCATGCCGTTAAACAAGTGTTGCAGTGTGTCATTGTGCTTTCAAAAGACACAGATGTTTTTGTGATACTCATTCATGTCTACAAGTTTCTTAATGAAAATGGACTCTCTGAACTATGGATGAGAAAGTCGGCATTAGATATCATACCAGTCCATAATCTTGTAGACAAGATAGATGCTACCACAGACGTCCTTCTTGCTACCCATTTTCTTACAGGATCTGATGTGACCAGTAAGATAGGCACCAAGGTGTCATCGCTCAAGGAGGACCAGAAAAATATCTGCACAACTTTAGTAGGCGTCTTCCTCCAAGTACTCAATCCTTTAAGCTTGCCGATGAATACCTGATGAAGGTTCTAACACCAGGCTCTGAGCATGACATTTGACCCACTTCGATTTGAAATGATGACCCAAGATAGTCTTCTAAACTTACAAGGCCTACCTTGCACAAGCTCTTCATTGCGAGGTCACATGACAAGATCATTTTACATGGTATACTCATGCTCTACAGAGTTTTGATCATGGACGAACCATTAGCCCCCAACGGATTTTGGATGGACAATCAGTGCTGATAACTCATCACTCACGCCAGACCCTTGCATTAGTGAGCTACCTGAAAATGGGATTCTTACCTGTACTTGCAAGAGCTGTCGTACAAAACAATGCCTGTGCCGCAAAAATATTGTTTCTTGTACGTCCTTTTGCAAATACAAAATGTCTTGTGACATTCAGGAACATGTATCATCATCATGTGATGTATTCTCTCCAGAATGTTGTCTCCATTACAGCTGCTCTGAACGCATCACGATTTTGAGTAAGTCGACCTGCATCATCCAAAGACAAATTCAGACACTCTGTGATGCCCTGGATCCGATCCACCGTCGTCTAGGTCGTTCCCTTCCCGTTTTTCCAGTGACCATGCCTTCCATTACTAATTTTTCGAGACTGTTATGTCTTTTTATATGACCGAAAAATGTCAGCTTCCTTATTGCGATGGTATTTAGGAGCCAATTTTCCTCTATATTTCCTCTGTTGCTCTTTCTTTTTCTGTCCAGGGTATTCTCAACATCCGTCTGTAGCATTTCATTTCGAATAATGTAATCTTTTTTGCAACTGTTTTATTGAGTGTCCAGTTCCGCTCACGTAAGGCTCCTCGAGTCTGATTGTGTACGGTAGCGCCACCCCCTGAGCAACGGCTTTGGCTGGCCAGCAGAACTACGTGAGTAAATTGAAAAAGGGAGGTCCCCCTTAAATAGTACACACAACTGCTGGCCGAACGTGCGAATGATCAATAATACATTGACAACGGCTTATAGGGCAGGGGTTGGAAAGGCCTTGTATCGGGCTGAGGGCGCACCACGGACTGTAATGGTAAGCGGCCAGAACCATCCAGAAAGCAATGTCAAACTACTGGATGTACAATGCCAAGAAATCAATAATTGCTAATCTGAATATTACTCAATGATCTGATGGTGAGTCCCCTAGGCCAGGCAGATCATATTTAACTGGGGAAGAGATCGCTGGCAGCGTCAGTACAGAAACATGTATAAAGTACTGAAAATGACCATATCTCTGTGTATTGATTATGATTTTCTTGTTTTTAATGTACCGGCATTGGAATTTAATGTTCATTTTCCAATACATTGTCATCTATTCCCATCTTTAATGCATTTTTGTCCTTGGATTGTCACAGTGAAAGGTCCCAGAGGAGTAAGTAGTAGTCTTATCTTATAAGAAATTTTATAAGGAATCCAAAAACAAAATGTCAAATTTGGTATAGGTTTACTGACAAGAACAGAAAATTATGAAATTCAATACTATTACTAGTCACTGCGCATATGCCAAAAACAAAATGGTGTCCTATAAAACGTATGACCGGGTTGCCAGATGTCTACCTAAGATGTTACCCTTCCTTTAGTCATTTCCTGACAGGATATGAAGAGAAAACTTGTCCACATCAAAATTCCTTCGGGTCTTATGGTCAGGGTCTGTATGAGGGGCGCTTTACTTTGTAATTTCAATTCACCAGACAACTGTGATGGATCATCTCGGAACAGCTAAGAAAAAGAACACAGCTTGTACTTAATATACAACACAGCAGAGGCGTCCTTAAAGTACTTGGTACCCGGGATGGATCCTATTTTGGCATCCTCCACCATACAGAAATACACTTAAAATATATTGTTAACAGTAAGTAAGTCTACTATCATAATAGTGTCTGGTGGTACTCCCTTCCAGGCTGTAACCCGAGGTGGACCACCCCTTCGCGCCCCTAAGTACGCCACTGCAGCACAGACCATTGCTATTTCTAAGATACGACGGGTATTATGACGAAAAAGAATTGAAGTCTGACTATTTAAAAAACGTGTATTAATCATTATGCCACTCTGGGCACGTTCATTTTCAAAGGACATGTTAGCACTAGCTGTTAGAAACTGACTCACTTGGCAAAAGATACAGAACACACGTTACAGTTTTTTTTACATATTGATGCAAGATGTTCAACACAGCTACTGAGGCAGCTTGGTGCATATTAGAACATTTTTTTTTCAAAGTTGCATGTCAAATGTATTTTTTTTAAATTGTTAGTTACGCAATCGATTTTTATTGGCAAAAAAAAACACATTATTTGAACACTGCACCTTTTGATTCCAAACTAAATTACTGTTAACGTAATTTACTTAAACTAAAGTGCCATATTACGCTACGGTACTCATAAAATCGACATGAATTTATTCTTGACAGTTCATAGTCAACATTTTTTTTGGAAGGCATTGTGTTTTACTCAAAAAAGAAAAAAAAAAGAAAAGAAATAGCAACACTGGCAACTACAGTTTGTTCAGCCTGAGCGCAGTCCAGATCAAATCGTAACTTTCGTTTACTTTGTACTTGGTATCGGCGTATCAAGAAAGTATCTACTTAAAGCAAACATTCGTACGAAATAAGAATAGCACAAATGATGTTCCTCTAGTGGTCGTCTTCTCCTTCTTCAAGTACCGTGCATAGTGGCGTAGGAGATCATGTCTCTCCACAACTTATCAATTCTGCTGTTGACTTCTTTCCATGCCACGATGTCAAACAGTATTTGCTCTCTTTGTCTTCCCCTATCTCTGTTTCCTTCAATCTTACCTGTGGTCACGATTGTAAATAATTATATCGTTATATAATTAATAAAAACATGTAATGAAAAGTAGAAATAATAGGAACGAAATAAATGTGGGGATGAGTAAAACAGAGATCAAAAGCTTAATTTTAAAAGTAATAACTCGGGGATGGACAGTAGAGTGGGATGGAAGAATGAATGGCAGACATGCATATAAATTGTTCAAGAACGTGTCAGGCATCTAGTGAACTAACAATTCCTAGCACTTAGAAACTTCTTAGACTGCAACTAGGAGAGAGCTATTTTATAATGTAAGAACCTTACTCGTGCATAACTGTGGAACTGTTGTTGAGAATAGATAGACCTTTTTTAATTGTACAATTTCGTTTAACAGTATATAACAATTACTGAAACTAATTCATAAGGATCAATGATAGTGGGAGGAAAAGGGGTAGTCTGATGTGGTACTTGTATGGCTGATGGCAGGTAATTAGTGGATTTTATGTAATCTCGGATATCCCCGGCCTGTCTTACCCCTTTTCACTTTTTCGACAACAGGGCAGTGAGGAGAGACTTCATTTTAGTTTTTTGTTTATTATTCGTTTTTCTTTTTTCTTTTTCTTGTTTTTTTTATATATTTCTTTGAAGGGGGAGGTCACACACACACACGGACATTCACACAAATTTGGTTTTGATTTACTCTACTTGGACTGAGTGAAAGTGGCCCGGGTGGGGGGGGGGGATGGTGGAGGGAGGGAGGGAAGAATGTACTTTATTTAGGTATTGACAATTTGAATTTCTTTTCTTAACTTTGTACACCGTGTATCCTAATTACAACCCATCTAGGGTTGAAGGGTGTACTTTATTTAAAAAATGTCCGTGTTATGCTTCGTTCTTGCACACAGATATTTGCCGTGCCAAACTGTAGCACATGCAGAACAGGATTCACGGTACTGCGCATGCCATCTTTGGTAAGAGGACAGACTCGTTAAAAAACTGGTTTGATGCTTTCTCAGATGTGATGACACCTGTGATTGAAGATAAGCGGAGTGCTGCGATTAAGTACTGACTTTCACCGAGTGCTGGAGCCATTCAGATCCTGAAGGCTACAAGAAAGCACATTCCAACCAACTGTTTCGTCGTTGTGCAAATGATTTTTGGCTCCAGCTTAGCGAGGGCATGCGGGACGCAGCGCGAACAAGGCAAATATACGATTGTATAACAAAAGCCCTTGGTTCCCAAAAAAGTAACACAACGCCGTTAAAAACCATCAGCTGAGAGAAGCAAACCGATGGTGAGGTGGGTCGAGAACAACTCTGAGCTTTGGGCAAGAGAAAATACCGTCACGTCTGCAGCCCTTCCTGCTGTCAAATGTTTGCCAATTATGGGGGAGCTGGATGCTGAGCCAACATTGGACGAACTGAGTAAGATCATTGCAAAGTACCATGTAGTGATGGAATTTCTCCTGATTTAATAAAATGCTGAAAGAGCACGCTATTACAACCCCTGCATATGGTGCTGTGCCAGTGCTGATGAAGAGACAGCTATTCTTCAAGACATGCGAGTTGCCAAGATCGTAACACTGTATAAAAATAAAAGAGAAAGAAGTGATGCAGTAAGTACAGAGGCATCTATCTTCTTATTATTGTTGGAAAGGTTTTTGCCTAAGTCATCTTGACGCGACTACACATGTTAGCTGAGCACATATATCCAGATCGCAGTGTGGATTCGAGCTGGTAGATGAAAAACAAACATGATCTTTTGTAATCTCCAGCTTCAGGAAAAATTAAAAGAGCAGAAAAGGCCTTTATATATCGCCTTTTTAGACCTTGCAAAAGTATTTGGCCTGGTAAGCAGTATGGACTCTTCAGAATCTTCCTGATAATAGGGTACCCCCACCAAATTGCTGCAAATGGTAAAGCCATTCCATGAAGACATGAAGGGAACAATCCGATGTGCAGGAAGCACATCACAGCCCTTTGACATACGCAGTGACGTTAAACAAGACTGCGTCCTGGCTCCAACCCTCTTCGAGATCTTCTTTGCCTTGCTCTTGAAACATGCACCATGTGGTAATATCCGAGATTTCCCAATCAAATAAATATAAAATTGTTGTATAAATAAAATAGGGGAGTTGCAATTATCTTCATCACCCGCGCCAGCACGCTTATTGATTTTACAAGCCTAACGCAAAACGACTGCTACTAGTTTGTTTTTCCCCCAACTCGTCCTTGAAATTAACTATAACATTTTAAACTAGGTTTTAAGGCGTATTTGGTCTAAGAAGGAGTGAGAGAGTAAAAATAAACGAAAAGGAGCGACTGAAGAAATGCTGTCAGCGACACGCGTGGTTGGAATCAAAATTTGTAATTAAAAACCACGCATGTCTAGTTCTATAGTCACTTAGTTAAAATGTATAAACACACACACAGCCCTCTTTTCTTGTATTGTAGTGTAAATTTTGACGAAACACAGACTTTGTCGTTTCAGTTTGAATATAAAACGTTAGGAGAGGGGAAAAGATGGTGGATTTCTAGATTTAAATAACATTAACGACTAACATGGAAAAAATATTGAATTACCAAATAAAAGGAATAGGGCCATAAAACTTATGTAGTTTAGTGGAATATGGTCTCCTGATCAATAATATCTTTGAATTTATAAAAAACGTCCAATTAACAACCAAGATATGGCAATAATACTAATTATTATAGAGCAGACTGATGAACGGACTCATCCCTGCTTATTCTATCCATAACAATTTTTGAACGCAGTGTTTGAAAAGAGGCATAAGAGGGTAAGACAAATCCAAGTGGGGAATTCTAGGAGTAAGTGAGAGGAAAAATTGAATATTTGTTAGCCCAAAAACGAAACCTATTTTTAACTTGTAATGCCAAGATCGGATGGACCGACCGACAGCAGAACACCAAATTGTCGAACAGCACTGTGTTTTAGTTCATTGAATTGTGGTAAGAACGAACTTATTAATATTTTTATTAAAAATTTGAGTGTGAGATACTGCCATATGAAAAATATTTTACGACTGTAAGTACATAGGTCCCTAGCAGACTTATGCAGAGCCTAGATGTTGATCCATCATATAACAAACTACCAGGTGTAGAACCAAAAGATTACATAGATGGTCAGCAAGGGATCATATCACCCTCCTTATTTTATGGAAGAAGATCAATGATAATGGCAGAGGTGTTGCAGACATTGAGAGGGAGGAAAAAGAAAACTGGTACAAACTGTTCCATCAATCTAGATTGGATGAGCTGGGTTGGTCAGAGAGTTCTGACCCTGTTCTTTGATTATGAATGCATTATTAATTGTGAATTTGGTGGATTAGATATTATGTTAAGACAAACCATAATCTTCATGTTGCAGGGTTTGTTACTGGCACTATGCTAGTGCCAGCTTCCTGAATATATTAAACAAGTGTGAAAGTGGAGATTGCTGTAGTGGTACAACCTCTCTACCACTGGAGCTGTAGTCTTGGTACAAGCTCTCTATGAAGATTACCCCATGAAGTTTGCAACAGTGGCCGTTGGCCGGAAAGACACTACCATCTAGATTCTCGTGCCAGATAAGTAAACTGGACCTGGCACGGGACAATTTATTACTATCCACCACATAACTGTATAAAATAAAAATATATATATATTTATATATATCCCCCAAAATAAAGTGTGTAAAGTGAAAAGACTATTTGTTATTAAAGACAGGGGATGATGTAGAACCCCCCAACCTGCCAACTAATACCAGTTAACCAGTAATAGAGAATTATTAACACCATTATTAGATTTTAAATTATGTACTTGGACAGATTGTCACTTTTGTTTAATTGAATTACATGTCTATATATAAATAAATTGATTTCATTTGATTTTGATAGTCCTGACCAAAAGAAATATTAGGTTCAGGACACAATAAATTGTAAAAAAAAAAAATTTTAAATACCAAATTTAAAACACAGTGTTAGTTGAGTTGATCATAGAATTTAATATTTGTGTGTGTGTGTTTGTGTATTTGGTTACCATCACACCACACTTACATTACCCTAGACTTTTAGACGTAGTCACCATACATAATAATTTTAAAATATTTACCTGAGTGAGATCTTAGGGTGGTAGCAGCAAGGTTCCCTGAGAAAATACTCCACCAACTGTTAGACTCAGGGGCTTTCACAGCTTGACCTCACTCAGTTACACTTAAATACAACATCAACATTCATAACATCAAAACCCACCACACACCATTTCGCATACCTGAGGTCTACCATCAAGAACAAGCTTTACCTTTACTCAGAAATTGACAGCCGCACTGGCAAAACTGCTGCCACATTTGCTCACCTCACAACACGTTTTTGGGGAAACTCTCAACTGACAATGAAGACAAAAGCTGCAGTATATAATCCCTGCGTCACCTGTAGTCACCCAACTGTTATTTTGCCATCTGCCAGTTACCGTAGAAGATATCTTTCGGGATGCGACCATCTTCAATGCATCGGACTGTTACGATGTGTTGCTGTAGATAATATACATGTCGTGGGTTGCGAATGGTGGGAAGAAGATATGACATGCATACATCGTACACCATAGAACTGTATACTTGAAATTAAACTGCAGCGAAGACTGTTCAACACGTTTAACTTTTAATAACGTATTAAATACATGAACATTGTCTCTACATTCTTAAATAAATATGTCCAGAAAAGATATGTTACAGTCCATTGTCCATCCTTTAAAATATTCTATGCGCTTAGTTAGCTAAGGTACAGAGAAAGTGCATATGGCGGACGCCAGTTCCTTTCGTGGAAAAACTTTAGGGGATTCAAATAATCTCAAACCCGAGGTCTACCATAAAGGACCACCTTTCCCTGCACACAGAAATTGACCGCCGCACTGGCAAAGCTGCAGCCACCTTTGCTCACCTCACAACGCGTGTTTGGGGAAGCTCCCAACTGACAATGAAGACCAAAGCTGCAGTATATAACCCCTGCGTCACCTGCAGTTACCCAACTGTTCTTTTGCCATCTGCCAGTTACCGTAGAAGACATCTTTCGGGATGCGACCATCTTCCATGCAGCGGACTGTTACGATGTGTTGCTGTAGATAATTTACATGTCGTGGGTTGCGAATGGACATTGTAAAAAAGGGTTGCGGTACCACCTTGAGAGTAGCGAACCTACACTGGCCAATAAATATATCAGTAGCGATAATCATAATATCGAGAAGGCAACAAACACTTATAAAATGACTCCATATTTTCGGAGCTCAAGAAATACACAACCACACTGCTAGACGGACATAGCCCAAAAGAGGCAGAAAGTTAGTAATTTGCTTCTAAGAGCAGACGTTGATGACGTCAAACGTCTGCTACCCATTGCGTCACACCAACACCTATGGTGCACTGTTCACAAATAGTGCATTATCGTATTATAAGTAGGTGCGCACTGTCGTAGATTTTGATAGGAGAATTAAGACAGATTTGTCCCTGCTGAATAGAAATAGAACAGGTGATAGCTCAGTGGGAGATGGTAAAGAAATAGATTTTCACGTGTGAGATGGTGAACAAATATAAGTGGAATCTGTCCCTGGACTCGAGAAGATTCTCAAGTTCAGTCTATCTCTACAACAGACCTTCTTGGTTATCAGACAGTACACTTAACTATATATTAAGATATATATATATATATATATATATATATATATATATATATATATATATATATATATATATATATATATATATATATATTGCCTCTGTTTTTGCGGCAATGTCATTTTTGATATAATTCCTGCTTCATCACCTTTTTATTAAACTGTTCATTATTTCTGGCCATATATTATTTTATGTTTTCTGTTTGTCAGTTGATTTATTTATCTCGAGCAAATCGTGCTTAATTTATGTTGGCGAATGGTAGGTGTAGACTGACCAACATTTCAACAATAGTGAGTTGATAAGTCCGTTGGAGTGAGAGTCCACATAGTACATTTTATTGACGGCATGGATTCCACAAGACATTTCATCAATTGAATATACATAATGTTCATGCAAATATAAGAATCGTCTCCTGAGTTTACTTCATTAATCGTCACACCGTCTGGCTGTTTACTCGCGATTCCGTAGGTCGGTAATCCGGTAACGAACAGCTAGAGTTGAGCGATCATTATGATTTGGATACTTATTAATTAAAATACTCCCTAAAATATATTTGATCTGAAGAATAATTCACTTCATCAAACTGAGACGTTATTTGTATCCATATCCAATAGGCAGACCCTGGTGCCATATAATAAAGAAATCCTTTACACAACTAATATCATCAACGGGAGCCTTATAAAATCGCGTCCGTCTAGGACCGAATCCAAAATACAAAGGGTACAATTATAATGTCGTCACGTGCTAGCATACCAACGCGACACGTCATCCTAAATCTACGCAACTATACAACTTCGTGTTCAATACCGTGAAGCGTGAAACATAATATATATTAATAGCATTTCAAAACCCACAATGCGCAACTTTTAAAAGAGCTCACTACAATAGTGGCTAACATCATAAATCCTCTCGTAACATTCCCCTGACCGACGGGGGTAAAAAAATCTATTATATAGAATTTTTTCTCATAATTATTTGAAAAAGTAAAAATTTAAAGATTATCGACCTACGTCCCACTATGTTTTGATGAAAACATTGTCGAAGGTTGTAGTCAACTAAAGTATATGTCACCAAATACAATAAAATATGCTAAGTTAACTAAAGAAATGTCAAATGTCAGAGTGTCAATGGCTGTGTGACCAGATCTTTTAAAAGTATATTTCGTAATATAATTATCTCGTAAACACAAAACTGTTTCAACTTTCAAATTTTTATTTGTCTTAACGTAATAATGAAAACACACAGTGTAAATATGTAATGAACAAACTCAATAACTTTCTTACTTTTTCTGTGTTTCGAAATGGATTACTAAAAGAGAGCTAAACTGTATTGTGATAACAATTTATGTTACACCTATAAGTCGAATTTTGTTCAAAATTTCTAACATGTGTGTAAGCTAGAAAGGCATGGTTTATATTCTTCATCCAATGAATAAAAATATGTTATACTTAACTCATGTTAACACACATTGTAAAACAAATTAAATGTATGGGGCTTAAAAATAATTGTTAAAAAATAATTACGAAAGTAACTAATAAGAAAAGTGTAAAAATGAAATAGTAAAAATCTAGTTAAGTAAAAAGTTAAGAAAGAAAGTAAAGAAATATAAGAAAAGAAGAAATGAAGAGAAAGTAATAAGACATTAATATTCTTCGCGTTCAATACCAAAATAAAGAATTAATAGAATATATGTGTGCAAACGAAACTATCTAGGTAACTATAACTAAATTAATCTATCAACTACTAAGATGGAATACATATAATTATATATCATCATTATGTTAACATAAGTTATTAAATGCATGTCATAATCAACAGTTACTTAACTAACGTACTTATATTACCTACTTGTGTGATACTGTATGTATTGAAATTCTTTTCTCTACACTTTATTTAATCATAATAAATTATTGAAATAACTAGTGAGAAATTATGTGAGGACAGCAAACCATAAGTCAGAAGAGTTCAGGACCGCCACTGGTGTAAGACAAGGTGATATCCTATCACCTTACCTCTTCATACTCCTTATGGACGATGTCATCAAGGCATGTAAGGAGAGAACAAGAAAGTATTCAGTGGGGTACTGGAAGATGAGACAGGTCTATATTTCAGAGCTGGCATTTGCTGATGATGTTGCCCTGATTGCTAAATCAGAGGCACATCTCCAATCCAACCTGCAAGTCTGGAAGGAAGAGCTGGAGAAGAGAGGGATGGTCATAAGCAGCTCTAAAACAAAATCCATGGTGATATCACGAGAAGAAAAAAGACATCAGATTAAGCTGGGAGAACAGGTCCTGGAGCAGGTCGACCACTTTAAATACCTCGGAGCTATTATAGACCGAAAGGGAGGCATCAAAGAAGAGTTGGCCACTCGAAAAGCAGCAGCTGGGAGACTTTTTCAGGCCATAAATCGAGGATTCCTCAGCAAGAGAGATGTTGGTAAGAAAACGAAGATGGCTGTATACCGCTCTACCTATGTCCCAGTCTTAACATATGGATGCGAGTCATGGGCAATGACTACAACCCATAAAAGCCAGATCCAAACCTCAGAAATGAGGTATCTGAGGAAGGTGGTTGAAGTAACAAGAAGAGACATGGTACGCAACCAGACGATACGTCAAGGCCTAAAGTGCCACCCCATACAGACCCAAGTAGAACAGTCCCAACTGGGATGGTTTGGCCATGTCTGCAGAATGGGAGAAGATCGGCTACCACGACAAGCATGGGAAACAAAGAGCCAGGGATCCAGACCCCGAGGACGACCCAGAGTCCGCTGGGAGGACAACATTGGACAATCTTTGGGGGACCGAGGACTGGAGTGGGGCCGGGCCGGGACTATACTAAAAAAATGTTTATACTCCATACAGATGCAAGCAGTTACGGATTAGGAGGTAGCCTGTTACAGGAACATGACGACGTACTTCACCCAACTCTCTTCATCTCGAGAAAACTCACAGAAGCTGAACTCAAATATTCGGTTATTGATAGAGGACGAATAGTCTGGCGCTCTCTCTTCCAAACCTCTACACCTCACGGTAGAAGGGGAACGACTAAGTAAGTAAGTAAGAAATAACTAGTGTCAATTCCAACGAATAAGCTGTCCTTAGTTCATCGATGTACGTAATGTTCCATTAACAATAATACATGTAGTCATAAATGATCCTTATTTCCATCGTTTGTGAAAGACTTGATGTGTTTGTCCATTATGAGTTGTAGATTTGTCATCTCTTGAATATGGCTCAATAACTATCCGGATATAAACAGTTTGAGTTCATTGAGTCATTACTTTTCATCGTTTGATGACAATGGATTGCGAGATAAAGTATCTGCCACTACATTTTCGTGTCCTGGGATGGCTTCTATCGTAAAGTCAAACGGCTGTAACAGTATGGAGAATCGTGCCAACTTGGCGTTTTTGTGTTTGGCTTTTCTGAGTGAAGCTATTGCCTTCTGGTCTGTCTGTATGATAAACGGTGAGCCGAGGAGAAATTTTTCTAATTTTTGAATTGCTCAGACAACTGCGAGCAACTCTTTATCAATAACCGAATATTTGAGTTCAGCTTCTGTGAGTTTTCTCGAGATGAAGAGAGTTGGGTGAAGTACGTCGTCATGTTCCTGTAACAGGCTACCTCCTAATCCGTAACTGCTTGCATCTGTATGGAGTATAAACATTTTTTTAGTATCTGGCAATCTTAGAATAGGTGACCTAGAAAAGATTGACAAAATTTTATTAAACGTTGTGTCGCAGTCGGTTGTCCACTTAATTTTCGTAGGCATGTCTTTCTTCAATAACGAAGACAAGACAGCCGTGATGGAAGACAAGTTGGGAATAAATCTGCTATAATACTGTACAAGACCCAGTAAGCTCCTAACTTGTTTCTTTGTTTGTGGAAGTGATAGTTTTAAAATTTTTGAAACGTTATGGGGAATGGTTTGGATATGTCCAGCCCCTATGCTATGCCCAAGAAATGTTATTTCATGGAAACCTATTTGCATTTTACTTGGTCTGGCAGTTAAGTTATTAGTTCTTAAAATATCTAATACTGACCTTAAACCTAAAAAATGTTCATCAAAAGAAGAAATAAATAGACAAATATCATCAATATATGTGATAATGTCTGATCTGCAAGATAAAATTTTTCGCATCGTGCGGATGAATGTTACAGGAGCGTTCATTAGCCCGAAAGGCATGACATTCCACTGGTAGAGACTTTGTGGAGTCGAGAACGCAGTATAATATTTAGCTTGTTCAGTTAAGGGAATCTGCCAATACCCCTTGGTTAAGTCAATTTTTGTGAAATATATTGCTGACGAAAGACGAGTATGTAGTTCGTCAATAAGAGGGTGAGGTTCACTGTCTGCCACAGTTTGAGCATTAAGTTTTCTGCAATCTACACACAGACGTATATTATTGTCCTTTTTTCTAACAATAACTAGTGGTGAAGAAAATGGGGAGTTACTATGTTCTATAATTCCAATGCCAACATTTGGTTAAGTTCCTGAGATGTCTTATCTTAATAATGAATAGGAACGGAGTAAGGACGTAGTTTTATTGGTGTATTGTCCTTAAGTATTATGTCGTGAGAAATTATTGATGTACGACCCGGTATATCAGTCAACACATCAGAATAATTCTCTAAGAGTTTACAAATAGAATTATTTTCCTGAGATGTTAGTGAAGATGAAATAGCTACATCTCTCCAAGACTCGGAAGATTGAAATGTAGGTATAGGAAAAGACATGTTAACTTCAGGAAATGATGATTCCTCTTCCTGAATCACCGAAAGACTAGAATATTGGCAAGAACCAATTGACTTATCATCTAAGTCATGAAAAAAAGACTGTAGATGTAGAGGACGAGTAAAGAACTCTTTCAGCATGTTTATATGGTACATTTTTTTCTGACCTTTAATGTCTAATATATAGTCGACGTCAGAAATTATGTCTACTACTTTATAAGGACCGTTCCAAGCGATCAACAGTTTATTATCCTTTCGTGGAAGTAGCACGAAAGCTTCGTCACCAGGAAATACCTGGCATAATCGTCTATTTTTATTTTGGAACTGTCTTGCTTTATCTTTTGCAGCCTCTGATGAAGCTGTTGCCATTTGACAAGCATCTATGATTTGTTTACGTAGGTTAATAACGTATTCATAAGATGACTGGGTTTCCTGAGTCATCTCAGTGTCGAGTAGTAAGTCTTTAATAAGTCCCATAGGACCTCTTGGTGGAGCACCAAACACTAACTCGAATGGAGAGAAACCGGTTTGTTCATTCGGAACCTCTCGGTAAGCGAACAAGATAGCTGGGATAGCTCTGTCCCAATCTTGAGGATTATTTACAGTAACCTTATGTAACAACTGTTTAATGGTGTGGTTGAGCCTCTCAACTGAACCATTGCTCATAGGATGATAGACACTACTAAGACTTCTTCCTATATTAAGTGTCTTCATTACTTCGTTCATTGTGTCAAACACGAATTGAGGCTCGTGATCTGAAAGTAATGTTTTTGGAAATCCAAGTCTGGAAAATATCAGTAACAAAGCATCAGCTATATCAGATGTAGTAATATTCTTAAGAGGTATGGCCTCTGGCTATCGTGTGCATAAGTCAATGCATGTTAATATGTATCTATGACCTCTAGCAAATGGTAACAGAGAACCAATAATGTCAATTGCCATCTTATCGAAAGGACGAACCGATATATCACAGGCCTGAATGGGAGCATTATCGAACGCTCCACGAGACTTTACTTCCTGGCAAGTTACACAGGAACGTACATATAAAGATACGTCTCGTGATATTCCTGGCCAGAAAAAAGACGACAACACTCGTGAACGTGTGCGAGTGTAGCCCATGTGACCAGCGCATTGGGAGTCATGTGCATGTCGTAGTATGTATGTCCTTAACGATGATGGTACTATGACCTGTTGTTTTACCTTATTCTGGTCCATACAATTCCTAAGTAGGATACTATTCTTGATAGTGAACCAATGTTTAATTTTATTGTTGACAGAAATATCATCATACTTATTCACTAAAGTAAAAAATTTCTTCAAAGAAGTATCTTCCCTTTGCTTGAGAGCAAAAGACATTCCTTGTCAATTACTGATTTAGGCTCGTTGTCAGTGCTATTAACTATCCGGGTAACTGTAGTATCTTTTTTTCTAATTCCTGAGCTTGAGCTCGTGTTGTCACTGTATTGGCTGTAGATATGTTTAGTCTTTCCCATTCTGAGATTTCCTCAGGTGTACAGTCCTTGCTGCCATGGATACGTCTGACTGTTAAATCAGCAACTGGACTCTGAAGTAGGCACACTTTTACTTTCCCTGAAAAAATGGGGTATTAATGTCTATAATTGCAGTGGGATAATATTCAATGGTCCCACCGAAAGTGATGCAACGTACAAATTCCTTAGTAACGTAACTAGGATGTACTAGGGATTGACTGATGCCGATTGTCATAAACTGTATTGTCGATGTTCCCTCCAATTTGTCAGAGTACTTTATGATGGATGTGGCGTGTGTAGATGATGATCAATACTAGGGGTATGAATTAACACGAATGCCACTGGCTACAGTTCCATGACATTTATTAAACATTCACATGCATGTCCTGAATATCAATTATACTGGCAAGCATACTGACTCACATCCAGGCTGACATTGTCTGTAGGGACTAACCCTTACGACAATAACTAGGGACTGGCTTCCCTGACGTGCACAAACAGTACACTAAATACTTATACGGGCGGTATACCCTCCTCGCACAAACACAACACCATCCAGGTGTATATCACATAGTAGTGATTGCGGCATGCACATCGCCATATAGATTCCCAGAATCTCCTCCCAGGCGGGACAAAACACTTCGCCTGTATTTATTCCAAAACCAGCTACCAGGCGGGAAATGCGTCGCCTTTCTTTACGGTAGCTTCAGGGGCGGACACTGCAACGCCCTATACTGTTCTCTACAACAGAAATATAAATATAGTTCCTCCTGGAACACTCTTAGGTGGAAAAACCATCGCCTGTATGATAATACACTTATCACATCATTAATACAATAATTCCATAAGTGAATGATACAGTCACAAAATACGAGCTTAGAGCTCGGCTTCCAAATACAGACTCGAGCGCCCAGCTCGGCTGTCAAACACAGAATAACTCAGTCACACCAGACTTGTATTCACTCCATGCTTTCTACCACGCATGTACAAGTCACACCATGTTGACATAAAGTCAGATATGAACTCAATAGCTGAGTTACACTTAAACAAGTGTTAACAACAGTTCAGTGACCCTTACACCAAACACTATCCTCATTCATACTCATGAAAATGTTCTGTGACATCCAACCCCCTCTCCAGATGGAAAACTAAGTTTTGCACCGAAGAGTACAAGCCACAGAACCCCTCATGTACCAACACATAGTTGGATGCAAACATACGGTCTTACTGAAACAGTTGTCATATTACCGTGACTGAAACATTTACACAATAAACGATGGGTGAGTCACACTCTAACCCATACAACAGTTCTCCATATAACCTATCACATGGAGCAAATGCTTTCACCATACTGTCATACCATTCCATTAATGGAGACAGATTAAATAGTTTCATAACAATAAATGCTATATAGATCCATTCCAAAAAATTTAGACAAACTATACAGGTGTATGCAATTACACAACCGTTTTGAAAAAATCTCACATATCAGCTACTTTTATCCAAAATACATCATTGCGCAAAAATTCTCAACAATTTTTTTCAAAAATGTTAAATCTAATACACAGTAGTACTTCAGTTAGGTACACTACAAAACAAATTAATTAAGCAATAAACCATGTAGTTTTACTACTATGTGTCTGTTATCGAATGAATAATATAAACAACTATAATTTCAAAATTACAGATGCATGTGATGCATGTACTTTTCTTACTGTATACCACTAAAGCTCTTAGTTCTTTATCCATACTGAGAGGATCTAGTTAATATCAAAAGCTTCCAATTCTTTTTAATCCAATATGTGAAGATCTAGTATCCTTCACTCTGATCAGTTTGACTCACAAAGATAAATTCCTCTCATACTCCTTAGTTGTCCAATGCAAAACTTTGCGCTATCACAATTGTATCTGTGAAGTTCCGGCAGATAATTATAGCACCTTCTTCACTGCTTCCTACACCTCAAGGGCTATGCTCATGTCGAGAATGCGTTATACAACACTTGATTCTCTAAGGAAAACGAGATTTAATATCTCCATTCCTCTATCTCATTTAAATCCTTACTGCAGAGGACTATCACAACAGTATCATACATCATCATTACAATAAATGTTCTATCGATCCATCCAAACAAATCCGAAAAAATTATGTAAATGTATACAATTACATGTCACAATGGCATAAGCTAGACATCAGCTATGCTTTCATCAAAATTACACCACTGAGGTAATTACCATTACATTGAAAAGGCAAGTGTTACAAAATAATTATCACATCTCACTGCCAAAAATGCGAGTCTTTTACTCCACAGTGACTGATTCCCTTTAAATTCAAAAAAATGCAACATTAACATTTTTATCCTCATACTATATAGTGTCAGTCACTTTAAAGACTATCAAACAATTATATACATTACAATTTCAAAAATTGCAGTATGAACTATACATCACACTATATATCTAAGTACACCTGTGTACATTCTGTAAAGATCATCAAAGCATAGGATAAATTCTTAACCAGTGTAGACCATCTCAGCAACCTGATGACTGATGACCATGTCAAGACACTCTCAGTGATGGCAAAAAGTGCTTCAAGTAGAGCAATCCCATGCTTACCTACACTACTGGGTACCTAAATTCTGGAAATAAAATAATTATCCAGATTAGGAAAGCATATTTGACAATTTCCCAAAATGCATTCTTTCCTTTCATGCCACATTATACTCCACTGTCCATACCACTCAAACATTCTCTTCCGTGGTAAACATACATAAATGATGGACAGGGACATGATCTGAGAGATAAATCTAACATACACGTTCTCACCCAACATACTGTGTCTTGACTACACAGGGTCATAAATTTCCACTCCCCATCAGCTCTCAGCTATCTTACACCATAAAATGTGTCACACCATCTCTTGCCATCACTCAAGCAATTTCACCAACTATCACTACAAAGATCACAACAGTATCTCTAGATAGCATAGTATCTTCAATAATGCAAAGAGATCATCTATGTTCCACTTATCCTGTGGTAATGTTTTGATGGCATTCAACATCAACAACTTCAATGGTTCTTTACTTTTTGCTGCACATTTGCCTTTGAAATTGAAAGCTAGTAATAACTCTAATTGGGCTGTAATTTCAGCACCTTCTCCCTTGAGACCATCTATGACAGTCTTCCACACTTCTTTCTTAGCAGATTCAGTAGCTTCCGTTACTGCCACTTTGGCTACAGATGCAGTATGCTCTTTCTTAGCCTTTTTGTAATGAAGTTCTGCATCTTTTGGTACCTTCTCCAAATCATATAGATCTGTATCAGACATAGTCTCGTGTCGCTCTTCCATAGATTTAACTTGATCTTTCAATGCTTCCGCTTGCTGCCCTAATCTTTGTTTTCCAGCCTTAAATTGATCTTCTAGTTCTTTGGCTTGCGACTCATTACTAATACATAAAGCATTACATTCCTCAAACATACGATCCTCTGCTACTTTGCAACATTCCTTTATAAATTGAGTATTACCCTTGTACTCAACTTTTATCCTGTTCTGATCTGTATTGCATTCAACCTGTATCATATGAATATTAGATTTGAATACCTCTTCTAATCTTTGCATAAGAGTATTGAATGTTTCATCTAATGTTCTACTCTTTTCCTCAAATATTCCTTCTTCCTGAATCAATTTATCTATCTCTAACTGATCTGCGTTAACCAATAAAGCATTCTCTTGAGTACAATCTCTTGCTTTGGCTTGATCTTCTAATCCTTGAATTTCAGCCTTAGATTTCTCTTCTATTGCTTTGTCTAGCTCCTCTATTGCTTTATCTAGCTCATCCCGAATTTTCTTTGGAGCCTCATATTCCTCATCTATTGTTTGGATTCGAGCCCTGTATTTCTCCTCTATTGCTTCGTTGTTCTCCACTTTTAATTTGGCTAATCCCTCGTTGCTTCTCCCTGACGTCTCATATTCCTCTTGTATTCTTTGCACTTCAGCTCTGTATTTATCTTCTATTTCTTCATATGTCTCTTATATTTTTCTTTCTAGTCTTTGCTGTTTAGCTCTGTAAAACTCAATTATCTTTTGCTTTTTCCCCTCATAGGTTTCTTCCTCTAGAATCACTTTCTCTATATCTATTTGGTCTGTATCAGATGACAAAGCACTATCTTGAGTAGCGACTTCTTGGGATGTGTAAGTTGTCTCTGCATGAATAGACACTGGAACACAATCTGGTTCCTCAGATGCCTTTATAGTTAGCTCTGTAGTGTTTGTACCACTCCTTTGGTTCTCTTCCTGTGATCTTACTATTTCCTTACTCTTGACTGAATCACCATTGATTTTACCCTTGTCTGGTATCTCGACTTCAGTCACTGTCGATGACATCTCATTTGGAAATGAAGTGCTCTTCCAAGTGTCATCAGTCTGGACAGCAACATCATGCATCTCGGTTTGTACTGACACACTCCTTGTTTCAGTTTTAACCTTAGTCACCGCTGAATCAGATTTCTTCTTCACATCCAACTTAGGTTTCTCCTTGTATTGACTGCATTTTGGTTGTACCTTAGTCTCAAAGGTACTCTTCATTTTCAACTGATAAACTTTCACACTATCTCTCTTTCTTACTTCTATACGAGAGTTATACACCTCATATGCATCACCATTCCTTATTGCCAATGCCAACTCTCTCAGAGCTATCCTCCTTCTTCTGTTCTCACATGTCCTACTGCATTCTTGAATCGGATCATCCCATGATGAAAATGAATCATCCATGGATCTTGCAGAATTGACCATGTCTAAATTTCTTTGAGCAATAACTAATGAAATTAAAAGTGGGTAAAACTATTTAATGAAAATAGTACCACTTAAGACTCTTGCTACAATAGCAAAGCAAGAAATACTAATGAAATAATGAATCCTTAAATAATCAATTTTAAATGCCTACCCTATAGCACTCACTCTCAATACTCACACATATCAAGTCATGCATAAAATATATAAATGATATCCAAGAAGACAAATGGGTCTGATGATTATGAAATACACTACAAGTACAAGAAAGACAAACAATAACCAAAAGGCGGGGGGATAACAGATGAAAGTAAAAGGAAAAGAGGTATAGGTGTTTAATACCACGCCTACTAACAAAACAACAATAACAATGGAACTGTAAAATGAACTTATTTACAGTGATAGCAAGAAATTACGCAAGAAAACCATATGTAAACACCACATGAGAAATACTATTATTTACACGACAATATATATACAAACAAGATTTAACAGCTAACGCAAATAAATGTTCAATTAATACCAACTGGCTACACCTCCGCGTCTCCACAAGACCGGCAGACCAAAATGGAATTAATTTTACAAGACCTATAGATAGATCAATACACGTTCCTTCCGGGAAAGAAAGATGTATTAATCTCACACAAAAATATAGCCAAAAATAAACGCAACGAATACAAACACTGCACAATGGATGACCACCAGAAAAAGCTTAAGTGGTATGTAAACAGAGAAGAGTATATGTTGCACGAAATAAATCAACTTATCTCTGAAGAAGTGTCTTGAATGGCAAGTCCAATCAAGGTGTTCAAATTCTGCAGTCAGAAGTATCAGAAATACTGGGCGATAGCACTCCAGCTCACTGATACAAATTCTGAATAAAAAGAAACAGAAAACTATTAACATCTAATCAGAACTATAATATAAACACTAATGCTAATGTAAAATATGTCTACAATACTAACTACTAAATAAGTAAGTATAGGCCTAATGCTTATAATCTAGGTCTAACCTAGTTAAATGACGACAAGTACGCTAATTATATTACTTCAAACAAGAAAACATATCTATCCTAATGTATTGCAAATTAATTACATAAACCTGAAAAAATAAAGGCAAGTATTATAATGTACAACATCAAATAACACTTACAAACGTACAAATAACACAGCAAAAAAATCCAGAAACTCACGATAACAACAGATTTCGAAAAGTTAAACAAGCCTAAACACACTGTGCAAATCAAATGAACACACACCGCACGAAGTGACTTACCCAAACGATAACCAACAAACAATCAATACTAATTTATAAAAATAATACGTATCTAAAGTATAGGTAACTTGACAATCCACTAGGCTGAAGAATGTTCGTAGTAGTTGTACACACTCGTCTTCCCTGGTGACTTCATGAAAGAATGTGGACAGCACACACAGGACATCACGTGACGTAGAAACTCGGACAGGTCAGCTTGTGGTTGTAACAGCCAGTACACCGTCAAACACGGCAAGGTTGACAAAGCAGTAGGCCACTTCAGTGTAATTCTACTGCGCAGACTTCGCCAACGTACCGAAACTTTTTTCAAGCAGGACACAGCTTTTTTTTTTCCTTGCGTCTGTTATTTTGCTGTAATACCCTGTTTAACCAAAACCCATTGAAGGGTTACAAACGGTTATATTGGGGTATATAGGGTGTTATCGTCTTCGCTGGTATCTCGTTCCTAGTCCTGGAGGTGACTGGTCCTGAGAAGGACCACTAGCTGCCTGTTTGGTCCCTACTCGTTGTTGTCTGTTTCGGCTGTGTGTTGTTCATGACTGTCTTTATTATATTTGGTAAGCAGTCCTTTAAGGTTTCGATGATTATTTTGTCTTCCGCTTCTTTCCTTCTTTCTTGATAGCTTTCCGTGAGATGAAACGCTGAAAACGCAGGACACAGCTGGAAAACACTGCTGTACAAGTATCTCAACTGGTCAGTAAGTCAGGACTTGCTCTACGTTGATTGGCTGAGAGTATATTTTGGCTTTCAGGACCGTAGATCGCCAGCACTGTGTAACAATTACAGTCTGTTTACATTTGAAGATGCGGGGGGTAAGATGGTTGATATCTTCTAGCTCCCCCAGTTTCAAAATACTCCTTCTACGAGCCCCCAGTATGTCATAAACTGTATTGTCCATGTTCCCTCCAATATGGCAGAGTACTTTATGATGGATGTGGCGTGTGTCGATGATGATCAATACTAGGGGTATGAATTAACCCGAACGCCACTGGCTACAGTTCTATGACATTTATTAAACATTCACATGCATGTCCTGAATATCAATTATACTGGCAAGCATACTGACTCACCTCCAGGCTGACATTGCCTGTAGGGACTAACACTTACGACAATAACTAGGGACTGGCTTCCCTGACGTGCACAAACAGTACACTAAATACTTATACGTGCGGTATACCCTCCTCGCACAAATACAACACCATCCAGGTGTATATCACATAGTAGTGATTGCGGCATGCACATCGCCATATAGATTCCCAGAATCTCCTCCCAGGCGGGACAAAACACTTCGCCTGTATTTATTCCAAAACCAGCTACCAGGCGGGAAACGCGTCGCCTTTCTTCACGGTAGCTTCAGGGGCGGACACTGCAACGCCCTATACTGTTCTCTACAACAGAAATATAAATATAGTTCATCCTGGAACACTCTTAGGTGGAAAAACCGTCGCCTGTATGATAATACACTTATCACATCATTAATACAATAATTCCATAAATGAATGATACAGTCACTAAATACGAGCTTAGAGCTCGGGCTTCCAAATACAGACTCGAGCGCCCAGCTCGGCTGTCAAGCACAGAATAACTCAGTCACACCAGACTTGTATTCACTCCATGCTTTCTACCACGCATGTACAAGTCACACCATGTTGACATAAAGTCAGACATGAACTCAATAGCTGAGTTACACTTAAGCAAGTGTTAACAACAGTTCAGTGACCCTTACACCAAACACTATCATCATTCATACTCATGAAAATGTTCTGTGACACCGACGGTAGTTGATCCGGAGTCCCTCAACACTGAAACTATGTTTCCATTAACTAATCTTTTATTAAAAATCAATGTCCCTGTTCCATCGTTTGCAGTGAGACAAATAGCAGAAGTAGGCTGTGTAACTTGTATTGTTGTATGGCTGAGTTTCTGAAAAATAGTATGGCATTGTGGACAAATATTTGCCACGTTATTATCAACAACATAACATGAAGAAGATGAATGCGTTGGTATATCACTATTAATAATACCTGGAGGTGCATTGGTGGTCAACGCTGCCCCTGTATTATGAGCAAATCTTTGTTGATTTCTTGAGGTGGAGCGTTGTCTATGTTGAACAACTGACTGATTATTATTATTGCCCCTACCATTGTAACTTTTATGTCTTGGTCTGTAATTGTTATTATTATTATTATTATGCCAAGTGTTACCATTGTTATTTACCTTGCTATTAAATGGTTTATTCCAACTTGATTTTTGTTGAAAATTATTGTTATATCTGAACTGAGGTGTATGATTTCTAAACTGTTGCCTACCTCGGTTGAAATTACCATTGTTGTTATAATTATTTTGCCCCTGATTATCATTATATCTTCTATTTGAATGATTTCTATCGAGGCTGTGTGTTCTTGATTTGTCATAACCATGATATGACATATTGGAAGCCACTGGTAATGGTTCTCTTAATTGTGAATTAGGCATGCTAACATTAGGATGTGCAGTACAATAATTTATTGCTATTTCTTCTAATGCAGCAATGGTAGGTGGTTTGCGTTCCTGTAAGAAAGAAAAGAATGGTGGACTAACAGAGGATAGGACCTTATCCCTTAGTACCAAATCAACTAATTTATCGTATGATTTATTCACACCAGCAAGTTCCACCCATCTATTAAATGTGTTGCGTATATTCGCAATGAAGCCTGTAAAATCTTTATTTGACTCTGGTAGAAGAGTTTTAAATTTTAGTCTACATCCCTCCTCATCCAAATGAAACCGTCTTAATAACAAAGTCTTTATGGCATAATAATCACTAACTATTGTAGGATCAACATTCTCTGTTGCATTTAAGGGCTCACCATCTAAAAATTCGCGGAGTTTTAGTGCCCATGCAGATTTATCCAATTTATTTGCCTTACATACCTGATCAAAACGTGCTAAATACGATGCTAAATCGTCAAAGTTAAGTTTAAAATGTGGTAATTTAAAGTTATAGTAGCTTTTGTTTTGGTTGGATGAAGACATATCATGTGAATTATCACTATGGCTATTTGTAGCGAGTTGTGATTTTAATTTTAATGTTTCCAACTGAATAAGTGCCAATTCTTTTTCCTGTTGCCTTATAATTTCTTCTTGTTTCCTTTTATTTTCTTCTTCAATCCGTAATATTTCATCTTTTGCCACTTGTCTTTCTTCTTCTCGCTTAGCAATTTGTTTTTCAAATTTGGCCTCACGTTCTTCTTCTTCTCGCTTAGCAATTTCTTTTTGTTTTTCTAATTTGGCCCCACGTTGGGCGCCAGATTGTTGCCTCTGTTTTTGCGGCAATGTCATTTTTGATATAATTCCTGCTTCATCACCTTTTTATTAAACTGTTCATTATTTCTGGCCATATATTATTTTATGTTTTCTGTTTGTCAGTTGATTTATTTATCTCGAGCAAATCGTGCTTAAATTATGTTGGCGAATGGTAGGTGGCTTTAGGTTTCTTCTCTATTACTAGTAGGTGGAGTTTAGAGTTGGTGTGTAGGGAATTGTTGCAGTTTTATTCTAGAAGGAATGACTGTAGAGCCTGGATCAGATTTGCACTAGGTTCTTTTTGTTTAAAGATATGGCATGCAGCTAGACGCATTTTTAGGGATTTTAAATAAGGCGGTCATTCTTGCTTCAATTGGCAGTACAGGGCTGAGTACGTTATCCCGTTCCTTTGTCTAAATGGGGGGTGGGGGTTACTGACCTGTTACCCATGCACGTAACACGAGCGGGCAGTAACATCAGAATGGTGTACGATTTTGAGTGGCCGAGATCTAACTGCATTTGAAATGCCGAATGACCATTGGGCCAGAAACAAAGCCGCGCAAATGATGTCATGAGGCCAGCGTGGGGGATCCTGATTATAAATACTCACGGAAAGTCATAGTCGGTCTCTTAAATGTAATTGTCAGCCGCGTACCAGAGACAAGTTGATTCGCCTTCAGTGGGAATTCGAATTTGGTAAGCATAATTTTAGCGTGGTACTTTATTTAATTTTTCTAGTCCTAGCTTCGTTGGGCAGTTTAAGTTTAATTTAATTCTGAACTCCAGAGCCATCAATACTATCGTAGTGATAAACTGGGGAAAACTTAATAGGTCCATGTATTTTCTTATTGAAGGAATAGCGGTATTTAAGATGGTTTAAAAGTTGAGATTTTACGGGCGTGCTTTGGATTATTTCAAAGTAGGTCTGTAGAGAACCCGCATCTGTGATTTATGGTAATGTACAGAATGGCGGGAGCACGTGTAATGTGTACTTTCATGGAGACGTTATTCTGAGTTATATAGTTACAAATATATATTTAGACGGGAGCACGTGGGTGCGTTATTTATTGAATTTTAATTCGAGACGATGTTCAGAGGGATGAGGAGGGGTGAAGCACGTGGTTGTAAGAATTGTAAGCGCGTGTTTGTAACTGCCAGGATTAAATTGGTAACCTGGGGTTATGTATAACTATTGGGCTGTATGCAGATGCCAGCATAAACAGGTTATACGTTATATGTTGGGCATTTGTTGCTCTGTGTATTCAGAATACGCGAGATGTACTTTAAAAGGACATATATTTGTATTATCATTTTAAATGTGATTATTTTATTGACGGGAATTTATGATTCTCAGAGAAAGCTATTTTAAATTGTGGTAACAGTGCTGAATTTAATGGGTAGAAGTGGGCCACGGTATGTCTGCACAGGTAGAGCCAGTGAGAAAATCTTCTTCTCTTCTTCCGTCCTTAGCCACCGACCGTCAAAGCAGTCAGTGGCCATTACGCCTAGTGGCGTCTTAGGGCAACAGCAGATAGGTTTTCTTTGCCATTGTTTCCCATCACGCCTAGTGGCATCTTTAGGGCAACGGCAAATCAACCCATTTGCTGTTGTTTCCGTAATCGAAGTGACTGGCAAACGGGTGATCAGCCCGTTGTGAGTGAGAAAATATTTCAGAGTTATTCGTGCAGAACAAAGACGATCGGGGTCAGCCGATGTTTATTTTGGAATTGGGTAGTGTAGAGAAGGGAGTTGAGTGGGGGAGTGCTGACTTATTGGGCATGATTATTTTGTATGGTGGTACATAACGGGAATAGAGCAGGGGAGTTAAAGGTTAAAGTCAGGGAGTTATTTGTTGTAGAGGAATGTATTATTGATGTGTTGTTCAGCTGTTGCATTTTTTTCTGTCTAAACAGCAGGTATAGCGGCCCTGTGGGAAGAGCGAAATTTGGGACCAAATTTCCCCACGGCACGAGTGACATCTCAGACAAGGTTTGAGATATTGCCATAGGCGGACGGAGAACGGAAAAATACGTTTTCCCAGGCAGGGAAGACCTTCCTCCAGTAAAGAGGAATTGTTGGAAATGCTGAGCGCTGAGCTCAGTAAATGTTACGCACGCAAACTGGCAGGCTGCCAGCATCGGTGTAATTATTTCGCTTCGTCCCGGCCATAATAAAGCCAAAGGCCTGAACCCAGAGGGGTGAGCGGGCAGGTAAAACCAGAGTAGTAGCAGCAAAACCAGCTACCTATTCCAGTTTTGCCAGAATCCAGTGTTTAAACCTAGTCGTCAATTTTAGAAGTGTGGAGGGAAACAGGGTTAAAATACCCTCTACAGATGTTAGAGCAGAGGACAGCTGCTGAAGTTTAGTCTACAGGTGGTAGACCAGAAAGACAGAACTGAGACATAGTTTTGTTGAAGATCATAGCAGAGGACAGCTGCTGAAGTTTAGAGGTTCAGTTAGCTGTGGAGCGGTGTTCAAGAGATTTTCAGGATAGGCTGGGTAGTTAAGAAGTCTGTGCAGGGATTGTGTAGACAATTCGTAGTAGTTCCAGAGGACGGTGAAGTTAGCAGTAACATTAGAATTTAGAATAGCTAGTTGAATGGAGTCTCGACATCTGAGACCCCACCAAGTGCAGTGTGGTGTATTTTGTTTGATCTAAACTTCTTTCCCCATACAGGTTGAAATTATGGGAGAAGGGTTGGGGTTGATTCATTTTATATGTGCTTGATCTGTTCCAGGTGTGCACCCATGCACTTTATTTATTTGACATGTATTTGAGTTTTGTTTAAAGGTGTAAATAAAAACTGTACATTTATAGTTTGGATCAGTCATTTCATTTACGTACAGTAGCTATCTGTTGTCTGTATCGTGGTGTATGTGAATCTTGATATAATCTTATCCCCTTAGGGAAGTTAGAGGTAGTTAAAGTTATAGCCAGCTAAGACGTCCAAAGTGGCGAGGGAAGAATCTATTCTAGGTTCTCACCCTCGGGGCCAATAGTTTCAACTTTTTCACATTTCACTATCATTTTCACCTAAATCTATCTCTTCCAGTCTTTCTTTTCACTAGTGTCTTGTCACTATATGTAGACAGCCTCTAGTCTTAAATCCACTTCGTGACAAACATAATATATATTAATAACATTTCAAAACCCACAATGCGCAACTTTTAAAAGAGCTCACTATAATAGTGGCTAACATCATAAATCCTCTCGTAACAATATATATATATATATATATGTGTGTGTGTGTATATTTATACATATCCACCACTCACATACACATAAGTGACGACAGTTAGACGCACAAACGTGAAAACTATATCAATGGAATTGGGATTTGTTTGGACGAGCTGACCGACACACGTGAATAAAGTTTATGTAAATTTTATTTATTATAAAGAACTTTACAACGGCAATAATTTGAATATCAATCACATAAAATAAACATAAGTTAATGAATTAATAAAGAGTTAGACTCATAGATGTAATCCTCCCTCCCTCTGTTGAGACAAAAGAATCCCGTTAGAATAGAAGTTATTAACCCCCAAAGAGTCCAAGATTTATACACTATGGTCTAGGATTTCCATCTACAGTTAAGAACAGAGTTGATACGTTAATCTATTCTCAGAGGAAACAGCATTAGCAAAACTTGCATAAAGATATACAAAGTGGGTGTATGGGTTATACAATAAAAGAGTCACTCATTCCTGCTTTCATTCTATTCATACAGCAGTGGCCACTGACATTCGTTCTTACCTACAAACTTGATTTTCAGCTTATGGGACAATCTTTAGGACATACACACACACAGCAAATCCAGTGTTATTTTGGCAAAGATTAACCCCAGCTCTACAGAGACAAGTTAATTCCAATTCTCCGGGGAGCGTTAACTTCACTGTTTATATTATAGGATTACTGTTTATGTCACTGGAAATCAGTTCAGGTAAGAGATGCCACGGGGCTCACAGTGTCAGTATCTTGAGGTTTCCAGTACTTTACGAAATGTCAGGTCGGTAACTTCCGTCAGTATAAACAATTTTTGTCACACCAAAAATGGTCAAACGTCGGAAATGTTAATGTTTGTAATTTTTCGCCACATAGGCTGAATGTAAATGAGATTTGGGAAAGAATTATAACTCGAATCTATAGGCCCAGTTACAGCATTTAATCGTAATGTTCTTTAGGTTGGTACACTGTCTCTTTCTGGATGCAAACACAATGCCAGTCAGGTTTACCTTGAAGACCCAAGTATTTAAGTACAAAATGTTCTTTCTTATGGTTATTCTCAGATATACATTGAAGCCCACTGGTAGGTTTTGGGCCTGATTCAATACTGTATAAAGGAAGAGAAACAAGTACAAATACTTAACCAAAATATTATTATTCTCACTCCTATCCTACCTCGCGTTAAATAATATATTCACTTCGGTTATTAAACTTACTTACTTAGTCGTTCCCCTTCTACCGTGATGTGTAGAGGTTTGGAAGAGAGAGCGCCAGACTATCCTATCGGCTGTCTTCCTCCTGGCCTGGTTCCATTCTAGTCCTCGGTCCTTCAAAGATTGTCTAATGTTGTCCTAATGGCGGACTCAGAATCGTCCTGGGGGTATGGATCCTTGGCTCTTTGTTTCCCATCCTTGTCATGGTAACCGAACTTCTCCCATTCTGCAGACATGGCCAAACCATCTTTGTTGTAACTGTTCTATTTGGGTCTGCTGGGGGTGGGAATTAAGGCCTTGACCTATCGTCTGGTTGCGTACCATGTCTCTTCTTGTTACTTCAACCACCTTCCTCAGATACCTCATTTCTGAGGTTTGGATCTGGCTTTTGTGGGTTGTATTCATTGCCCATGACTCGCATCCATATGTCAATACTGGGACATAGTTGGAGCGGTATACAGCCATCTTCGTTTTCTCACCAACCTCTCTCTTGCTAAGGAATCCTCGATTTATGGCTTGAAAAAGTCTCCCAGCTGCTGCTTTTCGAGTGGCCAACTCTTCTTTGATGCCTCCCTTTCGGTCTATAATAGCTCCGAGATATTTAAAGTGGTCGACCTGCTCCAGGACCTGTTCTCCCAACTTAATCTGATGTTGTCTTTCTTCTCGTGATATCACCATGGATTTTGTTTTAGAGCTGCTTATGACCATCCCTCTCTTCTCAAGCTCTTCCTTCCAGACTTGCAGGTCGGATTGGAGATGTGCCTCTGATTTAGCAATCAGGGCAACATCATCTGCAAATGCCAGCTTCAAAATACAGACCTGTCTCATCTTCCAGTACCCCACTGAATACTTTCTTGTTCTGTCCTTACATGCCTTGATGACATCGTCCATGAGGAGTATGAAAAGGTAAGGTGACAGGATATCACCTTGTCTTACACCAGTGGTGGTCCTGAACTATTCTGACTTATGGTTTGGTGTCCTCACATAATTTCTGCAAGACTTGTAGAAGCTCTGTATAGCATGAATCAGAGGTGCTGGAATGTTCTTCCTTGCCAAACAGTCACAAAGTTTGCTCCAGGGGACCCTGTCAAACGCCTTTTCCAGATCTATGAAACAAAGATGGATCTCACTCTTATACTCAAGGGCCTTTTCACTCAACTGTCTGAGTGTGAAGATTAGGTCGGTTATTTAACGTTAAATTGAAACTACAAGCTTAGAGCTTGTCTTATCGTTTAAACTCCCGTGAAATAAATTCTAGGCCCTTAAAAAATAATCCACTCATCATGAATTAGAAATATATATAAATATATTTCGTCAATACTCATAATGATCAGTGCATTTACTAGTCGGTTAAAATATTCTCTGACTGGTTACTGGCAATTAAAAACTTTAGTTTATAGCTGTAATAGTTTAGCTAGAAATTATGATTTGTTCCGCTAGCTATATTCTATCTCCAACGAGAAACTATGAACTTCACTTATACAAGGTATTCAAGAACTCGGCGCTAGGTTTCTTTAAAGTCTGTGGACTGAATAAAAGAAGTTAAACTGCTGGGGTTTATATATTAAATCTTCATAAAATGGCTCGACTAATTACTTTAAAACCTACGGTTAGATCTAGGGAAAATATGCGTATCAAAGCCCTTTTCCACACCAGTACCGAAACCAGAACACTGCGCTCTCGCTTAGATCAGGCATCGGCAAATTTGCTAATCAGTGTGAGTTTTGCACGATCTCTGCTCGATGGGTCATTCTAGCGAGCAGTGTCGTTGATCTCGTCGTTCTCACCGTGGTTAATTAACTATTAACGAACGAATTCAATAAAAGGTAATAGACAATTGTCTCCCTTATTATCCCTGTATGATCTATTATGACGATTCTTGATCGCTGGCGTTCAAAAGTTAAATGAAACCGGCTCACATTAGCTAATTTAGTCTGCTGGTGAACATTTATCAACGAAAATAGCGAACAGCAATAAACTGTGCGCTCTAGATTAGACAAAGAGACAGATCTCTGGGTGAAAGAAAGTTTAGTGTTTAACGAAACAAGCGTAGGAGAAAACTAGGTAGAAGGAATGCGTAGATAATGAAAATAGATGTATGAAATCTATTTATCATAATATGTCACACGCACAGATATAACTCCGAGTAACAGTATCACCGTGCTGTGGGCTATTGAGCACTTTATTGCTGGGCGTGGTAAATTGAGCGGTCATGACAGGGTCTAACATCTTGCTGGTATCGAAGCATTGTTTCCCTTCAGTCTGACACGAACGAGTTTTCTTGGTTGTCAGGTGATCTTGCAGCTAAGAAAAGAATGATCTGTATCACAGTCTGCACTATGGTACGAGCGCATGGACAGCACATGTGGTCTTTGTGACATTATGGATTCTATAATATAAATAAAACTCCAGACGTGTGATCGAGTCAGCTGTGTTAAGTTTCCAAGACAATTCTATTGAACCAGATGTCTTGGATATCCCATCTTTGGGGTTAGTTGTAAAACTAAGTTTTATGCTGTTAATTTCACGTATTTATACTTGCCAGTGGTGTCAAAGATTCATACTAGGCTGGTAACATCAGCATGTGAAAAGGATGAATTCATGAACCAATAACAGCAAAAACTGGCGGTTGCTCAGGTTAGTTCTCACGGAAGAACCAAAAGCACAGGTAACCCAAAACTCCGAATTTAGCATGGAGTGAGGACTGATTACAACAACATGTGCAGAGTTGCGTATTATCATTTTGTGAATGTATGTGTGACAGGTTATGAGAATAGACTACATTGATCAGTCCGCTTGATTTCCACCATCACCCCTCATTCCATTCAACCAACTCGTCTCACATTGCCTCCCTCATTAGCATGCACGGGGTTTATGCATAAGCCATGCCTTTTGCTAGCTGTTAAACTTATAGCTTTAGCCACGCTTATTTGTCTGGTTCCACGCGCTGACGTACAGCTATTCAGATCTCTAACTGTCACTCCTTCAAAAGGAAACGGGCCAAGTGCCTTTGCCTGAAGCTGGATGAAAGTAGAGCTGTCAAAATTACGACATACTGGCAGTTGCACGGTCCCAGAAACACGTGCGAGGCAACGGCTTTTTGAAGTTCCCTAAGAGAGTTCGACCGTCGCCGAGATCAGAGCCTTTTGATGTTAATTCACTGGATAACAAAGCGAACGAAGAAATAATTTATCTGGGAAGAAATCCCCGCTGAAACCTCGCTGATCGACAAAGGTGTGACTTTCGTCATCCGCTAGCGAGATTGCGCTATTTCAGTATATATGCCCATTACCAAAACTCAGTTATCAGTCGCTCAGGAAATTTATTTTTGAGATATCTAGCTCGATATCATAAGAGCCATAGTACAAGTGGATTACTTAGATTCGTGGAGATAATTTCATTGTTCTGTTTTGCGGTAAATATATATATATGTATATCTATATATATATATATATATATATATATATATATATATATAGATATATATATATATATATAGATATATATATATATATATATATATATATATATATATATATATATATATATATATATATATATATATATATGTAACAGAAGAATGAAAGTGAGCTGTGAATTTATTTTATGTACATTTTTAATAAAAAAATTTGGAAAGTGACCACAAATAAAATTTAAAAGAAGTAAAAAAAAGGTTCAATTTTGCAACAGCACATCCGATCATACTCTTTAAGAAATAAACAAATTTAGTTTTGTAGCAATAAAATGTACACATTTCTTCTTAAAACAGATTTACTAAAAACCAAAATAAATCAGTAGGATGTAGCAAAGTAATTTGATGTAATACTTGCAGTTCTCAAATCATTATGACTTTTTATGGTGTATATAAGTTAAGTTTTGAATTACTTTAATGCATACTTGTTTATAAGATTGGGTGATGCGCCAGACAACAGAGGGCAGTCCAAGAGGAATAAGATGGACTACATTTTCTACATTGGAAGATCTGGAATATACAGATGACATTGCACTACTAGCACATTCACATCAACACATCCAGGAAAAAACGGATAGACTTAATAAATATAGCCAGCAGGTGGGCTTGAACATCAACCTAAAGAAGTCAGAGGTCATGACGCTCAATGTGAGCAACCCTGAGCCCATAACAGCATGGAATCAGCAACTGGTACAGACAGACACCTTCACATACCTAGGATGCATAGTAACACCAGACGGCGGGGCAGGCAAAGACATCAACATCAGAATGAATAAGGCAAGAACAGCCTTTTTTAGCCTAATTACATCTGGAAGTCCTCTCAATACAGCACAAGCACAAAATTAAGATTATATCAGAGCTGTGTGCTTTCTGTGCTTCTCTATGGTGCGGAATGCTGGAGAGTTACAGAGAAGGAAATGTCGAAATTGTCCTCTTTTCACACAACATGCCTAAGAAAAATTCACCGAATCTTTTGGCCGAATACCATCACCAACCAAGATCTGCTTACTCGGAGCAAGCAAGAGGACATGCACACCATCATAGCTGGCAGACGCTGGAGCTGGGTTGGCCATGTCCTCAGAAGAGACCCCGATGCTATCACAAGAACAGCTATGCTTTGGACCCCTGAAGGAAAACAAAAGAGAGGCCGACCAAAAACAACCTGGCGGAGGACTGTGGATGCTGAGATGCAAAGAATGAACCAGAGTTGGGGCACTGTACGATGGATGGCCGCCGACCGAGCAAAGTGGAATCAATTTGTTGTTGCCCTACAAGACGCCACTAGGCGTGATGGCCACTGACTGCTTTGACGGTCGGCGGCTAAGGATCAAAGAATACTTGTTTATACAGTACCATGCATGCCACATCTCGGAGACGAAAAACCTGTACAAAAAATCCAAAACCCTGTACAAAGACCTGCAAAACCTGTACAAAGACTGAAAAATCATATCAAAAGAGTTAATTCGTGTACAAATATTTTCAATTACAGTGGGCTGCATTATAATTGAGGAACGGGGACCTTGCCTTTTAAAGCAGGTCTTCACTTATTTTAAAACTCAAAAAAATAAATGTCCGAGTTTATTTTACACTGTAAAAATAATGTGAAGGTCTCATCATATCATTTAGTCTTTACTGAGAAATCCTGTGTTCAAGAGCACCTTATACAAGAACTCTGAGACACAGTAATAAGGGGAATGGGTTAGAAAACATGTACATAAATTATGTACAGGGTGTACACATCTGAAAACGCAAACACCTTGTACAGATTATGGGTAAACCATAGCATATGGCATGTATGCAATACATACTTAAAATTGTATTGCAAAGAGCTACAAGTTTTTTATATAGCGATTTAATTTACAGTTTGCCTGACAAAACAAAACAAAAAAATAGTATATTGTAAAGTAATTTTATGTAGTACCTGCATTTATCAAACCACAGTTACAGCATCATAAATGGGACAATCATGGACCATCTCATGAGTTTCTCATATCTTGGTCGTATAAAAACAGAAGACTGCAGATGGAAAACAGAAATGTAGCATGTAATAGGCAGGCAAAAGCTACATTTAGCAACATGAGACAGATACTAACATCTGAACAACTAACTTACAATTTCATATTGAAAATAATCAACAGCTTTATATATATATATATATGTGTGTGTGTGTGTGTATATTCTTCATTATTGTGTGTGTGTGTAGAAACATAGACAATGAGCAAGCTATGAGAAGAAAGAACTGAAGCCTATGCGATGTGAATATATAGAAGAATAGCTCATTACTCATGGAAGGAGAAGATAACAAAGAAATCCTAGAAAACGTAGATATCAAGAGATTGACAAACTTGAGTCTATCAGGGTCCACCATCAAGACAAGAGACAGACAACTGTTGGCGGTCTATTTCAGCCGACCTTCAATGTAGAGATGAACACTCAGTCCAAATATAACAAATCAAAACAAAAGTTGTGTGAATCAATTTGTGGTACCCCCGCTTTTATATAAACAAAGAAACAATTAAAAAAATACTATTACAAACAAAAATAAAAACAAAACAAACAAAAAAACTAATTAATTAAAAAACAAAGCAAATTAAAGTCTGTCACAACTGCCCTGCTGTTAACAAAGTGGAAAGAGATGAGAAAGCCCAGAGGCGTCCGAGATTCATAAAATCCACCAACTACCTGCCATCATCCACACGAGTACTCTATCAGACTTCCTTTACCTCCCCGATTCAAGAAATAAACAAACAATAAGAAAAAAAAACGAATAAAAACAAACAAGAACAAACTAAAATGAAGTCTCACATAACTGCTCTACTTTCAATAAGGTGAAAATGGGTGAGAAAGCCATGGGCGGCAGAGACTACATCCAATCCACCAATTATCTGCCATCATCCATACAAGCACCCCATGACTACCCCTTTTCCTCGCTCCATCATTGATCCTTATATATGTATATCTCAGACCTATGGGTCTTTTATATTTAGACATGCGCCCTAATATAGCCGACTGGGTTGAACGCGAGGTGCCTCGCCGAAACGAAGCAAAACTTTATTTTTAAAAAAAAATTAAATATTAATTTTTAGTTCTTGTTTTGATGATAGGAAACTCTATACAAAGCGATACAACATGAGGCAATCTGATCATCAGAGGGGGTCCCCCGTCGAACAAGTGTTTCGCCCATTATTCTCCTTTACACTCTAAGGGGGTGGGCCCACCTGGGTCATGACTCCCAAGGGTCTCAGCCTCCTGTTGTCTTGTGTATACTATTCAACCATATAGTTTAATTCTCTAGGTCTATCTATTCTTAACACATTTTCCACATTTATGGAAGAATTGCATGCCTGTAAAAAATATAATATTGTTTTTCTCTGTTGTTCATAACTGTCATAAAATTAACAAGTGATACAACGTAAAAATATCTCCAAAGGATAAAATGTAAGGATAAAAACATAATGCGTAAGCTGCTAATAGTACATGATCGCCCTGACCGCGGGTCATCACCCTCCATAAAAATTGACTTGCTAGACGGGAAATCAAAACGGTTACCATTTGAACGGGATGAGAACGGCGGATCAAAAGGAAAAAAATATGACTGAAAAAATTGCGTGAGACTAGCAAGGTTAAGGAGACGCAAATGGGGGGGAGGGGGGGGGGGGGGGGGGGGGGGGGGGGGGGCGGGGGGGGGGGGGAGGGGGGGGGGGGGGGGGGGGGGGGGGGGGGGGGGGGGGGGGGGGGGGGGGGGGGGGGGGGGGGGGGGGGGGGGGGGGGGAACGGAGAAAAAGTCACGTTTCCCAAGTTGACATAAAGTAAGGAACTCGACAGAAGGGACCTTGGATATGATACGCCACAGTCATTTATTGGACGCTTTTGCGATACCAAGCCTTTTATTTGAATTCAGCGGCAAACGCAGATGCTTGAAATATTACAAAATTTAAAAAGTAACTTTTTCTTAATATTAATGTTAGGAATATAAAAATTAGCTGGCCGGATGGCCCATTCTGAGCAGTGAAATAATATGCTTTTATTTATACAGACGGATAGGTAATAATGAAGACGTTGACAAAAGACTGTGTTGTTCACATCAGCGAAAGACTGCATTGAATCAAACAAGTCACTATTTGCACAAAAATCGCGACCTTGAAGACTCAAGTGTCCAAATCTAGTTAGAATGAAAGAGAAGGGGAATTGGTGGAAGCTGTGGCTAAAAATAACTTTACAGACAAAAAGTGTAGAGGGGACGAATAGGTTGGTTCAAAAAAAAACAAGTACGTTTTTGTGAAAACGCAAGTAGAGACGGACGGACTAACAGATAAAAATCCATACTTGACTGAAGCATGACTGAAATGACTTTAGTGTAGGAAATTTGAATTTAAAAAAAACCAAGGCATTGATTGGCCACAGACAATCATATTATCGGCGCTCAGACGCGCATTTGGGGCCATTCCTCAATAGTTGTCCAGTGATAGACACAGTAAATTTCAAGTGGGGTGATTTCCAAATGAAATAAATTGAAATAAGTTCAGGGACGCCATACTATAGCCAGCAGCTCAGCTGAGTTTTGCTAGCATTTCTGTGTTCTTTATTCATAATCTGGTAAGATTGAAATTATTTCTTTGTATATTTTGAATATTGTTTAATGTTTCGAGTGATTTGATACTGCCATATCGAAATCTAGCCTTACAAACAAGTAAGGATTTGCTCTAGACCCCCCGCCCTAGTTCAGGGTCTAGGGACAAACAATATATATACTCCAGCAAAGATTAGGAAGGACAGATCAAGTGTTGCGATCAGTGGAACATATTTCACCTATCATATCCTAGGGCAAGAAGCTAATAAACATATTTCTGAATATGTAGTCTGGGAGAACTTATCCTATGGGAAAACCAACTTGGTAAGATGTGTTGTATGGTCAGAGAGATTGCCTGACCCTGTCTAAATGGTGTTATTGTAAATTGTTACGTGTAGAAGTGGCTCCTTAGGTAAGGTTCTGAACCTAAACCAATACTTTATTTCAGAGCTGTGAGTTTTTTATGTTGACACCAAAAAGGTTGGTGGTGTCAAATGCTGGGTAGATAATTGACAGTGAGGACCCGTGCAGTGTCGCATCTCGGCAGAACAGCCTTGTATTGCCCCCAAGCCGGAGAGGTGGGGCCACCGATATATTGCCCCCAAGCACGGAGAGGTGGGGCCACCAGATTCCAGCACCAGCGCTACACCTTCAAAGTTACGTAAGCAGGCTGGTCTGCTGGATTTACACCAACTTCATAGACATAACACCCAAAGTGAATTCCTACTAAAACATCCCATTTACTCCCATCATTAATGGACAATGTATGTCAAAATTAGACAGGGAGGGATGAGGCCACCCCAACCGCAGATCTCTTCATCATTCTCCCAGGGAAAATAAAATTATTAAACTGTAGAAAGAAATACTAACTAATCTTAAAATTTGTATACGTACACACATTTTATTTATCATGTCATTTATTCATGCCATTCACTCATAAATTCCAAAATCTTTTCATATGTTCTGGCCAAATAAAACCTTGGTTCAGAACAAATAAAATTATAAAAATTTACTTTCTAAAATTTCACCAGCTGGATTTAGTTCATTGTGTTCTAAATTTTATTGATAATATATTATTTAATATCTGTGTGTGTGTGTGTTTGTATATGTCAATACAACACATTACATTCAGTACCCTAGATTATAACGTAGCCACATTCATTAGGAAAAAAGATAGGTGTGAGGTCGTAGTGGTAGCAAGAAAGGCCTTCTGAAAATTCACAACTACATTTTATCTCAGGAGCCTTCACAGCTGACCTCATACATTACACTTAGTAATATCACCATCATACAATACCATCAAAACCACTACATATATTGGGGTCTTGTCCAGGGATAATTAGCATAAACAGTAATATAAGGATCTCCTGGTGGGAGAAATAAAATTAGGGGAACAAAATTGTAAAATTCCCTTAAAATTAAAAGTGTCCCTTTTAATTTAAAGGGACAATTAGAAGTTGGTGAATCTTCACAGCCAGTGTTAGTTAATTAGTTAATTAGACTTATTTTGGTCTAGAATAATTATAATTACTTTAGTGATTGGAAATTTTACTTTGCTTATTGCTAGATTTGTTTAGAAAGTATGGCGGAGCTAGCAAAATTTAGATCAGCTGCTGTGCTGACCGCAAAGGAGATGGGAATGGATGGTCAGATTTTAATTCAATACGTAACGGCTGAATGTGATAAATATATTGAACGGGAAGAAAGGAGATTAGAAAAAGAGGCTGAAAGAAAATTAGAGTCTGAAAGGTTGGCTGAAGAGAAGAGGTTACAAATTGAGGCTGATAGAGAAATTAAGAGGCTGCAGATTGAGGCAGAAGACAAACGACAGCAAAGGGAGGCAGAAGAAAAAAGATTGACTGCCGAAAGGGAGGCAGAAGATAAAAAGGCCGAAAGGGAGGCAGAAGATAGAAGGTTGCAAAGGGAGCACGAATTACGACTAAGGGAGCTGGAATTACAAGGCCAGGCTCCTGAAAATGGTGCCAGCCCTTTTGCCTCAGATGCTACGCCCAGTCTGGGAGCCTCAAACTCAGCTATGGGGTTTCATTTAGACCATTTTGTTGAAAAAGACGATGACATAGAGGGGTACCTAGGACGTTTTGAGTTATTAGCTACTACATATGGGTTAGAGAGAGAGAGGTGGAGTTTAAAGCTATCACAGGGACTGAGAGGTACTTCTTATGAAGTCTTTGCTAAAATGAACAGGGAAGACCAAGACAATTATGACATGTTAAAGCAGGCTTTGTTATTAAGGTACGAGAAGAATGGTGAATTTTATCGTAAGAAATTTAGAAATGCCAAACTGTTGTCTGGGGAGACATACCACCAATTCTCTGCTAGACTGGAAACCTATTTGGAGAAATGGACTGCTCTGGGGAAGACCCAAGATCTTAAAGAAATGATCATGATTGAGCAATTGAGAGAGTCCATGGCTCCAGACATGAGAAAATTTCTCATGGAACAAGGTGCAGAGAAGTTGGGAGAGGTTTTAAATGTCGCTGAGAGGTATCAGGCAGCCCAGGCAGAGGTAAGTGGTGCTAAAAAGAAGCACATAGACAATTTTAAAGCTCCACAGCAATTTAATAAATTTGATAATAGAGAGCAGGGAAATAAAGGTAGGACAAACTTTGAGCGGCCAAGAAATGACTATCGCGACAGAAACTCACAGTTCAATGACCAAAAGTTCAATGAAAGAAAAACCGTTGAACCAAGGAAAAAGATGGTGTAAATGGTGCAAGAAAGATAACCATAACACCGAATTTTGTAGAAGGAAACCTTCAAACATTGCTGCAATGAAGTCGGGGACGCAAAGATTAAAGGTTAATCCTAATGGACAACAGGAACCTTATCACCCCCCAGTTTGTGAGGATGTTATTTGTAATGGGGTCACCATAAGGTGCCTTTATGATACAGGTTTGGATTATGATTCAGTTGTGAAGTCTAGCCTAGTGGACCCAAGTCAGTATACCACAGAAACAGTGGAAATACAAGGGGCGACTAAGGACATACCACTCATGACACTTCCCATCGCAAGGATAACGGTGAAAACTCGCTATGTGGAAGGAGAAATCAGAGCAGCAGTGATAGATGAACCAATCTACCCTCTGATATTGGGGTGTAGATACGTCTTCTTGGGGAATCCCGAGAAACCTGTGATCATGGCGACAGTGCAGACCAGGTCACAGAAGAAGGAGGAAGAAGGTGAACCTATAAATGCTCATCCAGAGGAGATGAGAAAGGCGCAGGCTGAGGATAGGACACTCAAGCCATGTTTTAAAAAATTGCCCAAAGGCCACACACACCTCCAAGCAAGGGAGAGTACTTTGTGAAGAACAGACTATTATACAGGAAGACAGGAACTAGATCCACTGGTCACGGACAGTTAGTTCTTCCCAAGATATATAGGGCAAACTTAATAAGGAGCTTACATGTTGGAAAAGATGGTGACCATGAGAAAGTCGGTACCATCTGCCAAAAGATTGCTCGAAAATACTATTGGCCCGACGTAAATGTCGATGTTGAAAACTTTGTAGAAGCATGTGGCGTATTTCATGAGGGAACACCCACAAAGAGAAAATATGTGCAGGACCTAGAAACGCCACGGGGCAACTTTAGGCCTGAAAGGAAAACTAATTATACTCGGGTAGACAAAGTGGAATGGGAGCCCCCTTTTCACACCCAGTCTTCACTTGAATGGATTAACATGGCCACTATGCGAAGAGTACAAAGAAGAATTTTTACCCAGGATAAGATGACAATCCCTCGGTCAGACTTATATAAACTGGAAGAACAGACAAGAGAGCGAAGATCTCTCATAAGCAATCTAAAGTGGGGAGACAAACCCCAGAAAAAAATTGGTAGTGGTCGATTTGTGAGTGATGATTCTAGGAAGAAAAGTCCTCATTATAAAGCTTCTAATGGACGGGACCCGATGGGTTCCATGAAAAATAAGTATGATAAATTAAAGATCCAGATGTAACTTTATTAAGGACCTGGACGGATGAGAAGGCGGAAGAACCTGTTACCTCATCTTATCAATACGTGAACGAACTGACCACTCGTTTGAAAGCTGGATGGAAACTGGCAAATGATAATTTGAAACAAGCCAGGAAGAAACATGCAGCATATTTTAATAGGAAGGCAAAGGACCGAGAACTAGCTGTGGGAGAGAAGGTGCTTCTTCTACTACCCGGTAGCCAGAATAAATTACAAATTGGTTGGCAAGGTCCATATACGGTTCTAGAGAAGGTGTCTAGAACAAACTATAAATTGACAAAAAGGGGAAGGAGAAAGTTTATCATGTAAACTTATTAAAGAAGTATCTGGACAGACCACTCCAGGAAAGCACCCCCTTATTGACCTTGGCTATTGCAACCCAGATGCAAAAGGAACCACTCACCTCACATGAATACCCATTACATCCTTGTGAAACAGCAGCACAGGTAAAAGTCAGTAAGCACCTGACTAAAAACCAGAGGGAGAGAGTTCAACAGGTTCTGGAGGAACATACAGATGTACTAACAGATAAACCAGGCCATACAAATTTGCTACAGTATGACATGAAACTGGTAGACTCAAACCCAATCTGTATGAGAGCCTATTCTATTCCGTTCGCGAAGGAGAAGGCATTGAAGGAAGAAATAGATTATTTGTTGAAGGAGGGGATTATTTCGCACAGTGAATCATCTTTTAGTTCTAGTGTCGTTTTGTTGAGAAAACCGTCTGGGGAACACAGTCTGTGCATAGATTACAGGAAACTGAATGCTGTCACAGAAGGACAAGTGGATCCATTACCAGACACAAAACAGTTATTTGCCAGACTGAACAAGGCAAAATACTTTTCAAAGGTGGATCTTAGTAAAGGCTATTACCAGATCCCAGTGAAGCCTGAAGTGAGACCTTATTTGGCTTTTAGCACTTCGGATGGACATTATGAATTCAATATGCTACCATTCGGACTGAAAAATGCTCCGAGTGTATTTTCAAGGATGATGCGCAAATTGTTGGATCCCCTGAATAACCCATGTATCACGAATTTCATGGATGATATTCTCGTCGCCACAGAGACATTTGAAGAACACATTGAAGCTCTAGAGATGTTATTTAATAGACTTCGGGAGGCGAACTTAACTGCTAGGCCAACAAAATGTTGTATTGGATGCAAAGAGTTGGAATTCTTGGGACACACTGTATATCAGGGTAACATGCCCCCTGATCCTAAGAACTTGGAAAAACTGCAGAGAGCACCTAGACCACAAACAAAAAAGGACGTGCGATCATTCGTGTCGTTATGCGGATTTTATCAGAAATACATCAAAAATTTTAACGCTATTTGTGCTCCTCTGACTGATCTGACTCGCAAGGGACTTCCAGATAAAATTATTTGGACTGCACAATGTGAACTAGCGTTCCAAGAGTTAAAGGAAAAACTCACTAGCAAGCCTATTCTCAAACTGCCTGATTTGACACAGGACTTTGTCTTAAGAACCGATGCAAGTAATGTAGGACTCGGAGGGGCTTTGTTGCAAAGATCATCTTCACCTGATGGGGAACTGAAACCAGTCGCTTATGCAAGCCGCAAATTGAATAAGGCGGAACAAGGATACTCCACAAGCGAAAAAGAATGTTTAGCGTTAATCTGGGCAATAAAGAAGTTTCAAATCTATCTGTATGGTAGGACTTTTGTGGACGAGACGGATCATCAGCCTCTCGTATTCTTATCTCAGGCTAAGCATGAAAACGCAAGATTGCTGAGGTGGTCTTTATTGCTTCAACCTTATCAGTTTAGTATCCAATATATCCCAGGCAAATTGAATGTCGGTGCAGATTTCCTCAGTCGGCACCCCTGTGATCAAAAATTAGAGTAATGGCAGACGTGAGGAGAGATTTTATCTATGTGTATCACTGGTTTTAGAACTTGCCGTAGGCATGTTTTCAAGTGGGGAGATGTGTCATAAAATTAACAAGTGATACAACGTAAAAATATCTCCAAAGGATAAAATGTAAGGATAAAAACATAATGCGTAAGCTGCTGATAGTACATGATCGCCCTGACCGCGGGTCATCACCCTCCATAAAAAAATTGACTTGCTAGACGGGAAATCAAAACGGTTACCATTTGAACGGGATGAGAACGGCGGATCAAAAGGAAAAAAAAATATGACTGAAAAAAATTGCGTGAGACTAGCAAGGTTAAGGAGACGCAATTGGTGAGGGGGGGGGGGGGGGGGACGGAGAAAAAGTCACGTTTCCCAAGTTGACATAAAGTAAGGAACTCGACAGAAGGGACCATGGATATGATACGCCACAGTCATTTATTGGACGCTTTTGCGATACCAAGCCTTTTATTTGAATTCAGCGGCAAACGCAGATGCTTGAAATATTACAAAATTTAAAAAGTAACATTTTCTTAATATTAATGTTAGGAATATAAAAATTAGCTGGCCGGATGGCCCATTCTGAGCAGTGAAATAATATGCTTTTATTTATACAGACGGATAGGTAATAATGAAGACGTTGACAAAAGACTGTGTTGTTCACATCAGCGAAAGACTGCATTGAATCAAACAAGTCACTATTTGCACAAAAATCGCGACCTTGAAGACTCAAGTGTCCAAATCTAGTTAGAATGAAAGAGAAGGGGAATTGGTGGAAGCTGTGGCTAAAAATAACTTTACAGACAAAAAGTGTAGAGGGGACGAATAGGTTGGTTAAAAAAAAAAAACAAGTACGTTTTTGTGAAAACGCAAGTAGAGACGGACGGACTAACAGATAAAAATCCATACTTGACTGAAGCATGACTGAAATGACTTTAGTGTAGGAAATTTGAATTTAAAAAAACCAAGGCATTGATTGGCCACAGACAATCATATTATCGGCGCTCAGACGCGCATTTGGGGCCATTCCTCAATAGTTGTCCAGTGATAGACACAGTAAATTTCAAGTGTGGTGATTTCCAAATGAAATAAATTGAAATAAGTTCAGGGACGCCATACTATAGCCAGCAGCTCAGCTGAGTTTTGCTAGCATTTCTGTGTTCTTTATTCATAATCTGGTAAGATTGAAATTATTTCTTTGTATATTTTGAATATTGTTTAATGTTTCGAGTGATTTGATACTGCCATATCGAAATCTAGCCTTACAAACAAGTAAGGATTTGCTCTAGACCCCCCGCCCTAGTTCAGGGTCTAGGGACAAACAATATGTATACTCCAGCAAAGATTAGGAAGGACAGATCAAGTGTTGAGATCAGTGGAACATATCACCTATCATATCCTAGGGCAAGAAGCTAATAAACATATTTCTGAATATGTAGTCTGGGAGAACTTATCCTATGGGAAACCAACTTGGTAAGATGTGTTGTTATGGTCAGAGAGATCTGACCCATGTCTAAATGGTGTTATTGTAAATTGTTACGTGTAGAAGTGGCTCCTTAGGTAAGGTTCTGAACCTAAACCAATACTTTATTTCAGAGCTGTGAGTTTTATGTTGACACCAAAAGGTGGTGTCAAATGCTGGGTAGATAATTGACAGTGACAGTGAGGACCCGTGCAGTGTCGCATCTCGGCAGAACAGCCTTGTATTGCCCCAAGCCCGGAGAGGTGGGCCACCCGATATATTGCCCCCAAGCACGGAGAGGTGGGGCCACCAGATTCCAGCACCAGCGCTACACCTTCAAAGTTACGTAAGCAGGCTGGTCTGCTGGATTTACACCAACTTCATAGACATAACACCCAAAGTGAATTCCTACTAAAACATCCCATTTACTTCCATCATTAATGGACAATGTTTGGTAAACTTAGACAGGGAGGGATGAAGCCACCCCAACAGCACATCTATTCATCGTTCCCCAGGGAAAAAAACAAAATAAAATTATAAACTGTAGCAATACTAACTAATCTTAAAATTTGTATACGTACACACATTTTATTTATCATGTCATTTATTCATGCCATTCACTCATAAATTCCAAAATCTTTTCATATGTTCTGGCCAAATAAAACCTTGGTTCAGAACAAATAAATTTAAAAAAAGATTTACTTTCTAAAATTTCACCAGCTGGATTTAGTTCATTGTGTTCTAAATTTTATTGATAATATATTATTTAATATCTGTGTGTGTGTGTTTGTATATGTCAATACAACACATTACATTCAGTACCCTAGATTATAACGTAGCCACATTCATTAGGAAAAAAGATAGGTGTGAGGTCGTAGTGGTAGCAAGAAAGGCCTTCTGAAAATTCACAACTACATTTTATCTCAGGAGCCTTCACAGCTGACCTCATACATTACACTTAGTAATATCACCATCATACAATACCATCAAAACCACTACAATAACAACAAGAGAAAGCAATAGTATATCAGATATCTTGGTTAAAGTCGAAATGTACATCGTACGATTGTTTGAAATGCGATACGTTTTCGTAAACTCCGATGCCCGAGTACAAAATAAACGATCTCCGCAATAAGAACTGGATGGCGCTCAGGCTGGACATATAGGCTATACATTTGTCATCTTCAAGTATCGTGCCCGCTGGGGTAGGTGACCATGACGGTTCACAATTTATTTCGTTTGATGCTGTTTATCGATTTTGTGGTTAAAGGACAGTGTTACTGGAGACCTCCATGTTGGATTTGTAATTTTATTTTTAAAGTGACCTCAGTGTTTGTCGGGCGTTATTATATTTGGCAAAGCTCGAAACAGTGTTGGCGATAGGTTCACTTTTTCTATCCTATGTAGTTTTTATTTGACCCATTCACCAAAATGATACGATTTTAATGAAACTGAAATCGTAGTTTCTTCTCTTATCAAACCAGTTCGCTGAACACTGAGGAGGTACGGGCAGCGTTGGCGTAGCTGGCACTTCTTATCGGGGCTTCTGCACGCTAGCAGATAGATAATGTTAGTTATTTTTAGAACCTAGTGTCTATCAACCCTAGTCGGGCTAGCAGTCATTTTCAAAGCTATTTCATGATAGCTGATGGATGCTAGTAGTCCATTTCCGGTCTTATATATCATCAATACAGCGCTTCATTTGACAGTTCACTTATTTTTGATTGGCGAATAGCGCTCAGATATAACTAACAGACTTTAGTCTAGGTTGAAAGTAGCATGCCTTGCCCTTAGAAAGCAAAACCTTAAACAACAATTACATTATTTCAGTAGGCTACGTGCATATGTTATACATAAAAGCATGATAAACTGGCTGAAGAATTTTGTGAAATGCTATAAATTGTGATTTATGGTTTGAAAATATAGGCCTAGGCCCTTTCAGTCAAATCTTGTGAAGTGTAGACTTGACTGAAATAAAAACTATTCCAAATGAAAAGAAAAAGTAAAATTTGGAACTAACACTTACAAAATTGCAATTACATGTTCAGAATATGAAGTGCCAGTGGAACAAGAGATGAGAAGAAGACAATAGCGATGGATAGGACACACACTGAGGAAACCTGTTGATAGCATTACAAGGCAGTCCTTGTTCTGGAAACTCCAGGGCAAGAGAGGCAGAGGTAGACCAAGAAGCAAATGGAGAAGAGAGCTGGAAACAGATGAAAAGAATGAGGAGAACGTGGAAAGAACTTGAGATGATGGCATGTGACAGGGGGACTTGGCATATGTTTGTTAAAGGCCTATGCTGATTGGGAAGTGATTTAATGTCCTACATTAAATTGTCTATAATTTTGTATTGTTGCATATCTCTTGAGTTTCATTTTTACTTTGGCTATCAGAAGGTGGTAATCTGGTGCCACATCTGCTCCTCTATATACCTTTACATCCTGCAATGATGATCTAAACTTCTTGTTTATGCATATATGATCAATCTGATTTTCTGTTCTATGGTCTGGTGATATCCATGTTGCCTTGTGTATTCTCTTATGTGGAAACATGCTTCCTCCTATAGCCAGTTGATTTGAAGCACAGAAGTTTGAGAATAGTTCCCCATTTTCATTCATTATTCCTAGCCCATGTTTTCCCATGACTTCTTCAAAGCCGGTGTTGACTGTACCTATCTTTGCATTCATGTCACCCATCAAAATTGTGATGTCTCGTCTTTTCACTTTTTCCAAAATGTCCTGTAGTCTAGTATAAAATGCTTCTTTCACAGACTCTTCTTTGTCATTAGTTGGTGCATAACATTGGATGACATTTACAAGTGATTTCTTTTTAGCTGTTTTAAAAGTAGCTGTTATTATTCTGGGTACAACGGCTTCCCATTCAATGAGTGCTTTCTGTGCTTCTTTAGATAACATAAGAGCTACCCCTTTACTGTGGTGTGAACTTTCATCTTCATGTCCTGAGGACAGCACCAATTCACATGTGATGTGTTTCTTCCTGTCTACCCCCTTCCACTTTGTTTCACACAGTCCTAGAACCTCGATTTTATATTTCCTCATTTCTGCTGCTACTTGTGCCACTTTTCCTTGTTTGTTTAATGTCCAAACATTCCAGGTGCCAAATCTGGAAGTTCTCCTAAAAGAAAGAAGGTTAGTCAGTAATACAGACTCATTTCAGCTTTCTCTGTGTTGCATCATATGCCTCCTTGCGAGAGGACCTTCCCCTGTCTTGGATGGCTGTGTTTTATTTTCCTTAATTGACTTGTCCATGTTTGTTGTAGTTTTTTATGGTTTAAATTTTTTACAAGATGGGGTAACCGGCCCCATGCCCAACCCTCCTTAGTCACTTTCTATGATATGCTTGGCAGGGAACAGTGTTACTATTCTTTGCCCCAGTAACACACAAATGTTTCCAGCCATTTACATTGTAATATTGACAGCATGAGTATTCAAAGCTCATATTCGATTACTGACATGACCAGCTGATGATATAGGAGCATCACAGAACATCTGTAAGAGTTCTTTTGGTGTCTCTCTCACACCTTCAGCCCTGTGGCAGTATCTTTTCTTTTCATTTTTTTCTTTCTCCCAGTCAATCGCTTTTATTTGGCATAATTTATGCTTTTTCAATCATTTGTACTCTCTATGTTGGATTAGTAGGGTGAAGTCTCTGACACTTTACTCCACTATGGACATATCTGCTTTACACGCAGAATTGTTTACGTTCCGCAAAGTCAATGCAATAATACCAGGTAATTTTACCAGTCATTACTTACTTAGTCATTCCCCTTCTACCGTGAGGTGTAGAGGTTTGGAAGAGATAGCGCCAGACCATTCTATCAGCTGTCTTCTTCCTGGCCTGGTTCCATTCTAGTCCTCGGTCCTTCAAAGATTGTCTAATGTTGTCCTCCCAGCGGACTCTGGGTCGTCCTGGAGATCTGGATCCCTGGCTCTTTGTTTCCCATGTTTGTCGTGGTAGCCGATCTTCTCCCATTCTGCAGACATGGCCAAACCATCTTAGTTGGGACTGTTCTATTTGGGTCTGCAGCGGGTGGGATTTTAGGCCTTAATGGATCGTCTGGTTGTGGACCATGTCTCTTCTTGTTACTTCAACCACTTTCCTCAGATACCTCATTTCTGAGGTTTGGATCTGGCTTTTGTGGGTTGTAGTCATTGCCCATGACTCGCATCCATATGTCAAGACTGGGACATAGGTGGAGCGGTATACAGCCATCTTCATTTTCTTACCAACCTCTTTCTTGCTAAGGAATCCTCGATTTATGGCCTGAAAAAGTCTCCCAGCCGTTGCTTTTCGAGTGGCCAACTCTTCTTTGATGCCTCCCTTTCGGTCTATAATAGCTCCGAGATATTTAAAGTGGTCGACCTGCTCCAGGACCTGTTCTCCCAACTTAATCTGATGTTTTCTTTCTTCTCGTGATATCACCATGGATTTTGTTTTAGAGCTGCTTATGACCATCCCTCTCTTCTCCAGCTCTTCCTTCCAGACTTGCAGGTTGGATTGGAGATGTGCCTCTGTTTTAGCAATCAGGGCAACATCATCAGCAAATGCCAGCTCCAAAATATAGACCTGTCTCATCTTCCAGTACCCCACTGAATACTTTCTTGTTCTCTCCTTACATGCCTTGATGACATCGTCCATAAGGAGTATGAAGAGGTAAGGTGATAGGATATCACCTTGTCTTACACCACTGGTGGTTCTGAACTCTTCTGACTTATGGTTTGCTGTCCTCACATAATTTCTGCAAGACTTGTAGAAGCTCTGTATAGCATGAATCAGAGGTGCTGGAATATTCTTCCTTGCCAAACAGTCCCAAAGTTTACTCCAGGGGACCCTGTCAAACGCCTTTTCCAGATCTATGAAACAAAGATGGATCTCACTCTTATACTAAAGGGCCTTTTCACTCAGCTGTCTGAGTGTGAAGATTAGGTCGTGAGTACTTCGGTTTGCTCGGAATCCGCACTGGACCTCATCCACTTGTGGCTCAGCTAGGCGTCGGAGTCTCTGCTCTAGGATTCTAGAGTAGATTTTACCAGGGACACTGAGAAGGGATATGCCTCTATGGTTTCCACACTTGATTGTCACCCTTTTTGAAAATTGGTGTTATGATGGCAATCTCCCAATCCTTTGGTATGGTCTTGTTGCACCATGCTGCCTGTAGGACCCTTAAGAGTAATAGGTCACTTGATGCTCCCATGTACTTAACCATTTCTGGTGTTATACCATCATGTCCTGCTGCTTTGCCCATCTTGATTTTCTCCAGTGCTGCCTTCAGTTCTTCCATCTTTATGTCATCTTCATCACCATTTGTTTCATCTTCTGTGCTAGTGGTTATCGTTTCTGATGCTTGACCTTGCTCACCATCAAGGAGTTCTGAGAAATATTCTTTCCATCTTTCCATTACTTCCTTCGGGGCAGTAAGCAATTTGCCTTGCTTGTCCTTTATAAATTTGAGAGGGCATTGTTTTTTTCCTTCCTCATGTTCTTTAGGGTCTTATAGAACAATTTCTGGTTTTCTTGTGCATCTTTTTCTAGCTTTTCTCCAAATTCTTCCCAGGACTTCTGTATTGCTGCTAGCACTTTGTTCTTTGCTTCTGTTCTGAGTGTCACATATTCTCTATATTTTTCCATTTGTCCTGTTGTGTTTTTAGCTCCTAAGTATTGTTTCCATGCCATTTTCTTCTCTCTTATTTTCTCTTTGACTTCCTCTGTCCACCAAGGTGTCCTCTTTCTCTGGTTCCCAAGTCGGACTTCACCGCATGCTTCTGCAGCAGCTGTCTTTATGATATCCTTGATCATCAGGTCGTTCTTCTGTGTTGCTCACTGCTGTAGCAATAAGCCCCTGATATCTGGTCTTAATTTCTGGCTCTCTCAGCTTGTAGGTCCTAATGCTCATTTCTCCTGCTCGTTTACTTGGTTTCTTGCGTGATGTTGGGCACTTCCTAGGCTGAGCAACTCTTTCAGTTGTTCGTTTGATTGTTAGCAGGTAGTGATCACTTCCAATCTCTGGCCCCCTCCAGACTCTTGCATCTCGGACATATCTGAATGAGCTTCTCCGAACAATGGCATAGTCGATCACTGACTTCTCATTCTTGGTTGGTTCACATCTAGTGTATGCATGTATGCGCTTATGGGGGAACTTTGTGTTTGTATGATCAGAGCCTGAATAATATTATATATATATATATTATATATATATTATATATATATTTTATATATATTATATATATATATATTATATATATTATATATATATATATATATATATATATATATACACACATACACATTTAGACATATATTTACATCTAAACAGAGCTATACCACTATAAGAGGAGTTTGTTGGATTACACCAACTAGGGGCTTGAACGGGCCAAAACCATTGCTTAAATCCTTCACCAAAGTTGACGGACAGATATAAGTTAACTATTGCTCAGCCCTATGCCGCATGGTTCTTGACTTCTGGAAATATCTTGTGAAACCGCCATTATGATAGAAGTGTCATTAACCTTCTTTCTACATCTCTGCCAAGAGTAATCTGGTCAAGGTAGACACCTTTGGTGACCCCTTTAAATTTGGTCACTGTTGGACCACTACTGCAAAGCAGGGGAGGCATTCCATGACAAGGAGAAACAAGTCTCTGCTCGAGGTTTGTAGCAGCCATTGTTTGTAAAGCTGCCAGACCTCACTAGCATTTCTGTATGGTCAGCTCAACATGGTACTTATAAGATGGCCTGTATTTGTTCCATACTTATTATATGATACTGTAATAAAAGGGAAAGATTGCATTAATCAGCAACATTGTCATGTTTAAAAAAAAAAATGCTACAATGGTTGAAGTTTATGCATCTTAGAACACACCCCGTACATCTATTCCTGTGAGAACACACCCCCTACTTTACATTTATTCATGTGACAACACACCCGCCACTTTATATTTATTCCTGTGAGAATACTAGTTTTGAATTATATCAGGTCCTCATTAGTGCTTCTCTAGCATAAAATGTGACTACACTACGCCTCACAGGAAGCTAAATTGTAACGAACAATAGAGATCTGTTGCTCACAAAATGAAATAAGTGACTAAATGGGAAAAATTTATACCAAATTTATTTCATAACTCTGTGGAAGAATTTACTTAAATGTAGCACTTTTGGGCAAAATTTGTAACTTGTCTGTATATCTGATTTCATTAACAGCGTTAAAAAAAAAAAAAAAAATTACTTTTGTAAAAATTCCCAAATGTTTGTATTATATGAAACTTAGATTCTGGCTATCAAAAGGTAAAAGTTAATTTTTCAAACATGATCTTACGCACATTTAGTATACATATGAAAATCTCTGAATCATTCAGAAAAATCACTAAGGCACAAATGGTTTAAAATGCCATCACAGACATACTATCATCAAACATTTATAACACCCTTTTTTAATCTGCTAAAACGTTCCTATTTGGCTGCTAATTGTCATAGCTAATGTTTGTTGCCAGTACATGTTGTTTATAATTCTCAGGTCCTTACCACTGATGTTGATGCTTTCTAAAATTTTTATAATTTTCTCATGTTTTACTATGTTTAACACCTTAGTGTAGTTTATAAAGCACAGGTATAGAATGATTATAGGTAGAAATTATAATTTTTGAAAATTATCATATATGCATTTTGCATGCAATTGACAGCTCTGACTCATGATAACAATATCTCAAATAACCAGTATTTAACTAATTGTCTATGATTTTGTCATATATAATTCAATTTTCTTTTCAGATTGCAAAAAAATATGGAACAGAAGTTTCCATTCCTGGATCTTAGAAAAATAAAACAGGACATGAGTACAGATTTTAAAGTGAGTATTCTTTTTAATTCTTGGTAACAAATTTTAATTCAGCCAAAGTGAGTTAAACTGAGAAATCTGTTAAAATATTGTCCACTTAAACATTTTATTACTTATTGCTGGGTTCTTTTTTTCTTCTGTAACAGTGTAGTATATGTAAATGTAATATATGGTCTTCATCAGGGACAGAGGCATGAAACAGTTGAGTAAAGAAAGTAATTTAAATACATACAAATTTATCATCGCAATAAGGAAGCTGAAATTTTTCGGTCATATAAAAAGACATAATAGTCTTGAAAAAATAGTGATGGAAGGCATGGTCCCTGGAAAAACGGGAAGGGGTCGACCTAGACGACGGTGGACCCAGGACATCACAGAGAGTCTGAACTTGTCTTTGGCCGATGCAGGTCGACTTGCCCAGAATTGTGATGCATTCAGAGCAGCTGTAATGGAGACAACGTTCTGGAAAGAATACGTCACATGATGACAAATTTATCATGTAGTTGTCAAACTGGAGAAATTTTTAAGACTGAATTGGCTTGTTTCAAACTTGAGTATGTTCAACATTTTGTTTTCAGGGACAAACAGTGAAGATAGAAAGTAAAGTTGAGGAAGATGGCCATGTTTCTGCAGGGAGAGAGAGTATGAGGAGCAGTTCCACATCTGTATATCCTGCTGGAGACAATTTACTCAGTAATGCTTTACAACTTTTTAACATAAATGTAACCTGTGCTCAATATGTTACCACTATCAACAAATATGTAACGTAATTAGTTATTTATTCACAACCACCACAAACATCATAGATTTGTAGGGTTCTACCCTATATGCATTACATGTGTGTTTTTTTTTTTTTTTTTTAAATTCAATTATATTTTTCTTTTTTGGGTATCTTTAGTCTAGACAGAAAATCCCATGCAGTGGCGCACATATGGTGTTTATCACCCGGGGTGATCCAGGAAAAAATGCGCCCTTAGTCACCCCCAGATAAAATACATGTTCATTTTGTGAATAAATCAGAAGAAAGTTTAAAGGACTATATGAAACACTGTCATGACTTAACACATTAACTACCGCAAGCCGCTGTCAGCGGCTCACAAAATAATCACATTTGGACCGCAAGCCGCTCAGAGCGCCAATCTAATTTTAGTAATAAAACGAATGAAAAATGTACTGAAAAACTTTCTGATCTGGTTCGAGATTTTAAGTTGCCACCGGAAAACAAATTCCCAGAGCATGGTGGTTGTAGAACACTGGAAAATTGATATTATGTTCATATTTTTTGGCGTTTTGGGTTAGTTACCAAATCGTGTAAAACTGTTTACCGTGGCAACTAGTGATAGGACTACAAAAAATGCGTGTACTTCTCGCCTAACGGCTGAATAGGATAGAAACCTGTTTCAACAATTGACTGATAGATCTAGCGACGAGGACAAGAGTGAAAACGGTGTGCACATTGATTGAAATTGTGATTTTGATAGAGATGGGGCACAAGCAGTTATAATTGTGAAAATATTGCAAGTCCTCGATCATCGAAGGGCCGCTAAATAGCAACAACCTCTATTAGAGTTACAACCAGTGTTTATTGTAATAGTGCATTCATTTATCTTTAAAATGACGTGTAATTCATAAAAATCTGTAAACAATTACGAAAATTACAGCTTACTTTGTGCAAACACCTACAGGATGAAAATGGGGAAAAAATTTAATTCGGCCACAGTGTGTTTTTCAATTCGGTAGTTAATGTGTTAAATTATATTAAGAATACTAGGATGAATTATTGGGAAAATATGAAATATAAGAATTAGTTGAACACAAAAGTAAAGAAATAAACTGCTCTTTCTAATAAGATTTTTATTTTAACAGCATAAACAATACACCACAGATGTCAATTTTTTTTATTTCTACATATTGATCTTCAGCACCTTCATTCCTGAAAATTGATCAATTCTGTTACCCAAATGAATGTTCTCAAGAGTTTCTCTTTCAATACTAAGAAGTACCAGATTACTTGGATATTCCTGTCCCATAAACACTCATAAATATGAAAGAATTAGCTTTAGTGTTTTAAACAAACACTCGCATATATACTCGTAAATATGAAAGAATTAGCTTTAGTGTTTTAAACAAATGCTCACATAGACACTTGTGAATATGAAAGAATTAGCTTTCGTGCACTAAACAAATGCTCACATATATACTCGTAAATATGAAAGAATTAGCTTTAGTGTACTAAACTAACGCTCACAACTGGCTACTGAAGTAGAAATTGTTAAGAGAGTTTGCAACACTATGTGTAACTTTGGGAATTCATCATTTCTATAAGACACCATGAATGAAAGTAAACCCAAAGCAGTTGTTGGAACAAAATCAGTTTGTGATTACAGTAGCATCCTGTGATCTCTTATCTCTGAAAGCATGGTCTTTGCCATCAATGTCTGTGACATAAAAGCTTACCATGTCAATGAACTTCTGACGGATCTCTTAAGTATTATCTCTCTTGATAAGAGTACCAGTGTTGAGAAGGAATTCAAATTCCATGTTTATATTCTCCAGTTGACTGAAAGATGTTGACATTTCCAGCTGTAGTCTGTCTAGGATACGCCTTATCACTCGTGCTATCTCATCTTCTGCCATAAGTGTAATGTCTTTTGCTAGTTCACCGGGCATCACTCATTGGCAGTCAACTTTGACGTGTTGCACCTTTTTTCGCACACCACAAAGCATCCATTATCTTGGACATTTGTGGTGCTGAAAAGGTCATTGCTCAGCGGGTCATTACACATAAGAATTATTATGACGCAAGATGTCTGCTTAATCATTATGTCCGAAAGTATTCATTCTAATATTGAGGATCTTGTCTGTGTATAAAGTAAGATAAATGTCTATGCTGAGACTTTATGGACTATGTCATAAGTATGATAATTATTATTGCTTAATGAACAGACTGAGTTGGACAATGTTCAAATATGTATAATGTTCAGATGATTTCAGTGCACGGACAAACATTGATTGTTGGCCCAATATTATTGGCTTATGGACTTCATGTCAATTGCGATCTGTGTGCATCCTCAGAGTGAAAAGTAGAAGATGTCTAATAAATATTGTGCTGTCCTATTTTTCACATTTAGTCTTTGCAATAAAAACTGCTTCTTTGCAAACAATTTCACTGGTTTTGTTAAGTTCACTTTCGAGAGACTCCACATCTTCAATGTTCCCTGATGGATTTTGTAATCTTTTTTGTACATGGTCAATTATCCAAAAATTTAACACCAGAAATAAAGCAAAGCATTAAAATGAAATTTAAAACATTTTGATGTAACTTCTCTAGTAGATCTGCCAGTTAATCAAATCTTTCATAAATGACTAACCGCTTCTGCTCTCGAACTCCAACGGAGTTGCTTCTGTGTAAAGAATTTTACTGAATTTATGCAACTATAGATAATATTTTTCTTGTCAAAACATTCTTGTACTTTATAAAAGCCATAACTGATTGTCAAAATGCATTAAAGAATCAGTCAGAATGTATGTAATAATTAAAATATATCATGTACTGCAATCAAAATCCAGGTTCTGATGAATGTAAGCAGGAGTATAATGGAGGCTTCCAGAATCTTGATGCTAATACTGAGGTGAGATGTTGTATGTACCGTTGTTTAGACAAAGTATAACTTCTGATGATCAGATTGTCTCCTGTTGTATCGCTCTGTATAGAGTTTCCTATCATAATTACATGGTCAGACCATTAACAATCAGCAAAAAACCGATGGACTTCTGGAAAGACAGATGACACTAGGAAAGACTAGGAACCGGCTGATGGTGTTGACACCCTGTAAGCTGTAAACAAAGGATGAATCCACAGTTTCACGAACTTGTGCCTGTGATAGGAAATTCTCCACTCAGAGAGGTATGAAAATCTACAGAATGAAAAAGGGGTGTGGAAGCTCATCAGTGGTGGATCAATAGCGCTCTTCTACAATGGGTAAGATGTTAGAAGACCTTAGCCAGAAGTCAATCTGCAGCGCGAAGAATATTCAATTTGATCTGCCTGATGATGATCTCACACTTTTTGGACGGAAAAAGAGATGCTATCAAGTTTCCACATGCCAGTGCAAAGGGGCTTTGGGAACTGCTGGACGAAGCCTTGTCAAAAGAGCTGGATAACAACCTGAAACAGAAAACCTTGGAGGACAAACTGGAAATCTTTAGCAACATAAAATATCTTCACTGTCACAGAGTGTTTGGAATCAGGGAGGCAATGAAGAGTAAACCCACCACAAAAAAGTAGAAGACAAATCAGAATAGAAGAGATCAAGAAACAAGAAGCATGCCTGAAAACAGTTCCAAAAACGCAGTGGACACAGAGAAGAAAAGATTACGACAAGTTTGGGAGCACCTGAAAGGCCAGCATAATGCTCTGTGTAGAGCAGAAAGGTTGTGTAGGAAAAGAAGGAAAACATTGAGGGAAAGAGAAAGATTCTTCTGGGAGCCCTTCAAGTTTGCCAAAGAACTGTTTGAACAGCCATGGTCGGGAACATTAAACATTGGGAAAGAAGATCTGGAAGAACACCTTAGAATGACCTATTTAGATGGTTGCAAAGTTGAGCTGCTCAGCAGCATGGCAAGCCTTATATGGCCTAGTAAGCCAGGACATGAATTCGACACCAAGCCTCCAACAATGCAGGATGTAGAGTGTTGTCCAAAAAGCGCTGTGCAAGTCAGCTCCAGGTCCTAATGGTGTCATATATGTTGTATGTAAGAAATGTCCTGGAGTTCTGAAACGGCAGCTCCATTTGCTGAAAAATGCTTGGAAAAACCAGCTTGTAAGTAAAGAATGGAGAAAAGCAAACGGAGTCTACATCCCGAAAGGAACAAAATTCCACAGACATCAGTCAGTTCAGGCCAATTTCACTACTTAATGTGGAAGGGAAGATATTCTTCTCAATGATGGCTAAAAGGCTCACTATATGCTTGTTGGAGAACGGATACATTGACACTACCATCCTTAAAGGAGGCATCCCAGGTACACTAGGGTGTCTAGAGCATGCCACAATAATTTGAGAAGCAATTCAAAAGGCTAAGTCTGACAGAACAAATCTCCATGTAATCTGGTTGGATCTAGCTAATGTGTATGGATCCATTCCACACCAGATGCTGTGGCAGACCCTGAAAATGTACCATGTCCTATAAGAAATTGCAGCAATGCTGAAGCTGTATTTCTCAGGGTTCTGTGTCAGATTTTCAACCACAGATTACATAACAAAGTAGATTGATCTACAAGATGGAATTGCGATGGGATGCACCATCTCTCCTATATTATTCATGTTGGCTATGCAGGTAATCCTCAAAGCAGCTGAAGGATATCCAGATGGTCCAAAGCTCAATGGAAGATGTCACATGCCACCGCTTAAAGCATTCATGGATGACACAACAATTCTGACATCAGATGAACACCAGGCCCAGAGAATGTTAGCATGCCTGGATGAACTAGTCAGCTGGTGCAGAATGAGCTTCAAACCTAAGAAGTCTAGAAGCTTATCAGTCAGGAAAGAGAAGACGAGGTCATATTCATGGTTTAAATCCAAAGAATCCCTACTGTCATTGAGGAACCTATTAAAAGTCTTGGCAGGGTGCATGATACCACATTAAAAGACTTAAAGGCAGTTTAACAGACAGTATAAATGGCAGACAGAGGACTACTGATCATAGACCATAGCAGACTCCTAGGAAAGTTCAAGCTGTGGTGCCTCCAGTTCATGTTGATACCTAAATTGTTATGGCCACTGCTTATATATGAAATAAGCACCAGTACAGTGGAAGCTATAGAGATATAGGTCAACAAGTTCATGAGATAATGGCTAGGAGTACCACTACGTCTGTCAGATGTAGCACTGTACTGCAAGAAGGCAAAGTTTGTGCTTCCTTTCAAGTCAGTGGTTGAAGAATACAAAGTAAGAAAGGCAAGGTTTGCAATGAAGCTGTGCGAGTCAGCAGATGACGTAGTTTTAAGTCCATTCAGCCCACCCTGAACACTGGAAGGAAGTGGAAAGTGGATGAAGCTGTTGGTGCTACCCAAGAGTCGCTAAAGCTTACTTACTTAGTCGTTCCCCTCCCCATCGAGGCCAGCTCCTTGACGTGGAGATGGGGCTCAAGTACAGCCATCAGCGGCTGAAAAACCAAGGCTGGCCAGGCCCTCCTATACTCGAGCAAGACCACAGTCTGCCCTAGCAAGACAAGGTGCTGAAGACGGAGGCAACCAGCCAAGAGGCGCACCACAGCAATCAGGATGCCACGCACATGCTCTATGAAAGTATGCCTATATCTGCAAAACGTTATGGCACTCGCCCTGTGATGGACACCCAGGCAGGCGCAGTGCCGGGCCCTCTGCCTCGGAAGGGCCCAACCCCTACTACTGGGGGTCCTTCTCAATTGCCCCATGGAGCCAGGAGGCATGAGAATAGAGCTACTGGCCAAGCAAAGAAAAGACCATTTAAAATAATGCACTGGAATGCTGAAGGCGTCAATAGTAAAAAAGACGGCTACAGCAAAAAATTAGAGCTCGAAAATATCTTGAATGAAGAGCAAGTAAATGTATGTTGCTTGCAAGAAACCCACCTCAACAAGGACATAGCCTTCAAAATCAGAGGCTACCAGTGCTACCGATCTGACCGAATAGACAGGCGAAAGGGTGGAATACTGACACTCGTGAGGAATAACATCAGTGCATGTCAGCTTGAAACATATATGGAGGGGGTGGAATACCAGATGCTTCATCTCAGGACAGAAAGTTCAGAATTCCACCTGCTCAACTACTACTGTCCGAGCGACCGCCCACTGGCACTAGAAACAATCCCAGCAAAAGAAAGACTGATTGTACGCGGAGACTTCAACAGCCACTCACATAGCTGGGGCTATGATCACATGGACAGGAGAGGTGAAGAGCTTGAAAACTGGCAGGATGACAATGGGCTTATCCTGATTAACCAGCCAATCGACCCACCAACCTTCTACTCGAGATCATGGCACACCACCTCTACACCAGACCTGGCATTCCACTCACCCGGCCTGGAGTGGAACACCACACGCGTTGTAGGGAAACAACTTGGAGGCAGCGACCACCGGCCAGTCTTCCTAATTGTGGAAAATGAACTTGTCAGTGAGAGCAGCACTCTCTCTAGGTGGAACTACAAGAAGGCAGACTGGACAATGTACCAGCACCGTACTAGTATACTGGCTAGAGATCTGATTGTAGACAAAGACATCAATAAGCTAGTCGATGAATTCAGCAGATGCATATTACAGGCTGCTCGTGAAACAATACCTAGACACAAATATAACCTATGAGGAGTCCAAGAGTTTTATCAAGCGCAGATACAGGCACGGGTGGGAGGAAAAGCATCCAGGCCACACAGAAAATGATCCTTATTACCAGCTCAGCAGAAGAGAACAAGTGGTAATCTTCAGACTTCGCACAGGTCATAACAGATTGAGATACCATCTATTCAACAAACTAAAGATAGGAACTACTGATGAGTGTGACTGTGGCACCGATAAAATGACTGCCGAACATCTGCTTCAAAGGTGCCCAACATATGAGGAACAGAGAAAACGCATATGGCCATCACCAGTACCATTCCTGGAGAAAATCTACGGAGATATCAACAGCCTCAGGCTGACCACTGCTTTCTTTGAACTTATTCAAGTTGACATCTGAGGGTGAACGAAGAAGAAACAATACCTAGAGGGGCTCGTAAGCACTACAAACCATATTGGAATAGTGAACTAGAGCAGCTGCACAACGACGTGGAAACATCTCGAAAGCAGGCAGAGACCAGTCCATGCCAAGAACACCACAATAACTACCAGCAAGCTAAGGCCAAATTTCAAAGGGCCAAGTTGCAGGCCAGGCAAAGAAGCTGGAAGGAGAAAACAGAATTCTTGAACTTCGAAAGAGATACGAGGAAACTGTGGAAGCTGGTAAAACAACTTAACGATGAAGGTACAGGGAGAAACTCAAGGATTGCTCTGTACAAAGATGGAAACATCCTCATGGGAAAACAGGCAGCTGATCACTTTGCAGACTCCTTTGCTAAAGACAACAACATCGAAGTTAGCCCAGAGAAGCAACAGGAGACTCGTGAGAAACAGCAACATGCAGGACAAGATGGAACCATACCTGAAGTTATGGAGGCACCAATCACATTCAGAGAACTGGAGCTTGCAATATCCAAATTGAAAATGAGAAAGTCGCCAGGAGTTGATGGAGTGTCCAATGAAATGATTAAGAACTTGGGAACCGCAGCAAAAATAAAGCTGCTGCAGATCTTCAATACCTGTTGGAACTCAGGCAGAGTTCCACAGACCTGGAGGGAAGCAATCATGATACCACTCTTAAAACCAGGAAAAGACAGTTCCACTGCCTCCAGCTACAGACCAATCAGCCTTACAAGCTGCCTCTGCAAAACAATGGAACATATCGTCAACCGCAGGCTACAGTGGTACCTTGAAAGTGAAAACCTTCTTGTACCACAGCAGGCGGGCTTTAGGCAGTGTTATTCCACCGAAGATCAGGCAACTTACCTTTCCCAAGAGATTGAGGATGTGTTCCAAGATAAGAAACTGGTACTAACAGCATGGATAGATCTAAGGAAAGCATTTGACAAGGTTTGGAAAGAAGGGCTTCTGAAGAAACTGAGAAATTGTAGAGTGAATGGTAAGATGTACTAAATGGGTGAAAGCATACTTGCATAACAGAAGAGCCCGAGTACAACTAGATGGCCTCAAGAGTAAGAAAATTCTACTGCGTCATGGCGTCCCTCAGGAAGGGGTTCTGTCCCCCACACTTTTCCTAGTCTACATCAACGACCTGGTTGCTGAACTACCACATAGAATGAAAGTGGCAATGTACGCTGATGACCTGGTAATATGGTGCACAGATGAGCATGCAACAGTGGCCACCAAACTGCTACAAAGAGCTATAGATGCATTAACCTCATGGGCAAATAGATGGTGTGTCAGCATCAACACAGACAAGTGCAGCACTACGCTCTTCACCCTCTTGCCCAAACAAAAAGCTGGTGTCATCAAGATAAACGAAGAGCTCCGGAGAGAAGATATACAACCCACCTATCTCGGAGTTACATTCAATGATAGGCTGACATGGAAGCAGCACATCAACAAGGCAGCAACAAAGGCCAGGAGGAAGTTAGCCATCCTGAGAAAACTAAGTGGAACCACATGGGGAGCCAGCGGGAAAATACTTAGTAAAATTTACCAGCAGGACATACAACCACACCTGGAATATGGGTCAGCTGCGTGGTGTCCAGCATCAAACACCACATTACAAGAGCTAGATAAGGTGCAAAATCAGGCACTTAGGGTCATCACGGGGGCAATGAAATCAACGCCTATAGTGGAGATGGAGAAAATGGGGAGGATACAAGCACTGAGAGAACGCAGAGACATGAAAGTGCTAACACAGGCAGAAAAGTTCCTCTGTATGCCGAGCCATCCAATGAAGGACAGATTCCAAAACCTAGAAATGGGGCGACTGAAAAGAAGCAGCTTTATCCACCAGGCCAAACGATTTCGTAGACAAACCTCAGACCTGCCTGAAGTTAACAGCCCCCTAAAGTCTGTGCCAGAACAAACCCCTTGGAGAGAGGAGCATGGACTACCAGTACACATCCACACAAAAGTGAAATCAATATTCGACAGGGATGAACAGAACAGCGTGCAACATAGGACAGTCACTCTCAGTTTCCTGGATGATGAATATCCACAGGACCTCTGGGTCCGAGTATACACGGATGGGTCAGCACAGAATGCAGTAAAGAATGGAGGAGTAGGAGTGTACATAGAATACCCAAACAACACTAGGGATACGGTCAGAGTACCAACGGGGAAATTCTGTAACAACTAATGATGCAGAAGTCCAGGCAATCAAGGTGGCAACTGAGAAACTACTGAACACCAATCTCGGTCCACAGCCTGTAGTATTCCTGACAGATGCAAGATCAGCACTCCAAGCACTTCAGTCCAGAAAATTGCCAGGTATACAAGCCCTACTTTCTGAACTGTGCAACCAGCGCAGGGTCGCCATGCAGTGGTTACCATCTCATTGTGGAATACCAGGAAACGAGAGAGCAGATGGACTGGCTAAAGAAGGTGCTGCAGACGAGCAACTGGATGTACCAGTTACGTACCATCAGAAGAAAAAGATGATCAAATCTATCAGAAAGCCACCAACACCAACGCAGGATGGCTACCAAGCTATGAACAGATCAGAACAAATAGTCATTCTGCGCCTCAGAACAGGACACAACTGACTCCGCAGCCACATGTATACAAAATTCAAGATTGGCAATTCAGCCATGTGTACATGTGGACAGGCACCCCAGACTGCGGAGCACGTACTTCAAGATTGCCCCGAATATGATATATTGAGGCAAACCCACTGGCCCAGAGAAACAACACTGGAAGCAAAACTGTACAGACCTCTGTATGAACTACAAAAGACAGTGAAGTTTATACAAGAAACAACAATGCAGATATAGACAATATATTTCAAGCGAACGAAAGAAGAAGAAGAAGAAGGATGAACGAAGAAGAAGAAGAATGCGCGAGTAGTGCAGTGTCATCTGCATATTCCAGGTCTTCCAGTGTGGAAGACATTGTCCATCTAATTCCTCTTGGATCACCCTCTGTTGTCTGGCGCATCACCCAATTTATGGCTGTCAAAAATGATGTTGTTAAAAGGGGTATCCATGTCATACTCCTGTTTTCACTTCGAAAGTTAGATTGCTCAATCCAACATGTCAGTCAATTAATTAGCCTTATATTTTGTATGTACCATTGCTTAGACAAACTATATCAGCCTTTTAATTAACCTTATATATTGTATGTGCTATTGTTTAGACAAACAATATGAGCCCGTTACTTATTTATTGTATGTACCATGTTTTAGACAAACTATTTCGCCAGTTAATTAGAATTATATGTTGTATGTACCATTGTTTAGACAAACTATATCAGACAGTTCTTCTTTGATCCTTAGCCGCCGACCAACAAAGCAGTCAGTGGCCATCACGCCTAGTGGCGTCTTGTAGGGCAACAACAAATTGATTCCACTTTTGTCGATCGGTGGCCATCCTTTGTACAGTGCCCTAACTTTGGTTCATTCTTTGCATCTCAGCCTCCACAGTCCTTCGCCAAGTTGTTTTTGGTCGGCCTCTCTTTCGTTTTCCTTCAGGGGTCCAAAGCATAGCTGTTCTTGTGATGGCATTGGGGTCTCTTCTGAGGACATGGCCAACCCAGCTCCAGTGTCTGCCAGCTACAGGGTTCATAGCAACCTGGAAAAACCTGGAAAAAAAAAAAAAATTCCAGGCCTTGAAAAGCCTGGAAAAATGGCTAAAAGCTCTGAATTTCCTGCAACAGACCTGGAAAAAAATTACACATCGAAAGTTGTCCATTTTTCGGTTACTGGTGGTATTTTTTGTTAAACTTCAGTTACCATAGAATTTTTACTTCCCTTTGCGCACTAAATCCATTTCCAGACGTTTTCAGGAGTTTGCGTTTTCGGCAGTTTGCGTTTATGATGTGAACGCACAAATTTATTTTTAGCACTAGTGTCTGTTCATTCGAATCAAACATCGCCACCTTTTAAAGTCAAGACTTTGACATTTTGACAGCATCCTTCACTCTTCAATTTATCATTTAGAAACATGCTTGGTTGTCACTTTCAGCATAAATGGCTAGAAATGCCAAGTTATAAGTCATGGATAGCGCCTGGAAAAACTGCAAATTACGCAAATTGCACCATGTGTAAAATAGAAATATGTTTGACCAGCGTGGGAGAAAGTGCAGTAAAGTCTCATGTTACTGGAAAAAAACACCAACAACTTGTCTCTGCACATTCAAGTTGTATTAAATCGTTCATTTCAACTGAGGTAAGTAATAAATTTATTTATCTCATTTATAAAACATATTTAAATAAGTCCAATTTATAGATAGGCCTACTATACTTGCGTCTTTAATTTACAATATATTTAGGCTACAGTTTTATTTTTAACCATGGCCAAAATTATAGTGTTTGAATGAAATTTCTTAGTTTACAATTGCTTACGGGAACATCTTTGACACAGTTTAAGATTGTCAGGAATAGTAATTGATGGCGATTCCATATCCTATACCCTGTTATCAGACCCATGTCCCACTGTTCATTCTTTGGAAATAACTATATTTTGAATGCTTTTTTTTTAAATGACAGCCTAAAGAGACATATCTCGTTCAACTTGTGAAGGGTTAGGGGCCTATAATTAGGATAGGCCTACATGTTTTCAATTCCAGATAACATGAATAACCGCTGATTCATGAAAGTGCCATCACTTCTGTTAAATCACTGTAATTAGGATGAATTAAAATTACCAATTTTGTGCATAGGCCTATGTTATTTAAAAAAATGAAATTAAATTAAAAAAAAATATCTAAACCCAACAAAAACACCAAACAAAGATAGTAAAGATGGTTTGGGGGTGTAAAGGCCTGCTGTTTCCAGTTAGATATTTAATTGATTTTCACTTATCATAAGTATTATAAGAATATTATCATACCTTCACCCTCCCAATTACTATATATTAACTTTTTGTTCTAGTTAAATATTGTTTGACTATATTATTAATGCGTTTAGAACTTTGACTTTGTAAATATACATAGCTTAGGCCTACTCATAAGTTATTTGTGTGTTCCATTTTTTTTTTTTTTTTTAAACAGAAAAGAACACAACCCTAAGTAACAGTTGTTCCCTCAGAAACATCAAAACCATCTAACACTACTCCCTTGGACACGTCAAAAACGTCTAACACTACTAGGAGACCTGCAGATGTGACCAAGGAAGAAACTCTCAGAGCTGAGATTATTTGGACTCTTTTCAGTCAAAAGTCACCATAGTTTTAATTCAAATACAGGAATTAATAAAATTTTTCAGATAATGTTTCCTGATAGTTCTATTGCCAGACAGTTTGTTCTATCTGAAAGGAAAACTATCTACCTGGCCTCTTTTGGACTGGCTCCATATTTCACCTCACTTCTTGAGAGCCAGCTTAGCAAGAACAGTTACATTGTTCTGTTTGATGAAAGCATGAACAAATCAATGCAGCGAAAGCAAATGGATTTCCATGTTCGTTTCTGGGATGTGAATGTGATAAAAACACATTATCTAACATCAAAGTTTCTTGGACATGCTAGAGCTCTTGATATACAGACTGCATTTGATGATGCATGCTCATCATTAAATTTAGGACATATGCTCCAACTGTCCATGGATGGGCCTAATGAAAATTGGGCTTTTCATGACAAAATTAATGTGCTACTGAACCAGAACTATGGCATAGAACTACTGAATGTTGGAAGCTGTGGGCTGCACAAAGTTCATGGTGCCTGCAAATCGGCCATGATTGCAGCTGACTGGTTGTTGGATAAAATACTGAAATCAGTTTACAAGCTATTTGAAGACACTCCTGCAAGACGAGAGGACTACTTCAGATCATGTGATTCAAAAGTAGTTCCTTTAAAATTTTGCTCGTGTAGGTGGCTTAAAAATTCCAAAGTAGCACAAAGAGCTCTTGAGATTTTGCCTAACCTGAGGAAATATTTTGATTTTATATCAAAAAGTAAAATTCCTCAGCCAAAGACAGAAATAGAGTTTTTTTTGCATTTTATTCACAATTTTAAAAACAGCTGTCATGCAAGACTTGCTTTTACCGGCTAAATTAGCTTTTTTTATTTCTCTTTCCAAACAGCTTGAACCTTTTCTTCAAAAGTATCAAACTGATAGGCCTATGCTTCCTTTTATGTTCACTGATTTACATTGCCTTACCTTCACCATCTTATGGAGATTCATAAAAGATGAACATCTTGGTTCACTTTCCAGCACTAGTGACATTTTGCATTTCAATGTCAGTGAAGCCCAATATCATGTGACCAGCCATAAAATTGATGTTGGCTTTGTAGCTGAAATGGCAATAAAGGAATTGAGAAGGGAAAAGAAAGCTAGTGACCTCCGCATTCTTGTGTTCAGAAATGATTGCAAGAAAATACTGGTATGTTTTATGGAAAAATTTTTAGCAAAATCTCCACTGCATTATTCACTTGTGAGAGACTTGTCTTGTTTGGATCCTTGTGCAATAATTACAAATAAAGCCCATTCCATAGTCAAGCTAAAAAGGGTGTTTACATATTCTAGTGAAGTCTAGAAAATGTAATGCCTTTGAGTGTGACTCTGTCGTGTCAGAATCTTCTTCTTCTTCTTCCGTCCTTAGCCACCGACCGTCAAAGCAGTCAGTGGCCATTACGCCTAGTGGCGTCTTAGGGCAACAGCAGATAGGTTTTCTTCGCCATTGTTTCCCATCACGCCTAATGGCGTCTTTAGGGCAATGGCAAATCAGTCCATTTGCTGTTGTTTCCGTAATCGAAGTGACTGGCAAACGGGTGATCAGCCCGTTGTATTCGTGTCAGAATACTTGGGCTTTATTGATACAGCTGTCACAAATGGATCATTGTCTGCTTTCACGAGAGATGTTGATCGTCGGGACACATTTTTCCATGATCAACTTTCTGGTAAAAAGCAGTTTGAGAATATTTGGAAAGTCATACAGCTATTACTTTTTCTCTCTCATGGGCAGGCTAGCGTTGAAAGAGGTTTTTCTGTTAATAAAGAAATTGATGATTGCAACATGGCAGAAAAGACCTTGATATCCAGAAGAATCATTGCAGATAACATCAGAAGTATGGGAGGAGTTGAAAACAATGAAATCACCCCTAAGATGTTAGCTAGTGTGAGCAGTTCTCACAGCAGATACTTGATTTTTCTCGACAGCCAGAAGCTCACTGTTGAACAAGAGAAACATAATAATCAAAGAAAAATTCTTGATGATGAGTTAGAGCATCTGAAAAGAAGAAAAATTGCTCTTGACCTGGATATCAAGTCCCTGACTGCTGCTGCAGATGACAATGCTTCTCAGGCAGAAACACTGCGCAAGATTTCTCTTATTACTGTATCTAATAGCCTGCAGAAATGAGTAAGAGAAAGAGAAGAAGAAAGTAAAGCTGTTGACAAAGAAATTGATGAAAAAAATTGTTTAAGCTGAAAAGAAGAGACTTCTAAAAGATGACAAAATATTTTTGTATAATGCAAATAAACCTGGCCAATTTGTAGGATGTCAAAACAAAGTAGGGGATTGCTGGGCCTGGGCTGCACACAGTTCATTGTGCCACAACTGAATATATGTCCATTGATGTGAAGGTTGTGTTGGGGCAACTTTCAGGGTTGTCAAAGATCTTCTTGATGGATAGGCAACAAGGGACATATTCTCTTCTGTGGTAGTTTTTATTTAGCCTTCAGCTTTATTTCAAGACCTGAAATTCAGATTGGTGCATTTGGAACAGTAACTGAAAATAGGAAGCATTTTCCTGTAGCACTGAAGAAAAAAACAACTCAAATTGAAAAAGACAAATCATCCTGTGTTTTGTGTGACAGAAGATAAGGCATGCCGACAGTCACCTTGCATGATACGAAAAGATTTAACCTTATATCTGTTGTTCACTCCAATGATAATATAAACAAGACAGTTAGAACAACAAATTCTTTAGGGCAGAACAATTCAGAAGCCAGTGCTTGCAGAAAAATACAGCAAAAGTATGGGAGGTGTTGACCACTTTAGCCAACTAGGTACAATCTACCCCTACCCACACAGATACTATTTTTATATCATTTCTTAGTTGAAACTGCCCTGGTCAATGGGCACATAACCTACAACACTGCCAACTCTACAAAAAAAAAGATCAAAGCAAAGATCAGGATGTCAGTATGACTTATTGAACCTGCTATTCTTCGACGCAATGTGACACCTTCAAAACCACAGGTCACAACAACACGACTTACTGAGCACCACTTCATTGATAAATATGAAAGGGCAAGGTACAAACCAGACTGTAAAGTGTGTAAGGCTGCGGGGAACAGAAGCCAGACTTGCATGTACTGCCCAGATTGGTTAATCGTTAAATCAATACGTCAAACAAGTTTATTTTATTCATTGCCATCCATGTCATTAACATTTTATTGCGCTGACGTTAAACAAATTCACTAAAAACTGGGAAAAGATGTCTGTTTTTCAATAATCAACAAACCTACCAGAGTAACAAAAAAATCATCCACACTGATCGATCACATCTATGTAACCTGTCCAGAAAACATTATAGAATGCTCTATCCCTACTATTGCTATGAGTGACCATTATCCCATATGTTGCACTTGGACAAAAAATGGGTACAAATCTCCAAAAAATAAACACATTAGTTTTCAATATAGAAGTCTTAAAAATTTCAACCGTGAATTATTTTTGAATGATTTGCGAACTGCGCCTCTCGCCAACGTTTTTCAAATTCCTGATCCTGATGATGCCATCGCATATTGTACAATGATATTTTATAGTATTTTTAATAAGCATGCGCCTACTAAAGAAATTTGCGTGAAAAGGCAAATTAAATCTCCATGGATCACACATGAAGTTCTTGACGCTATGAGGCAAAGAGATAGAGCGCATAAAAATAAGGATATCACTACATATCGGACAGTAAGAAATAAAGTATAATACTTATTTCGCAGAGAACAGAAAACTACTTTAGAAATTTAGTTCAGAGCAAAACAAACAGTAAAGAGATATGGAAGGCAATCAACACTTTAGTGAACAAACGAAATTTTCCAGACCCACATACTCCCAATACGCCACTTACTTGTACTGACTTCAGCAATCATTTTCAGGCAGACATCAACAATATAAAATCCACCATTCCGTCTCCCCCTTGTGACTTAAGCAAATTATCAACGTTCTGCGAGAACAAATGTACTAACACAATTCCATACGACATCCCTTTTATAACAGTTAACGAAGTTTATAACTATATTACTGGCCTTAAAGATAATAACTCATCGGGACTTGATGGAATCAATAATCAAATACTGCGCTTTGCCGCACCTGCCATTAGTGATTCACTGACATACATATATAATCAATGTATCGCAAGGAGTTACTTTCCATCTGCTTTTAAAAGCGCTAAAGTATATCCACTTCTCAAACCAGGTTCATCTGATAGTAGTAATCTTAGTAACTATAGGACCATCTCTCTTATATCGTTGCTGTCCTTCTTCTTCTTCTGCGTTCAGTTTGTAGTCATGCTAAATCTGCAGGCCTGTCGCCAGGACGAAGTCCACAGTATTTACCAGGTCGGCGCGGCAGCCCCATAGCTTCTGCTGGAGCTCAGCACCCCTTGGCCACGTCGCGGTTCATCGTGGGTTGGACAGTTCTGGAGAATGTGTTCTGGGGTCTGGATTCCTGTTCCACATGGGCATTCATTTGTGTGGGATATCTTGAGGCGATAGAGATGTCCTAGTAATCTGCAGTGGCCAGTTCTCAGGCGGAACATTGTGGTCTGTTGGTATCTGTTTAGATGGTGTATTGGGTCATCTCTGCTGTATATATCCCCTTCCTCCTTCCACTGATTTTTGTACTTGTTGTGGATTATGGTTTTTGCTTCCCGATACGGCAATGGCTGGCTGTATTGTTCCATTTTACTGCCACTTCTTGATAGAGCATCTGCTTTCTTATTACCAGCAATTCCACAATGGGAGGGTAACCACTGAAGGGCAATGGTTGATGACCTTTGGATGATGTTAAGCTCAGATCTGATCTCATTCATCATGTTATCATTTCTGGTGTTTTGTATTGGTTCCAGTAATGATCTGCAGTCGGTGAAGATTACTATCTTAGCTGGTGGTTGTTGTTCGGGTCTGGTGAAGATTTTCAGGGCTTGCAGTAGTGCCATAGCTTCTGCCCTGAAATTGGAGGAGATCTTTCCAGTTGGGAAGGCCTTTCGGATAATCTTTCCATTTAGGAATCTTATAAAAATGCCCCCACCACCGTTCTTTACTGTCCCCTCAGCGGATCCATCTGTGTATGCGTGTGTCCACTCTTTCGGGTTGTACTTTTCTTCAATCATTTCTTGAGCCAAGGTTTTTAGTTGTTGAGGGGTCTGGTGGCCTTTCTTTTTTATTTCAGGGACTTCTGTGATGATAGATATATTTCCATGGCAGTCGTCTGGCTCCTCATAGTCAATTAACATTTCAATCTCAGTAGGTTGTTTTGGGAGGAGGTCTTCATGGCATCGATGCAGATGTTTGGAGATGTTTATGAAGCTGGTTCTTTTCAGCCTGTTCTTTGTCAAACTATGGAGTTTGGCATGCATTGGATGACTTGGCATTCGTAGAAGCTTCTCACTGTGAGTGAATACCTTTTCCTCTCGTCTGTCATTCAGAGAGCGGATGTTGGTGTATCTCTCCATTGTCTGGATTGGAGAAGTCTTCATCCCTCCAGTGATTAATCTAAGGCCTGAATTTTGTACTTTCCCTAGATGTTCTGTGTTTGTTTTAGATGCCGTGGCCCAGGCTGACATGCCATATTGAAGTACAGGCCTGACTGTGCCTGTATAGACTTTTCTTAGTATGTTGGTATTTGCCCCTCAACTTGTGCCAGCCAGTTTCTTCATAATAGAGAGCTTTCTTATTGCTCTCTGTTCTACTGCATTTATGTGCGGCTTCCAGGTGAGTCTCTTATCCAACTTGACTCCCAGGTATGTTGGATTTTCCTCGATTGGAAGCTTACTTCCATTTAGTTGCAGTTTGATCATTTCTTGGCGATTTGACAGAGAGAAGCAGGTTGCTACTGTCTTGGAGAGGTTTATCTGTACTCGCCACTCTGATGCCCATTTACTGATGGTATTTAGCGCTGCTTGCATCCTGAACTTTGCAGTAGGCAAATGTTCAGCAGCACACCAGGCAGCAAAATCGTCAGCATGAAGAGCCCTGGAGATATTCCCGGACAGTTTCTCTGCAATATCATTTATATATATGATAAAAAGTGTGAGGGAGATAACTCCTCCATGTGGCATACCTTGTTGAAGAGTGACGCGATGGCTCAGATTCCCGTCAAGTTTTACTCTTGCTGTGTGGTATCGGAGAAAGTCCTGTATCCAGCTGAACATTCTCCCTTCAATTTTGTTGTTGAGCATCTTAAGGAGGAGTCCTTCTTTCCATACCTTATCAAAGGCTATTGTCAAGTCTACAAAAACAGCCAGAACTTTCTTTTTCTCCTGAAAGGCATTTTCTATTTCCTGTGCTAGATATACCAGTTGGTCTTCGGTGCTGCGGTTTTTCCTGAATGCTGACTGTGTGTTATCAAGCAGATGGTTTTTTCCAGATGTTTCATTAATCTTGAGTTCACCATTCTTTCCATTACCTTACCCAGACAGCTCAGAAGGCTAACTGGTCGGTAGCTGGACTTGCTTGTTTTCTCCTTTTGTTTCTTTCTGATGGGAACAATGATTGCTTCTCGCCATCAATCTGGGAATTTTCCAGTACTCCATGATTGATTGAAGATTAGGAGGAGCTTTTGCCTGGCTATAGGTCCAAGGTTCTTGATCATATCATTTGTGATACCATCTTTTCCTGGAGCTTTCATGTTCTTTAGTTTTGTTATGGCAGCATTTAGTTCTCTCAAAGTAAGGGATGACTTCATGCAGGTATCTGGGTTTTGGTGCTTCAGTTTTTCTTTTACTTCCTTACGTACTTCTTGGATACGTGCATGTGGAAGTGATGTGGTGCTTTCTTCCTTGTAGAAATCTGCCAGGATGTTTGCTGCCATCTTTCCTGTGTGGTATTTTTCGTTTTCCTTGATGACAGTCTTGCAGTAGCTGGTTGTTGTTTCTTCATTTAGTACTCTGTCGCTGTCCAAACCATTGGAAAAACACATCCACAGAACAACACTACAACACCTAGTCAATAATGACCTGCTAATCGGCAGTCAGTCGGGGTTTAGACCAAAGCATTCATGCCACACAGCCTTAACAAAGAGGATAGACAATTGGCACCTAAACATCAATAACGATAAAATATGTGGAGCAATATTTGTAGACTTAAAAAAAGCATTTGATATGATAGATCACTTATCCTCGGGGTCTGGATCCTTGGCTCTTTGTTTCCCATGCTTGTCGTGGTATCCGATCCTCTCCCATTCTGCAGACATGGCCAAACCATCTTAATTGGGACTGTTCTACTTGGGTCTGCAGGGGGTAGGATTTAAGGCCTTGACGTATCGTCTGGTTGCATACCATGTCTCTTCTTGTTACTTCAACCACCTTCCTCAAAGTTAGAAACAATGAAAGTAAATATTAAGCTGGTAAAGTTAATTAAATCGTTCCTGTCAAACAGACAACAAACAGTCTCTTACAATAATTCCTTGTTGAACCCAACCGTTGTCAATACAGGTGTTCCTCAGGGCTCTGATCTCAGCCCTCTTCTCTTTACCATATACATTAATGATCTTCCTCTATACTTTGAACACTCATCATGTGACCTGTTTGCCGATGACTGTACTGTCTATACTAGTGATAAAAGTTGCACCACACTAGAACAGTCTTTACAAAACGATACACATAATCTTATTAAGTGGAGCAACGAGAATCGCATGCAAATAAATATTAGTAAAACAAAATGTATGTTAATATCAACCAGACAAAAACTACAACACTTGCAGAAAACAACACTTCAACTCCACATTGGTACATCACTAAATGAAAACGTAAATGAACACAGAACTCTAGGTATCACTGTTGACCAACACCTAAGTTGGATGTTGTGTGTGTGTGTGTACCTTGTTGTCAGTGTTGTGCATTCCATTCACAGCACAATAAATAAGGCATTGTAATAAGAACGACCATTTATTAACTCCAATAGAACACACATGTTGACAACTAGACAAACATGTACACGATTACAAACATGATAAGGAACGTCTGTTCCCAGCTGAACTGTCACCCAGCACCAACGGTCGTAAGAACGTCTGGCTGTTAACGGGTCATGTCGACAACATCCGGTTCATGCGGTCATCGCACATTACCGCACAAAGCCGACATAGCAGGAACGAAGCTGGCGTTCCGTTCTAAACTGTAACAGTTCCTCCCCAGCAATTAAGATCTAGGATCGAATCTGACATCTGGTTTTTGATGTCTTTGAGATCTTCGTGGAGGTACTGCAGCATCCACCACACTTCTATCTTCCATAACAGGCTCTGGGGCGTCAAGCAGTAGATCAGGTGCTGCCTTGGTAACTTGATCCATGATGGCTGTGTTGAGTAAAAAGTCTTCATAGCTATCGTCGGAGGGTGGTCTGATCTTCATGAGACTTCCCGGTCTTAACTGGTTCTGATGCTTCCGTACATTCATGTTGTTACTTAGATGAACTGTATACATCATACGACCGATAGTTCTTATAATGTGACCATGCACCCAAGGATCACCTTGTGAGGAATAGTTCCTTACCCACACAGGGTCTCCAATTCTGAATCTTGATCCTTTAACTCCAGCTGTTTCACTTCTTCGTTCTTGCCGAGGCATTAGCAATGACAGTTGCGTTCTTGGCTGACGGCCATGTAACAACTTGGCAGGGGACTTGCCAGTCAAAGAATTTGGTGTTGTCTGTAAGCGAACAGTAGTTCATCTAGAGCTTGATGTCGTGTCTTCCCTCCCCAGCAAATCTTTGCCATTGAGGTTTTGAAGGTGCGGACAAAGCGTTCTGCCTCTCCATTTGAAGCTGGATGAAATGGAGCCGTCATGAGATGCTCAATTCCATGTAGTGAACAGAATTGTTGAAACTTGACCGAAGTAAACTGTGTCCCATTATCTGAAACAATTGTGTCAGGAAAACCTTCGTGAAGGAAGATCTTAGCTAGAGCTTTTATTGTTGCCTCAGTTGTCAAGGAATTCATCGCAACAATATATGGATATTTAGAATATGCATCGACAACTACCAGCCATTGTTCATCCATAAAAGGACCTGCGAAATCAATGTGGATTCTCTCCCACGGACGTTCAGCTATTGGCCATGACTGATAATGTTGATGTGGATTACTCTGGTTTGCTCTGCATGCATTACAGTTTACTGATAACGATTGTATGTCCTTGTTAATGGTGGGCCACCAACAATGCTGTCAAGCCAGTTGTTTCATTCGGATTATGCCGAAGTGTCCTTGATGCAGTAAATGAAGGACTTTTTCACGAAGAGAAGTGGGTACAATCACTCGGTTAGACTCAGCTTGCCATAACAGAATGCCTTTGTGAATCGATAAATTAAGGCGCCTATCAAAATAAGGTTTTACGTCGCTGTTATTTTGTGACAGTGATTCTGGCCACCCACTGAGCACAAAATGTTTGACTTTATTAAGAATCTTATCTTTAGTTGTTTCAGATTCTACCAAAGCAGAGTCCAGCAGAATATCAGCTATGGCATCATCATTTTCGATGCTGACATTATAGCATGATGCTTCAGACTTGTCAAATGCAGGATCTGGTCCCATAGGTAATCTTGACAGCGCGTCTGCACTAGCATGTTTCGTTGTTGGCCTATGTTTGATGACAAAGTTGTATGACATCAATAGAATGGCCCATCGCTGCAATCGCTGCATGGATAACACAGGCAATTTGTGATCAGGCGAGAAAATAGACAAAAGAGGCTTGTGGTCTGTCTGCAATTCATAAGGTTTTGTCAGGCCATAGAGATACTGGTGAAATTTCCGTACTCCAAAAATTATTGACAAGCCTTCCTTTTCAATTTGGCTATAGTTTTTTTCTGCTTCGCTCATGGTCTTGGAAGCAAAAGCTATTGGTCTCTCAGAACCATCTTGGTAACAATGTGATAATACTGCTCCTATTCCATATGAAGATGCATCTGTAGATAGTATAATAGGCAGGTTTGGATCAAAATGTACCAATCTAGTTACAGTTATGATAGCTTTCTTAAGAGCTTGAAAAGCTCTTTCCTGATCTGTGGACCAGAAAAATGGCGTGTCCTTCTTTCTTAACTTATTTAGTGAAGCAGAAAGTTCTGAATAATTATCAATGTACTTATGATAATAATTTATCCCCAAGAAGGACTGGAGTTGTGTTAAGTTTTCTGGGTGGGTAGCTGTTTGATAGCTTCGATGCCAGAGTCTGATGGTCGTATTCCTTCATCAGAAATAATGTTATCTAGGTACTCAACCTCAGATTTGAAGAATTCACATTTGGACCAATTACACTGAAGTCCATGCTGTTCTAACCGCGTGAAAAGTTCTTCAAGTGTTTGCAAATGTTCATCATCTGACCTTCCTGTTATGATGATGTCGTCCAGATAGTTAGCACAACCATTGAGATCTGCGGTTATCTGTTCTATAAAGCACTGAAAAATAGCAGGAGCGCTCGAGATGCCAAATGCAAGTCTTTGGTACTGGTACAGTCCATGCTGCGTATTGATAACAGCTAGATTCTTAGATTCTTCATCCAGTTCAATTTGAAGGTAAGCATCAGACAGATCTATTTTGGAAAACTTTTTTCCATTTTGAAGTTTATGAAATAACTCTTCTGGTCTTGGTAAAGGATACTGTTCAACTTGAAGATGGGAATTGATAGTAACTTTAAAGTCTCCACAGATTCGAACAGTGCCGTTAGACTTTGGAACTATCACTATCGGTGCAGCCCAATTGCTTGTCTGAATTGGTTTAATGATACCAAGCTCCTCCAATCTTTGTATTTCTTTCTTTACTGCATCCTTCTGAGCAAAAGGAACTGGTCTAGGCTTGTGGAACCTTGGGATTGCCCCTTGACGTAGCTGTAAATGTGCCTTAAAAGTCTTGCATGTGCCTAGTCCATCTGAGAATACCTTAGGAAATCTAGAACAAAGATGGTTCACCTTAGATAATGCTTCTGATGCATGGACAGGTTCCACCATATTGACAATTTCAGGTGGCAGACTATTGTCCTCTGTGATTTTAAAACCAAATGCCTTGAACCACGGGGCGCCAAACAGATTCATGCCTTCCTGTGTATCAGCCACTAATAATCGAAGTGTTTGAACTTTATCTCCAAATCTCACTTCTACGTTTGTCCAACCCTTCAGTGGTATGTTCACAGCGCCATAACCCTTGACTTGTGAGTTAACGGGCTGTAATCTCGGCATACCTATCTGCTCATAACCCTTCAAGCCTACCATGCCACAAGTGCATCCTGTGTCAAGCAGAAATTTCACTGGGTGGTTATTCACCAGAACATTGATGTAAAATTTATTCTTCTGTTCTTCAATGCTGACAGTGTTTACATCTTCAGACTGACCCTTCCTTGACCTACTAGTAAACTTGTCTAGACTAGCACTTCGACGTGAGTTGTTTACATGTGTAGGGCCTGTAGTTTTCACTGAAGCACAGATGGGTGAAATGTGTCCAATTTTTCCACAAAGATTGCATCGAGACTGTCTGTACTTGCAATCTGATCGTTCGTGTTTGCTATGACATGAAGGACAAGACTTCAGTTTGTTTAATCTCAAGCTCTGTGACTTGCTTCTGTCTGTAGCTTTTCTATCCAATGACGTGGCACGCTTTTGTTTATAAAAAGGTTTCATAGCATTAAGGTCTGAAGATACAGGTTTCTCATCTCCTCTTAAAGTTTCACTTGCAGCCAAAGTTGTTTCATATAATGCTGCTATCTGAGCTATCTTCTCAAGGGATGGATTTTCTTCTGACAATGCAGATCTTCTTATAAATTCATGCGGCGTGAATTGAAGAACCATGTCTCTAATATGTTCTTCTACTAGTGACTGTCCACAACTGTTCTTTGGGCATAAAAATCTACAGTCAGTCGATAGACCACGAAGTTCAGCAATCCACTGTGCATATGACTGATCTGGTTTCTTCCTGGATTGCCAAAATTTATGAAGAGCAATGATCAGATATATATATATGTGTGTGTTTAGACTGTCTGACTACTTTAGATCCATCGTAGAAGATAGGTGAAAGAGAGAGAGAAGATTTCCCGCTCTAAGAGACAGCCTCTATCACTATTCTACCACCTCACTCGTGGAAATCTATTTTGTATTTCTATCTCACACTGTGACTATCACTCATTCCAACCTATTCAGAAGGGACCAACCCAAGTCTTAATTCTCCTATCAAAAATCTACGACAATCGCACATTACCGCACAAAGCCGACATAGCAGGAACAGAGCTGGCATTCCATTCTAAACTTTAACATTGGAACTCACATGTACATGCACTCACAAAGCAAACAGCACAAAAAGTTTACCAATTAGCCAAAATTAAACATTTCCTGGATGAGGAGGCAAGGAAAATGTTCTACATATCTCATATACAAACGCATCTAGACTATTGTTCCACAATCTGGGATGGTTGTTCTGTCTCCAACACAAAAAGGCTCCACTCGCTTCAGAAACGCGCAATGCGCCTTGTTGCTGATAAACACCAATCACATTGTATCATAACCCTCAACTCCCAAAATAGCATAGGCCTTCAACAAACACATGCCAAGTCCTCCTGTCACGTGCCATCATCTCAAGTTCTTTCCACGTTCTCCTCATCATTTTCACCTCTGTTTCCAGCTCTCTTCTCCATGTGCTTCTTGGTCTACCTCTGCCTCTCTTTCCCTGGGGGTTCCAGAACAAGGACTGCCTTGTAATGCTATCAGCAGGTTTCGTCACTGTGTGTCCTATCCATCGCCATTGTCTTCTTCTCATCTCTTGTTCCACTGGCACTTGTCATCAGTTCCACATTGGTAACCTCGTCATACCATTTTAATCCCTCTATTCTACGCAAGCACCCATTTATAAAAGTCTGCAGCTTTTTGGTGTTTGTCTTTGTTGTTCTCCATGTCTCAGAGCCATACAATAGGACTGACTTCACATTTGAGTTGAAGATTCTTATTTTCGTGTTGGATCCGATTTCTCTTGATCTCCATATATTTCCCAATGCAATAAAAGCTCCTCTTGCCTTTTGTATTCTTATTTTGATATCGCTGTCTGTCCCTCCAACTTTATCTATATTACTGCCAAGATATGTGTACGATTCTACATCTTGTATTGGTGTTTCTTCAAGTTCAACCCTGTTATCATTACCTGCATTTATTCTCATTATTTTTGTCTTTTCCCTGTGTATTTTCAGACCCAATTGCTGTGACCTCTCATCAAGTGTTTTCAATTTGTCCTGCATCTGATTACGGTTATGGGACAGAAGAGCCAAGTCATCAGCAAAATCCAGATCATCCAACTGCTTGGTCAGAGTCCACTGGATTCCATTTCTGTTGTGTGTTGTCGATGATCTCATAACCCAGTCTATTGCTAGTAAGAAAAGAAATGGAGACAAGAGGCATCCCTGTCGCACTCCTGTTCTTATCTCAAATGGTTCTGTAAGCTGTCCTTCGTGAAGAACTCTGCATGTCATGTCTTCATATGTTTTCTTTATTAAATTAATCATCTTCAGGGGAACTCCATAATGCCTCATCAATTTCCAAAGTGATTCTCTGTCTACACTGTCAAATGCCTTTTTGTAGTCCACAAATCCAATGTATAGTGGTGAATTCCATTCCAGACTTTGTTCAACTATTATTCTCAAAGTGGCTATCTGGTCTGTACATGATCTGTTTTGTTGAAAACCTGCTTGTTCATCTCTCAGTTTCTTGTCTATGGACTCTTTTAATCTCTCAAGGATAATCCTGTTTAATACTTTTCCTGGCACTGATAGTAACATTATTCCTCTATAATTTGTGCACTCTTGTAGCAACTTAACCAGATATCCTTCCTTCCATTCTGCTGGTATCTCTTCCTTTTCCCAGACTTTACCAAGTAATTTATATAACATCTCTGTAGCAGTGTCGATATCTGCTTTTATGGCCTCTGCTGGAATGCCATCAGGTCCAGCCACTTTTCCATCTCTTAGAAGCTTTATGGCTTTCTTTATTTCTTCCTTCGTTGGTCTTTCACCGTTAATTTGTAGCTCTTCTTCTGCTGGCTGGATGTCCGGGGGGTTTTGTGGAGCTGGTCTATTGAGAAGGTCACCAAAATATTCTGTCCACCTCTTCATTTGCTCCTGTATATTGCTGAGCAGTTTCCCATTCTTGTCTTTTATGAGGCAACTTGTTTGCTTGTATTTCCATGTTAGCTTCTTTGTGCTGCTATACAGTTCTCTCATATTTCCTTTGGCTGCAGCATCATCTGCCTCTCTTGCCAACTCCTCAATATACTTCCTCTTGTCTCTTTTGATACTTCTTTTTACTTCTTTGTTTGCTTCTGTGTACACTTCTTGAGCCTTGGCTTTGGAACTTCTGGTTTTGCTTGTGTTTAAATCTGCTTTCTTGTTTTTTCTGTCTTTTATCTTATTGATGGTTTTTGTTGTTATCCATGCTTTTTGTTGTCATTCCCTTTTCCCCAGTATTTCTTCACATGTCTCATTCCATACAGTTTTGACCTGCTGCCAATAGTCTTCTGTATTCTCTACATCTTCCAGCTGTTGGAGCACTTGGAATTTGTTGGATACTGTGACCGCAAATTTGTCTCTTGTTTCTTGATTTTTTAGATGTGCTACATTAAATTGTTGTCTATAATTTTGCATTGTTGCATATCTCTTGAGTTTCATTTTTATTTTGGCTATCAGAAGGTGGTGATCTGATGCCACATCTGCTCCTCTATATACCTTTACATCCTGCAATGATGATCTAAACTTCTTGTTTATGCATATATGATCAATCTGATTTTCTTTTCTATGGTCTGGTGATATCCATGTTGCCTTGTGTATTCTCTTATGTGGAAACATGCTTCCTCCTATAGCCAGTTGATTTGAAGCACAGAAGTTTGAGAATAGTTCCCCATTTTCATTCATTATTCCTAGCCCATGTTTTCCCATGACTTCTTCAAATCCTATCTTTGCATTCATGTCACCCATCAAAATTGTGATGTCTCTTCTTTTTACTTTATCCATAATTTCCTGTAGTCTAGTATAAAATGCTTCTTTCACTGACTCTTCTTTGTCATTAGTTGGCGCATAACATTGGATGACATTTACATGTATTTTCTTTTTAGCTGTTTTAAAAGTGGCTGTTATTATTCTGGGTCCAACAGCTTCTCATTCAATGAGTGCTTTTTGTGCTTCTTTAGATAACATAAGAGCTACCCCTTCACTGTGGTGTGAACTTTTGTCTTCATGTCCTGAGGACAGCACCAATTCACCTGTGATGAGTTTCTTCCTGTGTACCCCCTTCCACTTTGTTTCACACATTCCCAGAACCTCGATTTTATATTCCCTCATTTCTGCTGCTACTTGTGCCACTTTCCCTTGTTCGTTTAATGTCCGAACATTCCAGGTGCCAAATCTGAAAGTTCTCCTAGAAGAAAGAAGGTTAGTCAGCAACACAGACTCCTTTCGGCTTTCTCTGTGTTGCGTCATACGCCTCCCTGCGAGAGGACCTTCCCCTGTCTTGGATGGCTGTGTTTTATTTTCCTTATTTGACTTGTCCATATTTGTTGAAGTTTTTTGTGGATTAAATTTTTTACAGGATGGAGTAACCAGCCCCATGCCCAACCCTCCTTAGTTGCTTTCTACGACATGTGTGGAAGGGAACAGTGTTACTATTCTTTGCTCTCCTTTCGGGCCCCGGTAACACACGGATAAATCACATTGTATAGATTTATATAATTATCTTCAAATATTACCTCTCAGGAAGCGCTTCCTATTTAACAAAGGGAAATTTATTCACAACATCCTGTCACAGAATGCTCCAAAGTATCTTTGGCCCCTTTTAAAATATAGTGAAAGATGTAGTCAGTACTTAAACAAATTACAGATACCCAAGCCCAGGCTAGACCTATTTAAGACTAGTTTGGCTTACTCAGCTGCTCATCTTTGGAACAATCTTCCCAATGACCTGAAAACCACGCACAGTCCTTACTCATACAATTGTATACTGTTCAAATACTTTATGAGTGCTGATTATATGCCACCCTAACTGATTGTGTTGTACTTTTATCTAATATACTGTATGGAGGCTCTGATGATCTAGTTTTCATTACAATATACTTATTCTTAATATTATATTCTTAATTTTATGATCAGGTACAAAGGATGGCCGCCGACCGAGCAAAGTGGAATCAATTTGTTGTTGCCCTACAAGATGCCACCAGGCGTAATGGCCACTAACTGCTTTGACGGTCGGCGGCTAAGGATCAGAGAAGAAGAAGACTGTTAATGTATGCTGTTCACGGCTGTTTGCCAGCAATCTTTTAGTTATTTCCCCTTTTTCCCCGATAGCGCTATTTATAGCCCACTTGACAGAGGTCACGTGGTCAACTTCCTAATGGGAAAAACATGTGGCGATGTTTACTTTTGATAGGGCTTAATTAATGCTTTTAGGCTACTTTATTATTATAAATACCGGCTTTAATTTTGCGTAAAGCTAGACTAGAAATGTTAGAGTAAATTTTAGAACAAGAACAAACATTTTATCACAATTAGAACAGAAGATATAATAGTCTGAAATAGTGTAAAATTTACGTTTTTTTAAATATTTTGTTATGGTTTGTTTATAATGCAATTTACACTAAATCAGTCACAATCAACATGCATAACAAATTACAGAAATCAAAAGTAGAAAACCTGCAGAAAATGGATATCAAAGTTTTGTTTTGGTTTCATGCGTCAAACATTAATTATTGAAACATTAAATTGCAAGTCCACATTTATTACCTTAAAAGAACACACCCAATTGTCCCCAAAAACATGAGAGCTAACAATTATCTCAATCATACGTCACGATGGTCATGTAAAAATGAGTATGGTCATGAGTAAAACGAAATGTTCAATTTAATAGATAAATAGGTGTATTTAATAAATACATCTATTAAATGATTTCCACACTCTGTTAATTCTGTCAATCTCAAGCAACAACTGCCATAATTTGCTCTAGTCCCAAAGTTTCGCTCAATTATCATTCACACTTCCTTTTTTTTATAGGATGAATCTGTACATTCACAGATGGAGAAATTTGTAACAAATGAGTTTCCATTATAAATTTTAATTGTGAAGTTATATTTTTAATGCCGCTGGCGCGTCTTTCAATTTTCAATCTTCTCTGTTTTCTCTCCTGTGCCCACGTAAGACCTACTGTTTCCTTCATGGCTATTGCTAATTCTTTGGATATTCTAACTCTACTTTCAATGCCTGCTTTCCTGCAAATTTCCTGACGTGACGTTTCTGAACAGCGTTGTAGTTCATGTGCCTGCTGCAGGTCTAATGAATCAGTTGATGTTCCAGCAATATGTTTTCTAACAGTGTGGAGAAATTGAGATCGCTTACGTTTTGTTGGCATTCTGGTGACTGATGTTTCTCTTCTATGTTTAATTAGTTTTTGTAGTACAATAGGCTGTCCTCTGGTTTTGCATTTTATGATATTACTTTTTGCTGTTTCTAGGTTTTTTCTAACAATGGATGTGAATAGGGTTTCTTCCTCTTGTGTTAGTGGTTGTGAAGGTGGCTTAGCAAGTAACTGTTGTACTGTGATGTCGCTTTTGAAGACAGGCGAGGTGGATGTACTTGTCATATGTATAACTGACTTGGTAGGTGTAGATGTGGCAACAAAAACTGGCATGCTAGGGTGAGTAGTGTTATCCACCTCCAAATGAATAATGGTATCGCCTTTAATGTGAGATGACTCATCAACCTCCAGCTGAACAATATCATCACTAGTGTGAGCAGGCACATCAACCTCCTGCTGTACAGAGCTATCCTGACTACAGCTAACTGACTGATTACAGCTAACTGACTGACTGACTACAACTAACGGACTGACTACAGCTAACTGACTGACTAGACATGGAGGGGTCAGAAAGAACATCACAGGGGATAGAGCAGCTTTTTAATTTTTAAAACACCAAAAGATGTATTTGCAACATAATTGCACAGTTGACATTCACTTATAGTTAAATTATGGTCATAGTCTTTCCAGATGTGCTGACTGTTTTCCGATAGTAACTTGGCTGTTTCAAGACACTTCTCATTATGCCTCCTTTTTGAGTTTTGTATTTGTAAGTAACACTTCTTACAAAATATAGTCGAATGCTCTGTGGGTTTATCATCTGATACATTAATTCCAAACACAAAGGACAGATCATTAACATAATTAGAACAGTTCAGTGCTTTCTGATTTGAACATTTTGTTTTGGAAGTTAATGCTCTCTTGCCACAGGCTCTGCACAGTGCACTGGCACAATTCATATGATGCAAAACACTATGTTCCAATTCGTTGTTATGTAGTATAGTTTACTTGTGTATGTATAAAGATAAAGGAATATTTGGGACTATCAAGTCTAACACCAGGATGTAGAATGCTTTATCTGTGAATGAAAGAAGATATACAAACAGTTACTTAGAATTCTTTGGCAGCCGTCGTGTGCACAGGATTGTCTACCAAAGAACACCAATGGAACAGTCCTTATCTCACACACAATAAAAAAAAAATTCATATTATAAATACAAGATTAACAAGACTTGAAAGATAGATCAAAGTATGAAAAGTAATTTAACTATAGCTTCACATGTTTTCTGATGCTTATATACGTAGCTAAATATCTTTATAAATGAATGAAAATGAAAAAACAGATGGTGCTTTACAAAAAGTTATTTTTTTACTACCTTATTTAAGATTTGTGAGTATCAGGAATGCGTTTACAGTGATTTAAATGCTATAAAATCTGGTGACAATATGCTTGTTCTTGTAATGCCAAACTCACAAAACTGACTACCACACATTCTCAAGATATGAAACCAAAAAAAAAGTATGTGGAAATAATCTTTAGCTTCCCTTCGAGAAGTCTTTATAATTATAAACTCAAACGAATGGGCCGATTTTTAGATATTAAATTAATAAAAAGATTACTTATTTTATGAATTTCCTCAAATGATGACGCTGTTTTCAAAAGTCTGTAACTCCGTCAAAACTAATTTCAAACAAATAGAAATGCAATCAAAAATAGAACACAGAACAAAGTTATAGTACTCAAAAGAATTTTAGTGCTGTGTTTATCCAGAACGAGTGTGTAATGATTTATATTTTACTGATTTTACACACACATCAGCTGTTTTTCCCCGCCAAAACACTCAGTAGTTTTTTACGGTGTATGTGAAAATTTTATACCCAGTGTCAGAATTCCGGTCACCGAAACTAAAAGATCGCTCGGGTATAAGGCACAAACAGCCGTGTGTTATACTTCCTTGTAATGTTGCACTGCCCTTACATTAATACTTAAAGTACGCTGGAGAATGTTTGAGTAACAGTAATAAAAGATGAGCAAGAGGAAGGAAGAATGCGAGAGGGGACTGTGCCCGATTTTCAACCTTTCGCAAATTTATTGCTTTCGTGTATGTCTAACTATCTACCTAGTCTGATTCTGGTCTTGAGCTTGGGATGCAAAGACAGCGAGGAAAGTAACTGTTTACTCCACTTCACCTTGATGAAACTAAAAAAAAGTCCCTGAGTCATTCAGTTGCACACCGTTTGAAAATTTCACGAGTTCTTATAACATACCTCTGAATATGTCTCAAATCACTGATTTACTGTACAAAGAATTCGATTTTTATGTCTTTTTTTTTTTTTTTTTTTATGTTTATTTTTATTTATTTTATTTTTAAATTCATTATTATTATTTTTTTTTTTTTTAAACGTACTTTAATTATGATGATTATTGCAAATGTAATATTACTTTTATGATGATAAATGCCTTAATTATGCTTAAAGTAAATGTGAGGATGAAAGGATATAGTATACATGATGAGAGAGAGAGGAAGGGCAGAATGACAGACGGGCCTGCGTGCCCAATTCTTAACCCTTTGAAAATAAAGTTTGTCCGTGGTTCGTTCGTTCTTTTATGAATTTAAAAAAAAAAAAAAACTTCCTTTTAAAAGAATCTGCAAACACCCTTGGTAATGGGAGACCCTAATGCTCCGGATTGCTGGTCAGCAAAGTGATAATTATATCTGAGAAAATTAGATGAAAATATTAGAGTGTCCCATCCTTGAAAATCAATTCCTGGACCTGGAAAATGCTTGAAGAAATTTGCTATGAACCCTGCAGCTATGATGGTGTGCATGTCCTCTTGCTTGCTCCGATCAAGCAGATCTTGGTTGGTGATGGTATTCTGCCAAAAGATTCGGTGAATTTTTCTTAGGCATGTTGTGTGAAAAGAGGACAATTTCGACATTTCCTTCTCTGTAGCTATCCAGCATTCCACGCCATAGAGAAGCCCAGAAAGCACACAGCTCTGATATAATCTTAATTTTGTGCTTGTGTTGTATTGAGAGGACTTCTAAATGTTGTTTAGGCTAAAAAAGGCTGTTATTGCTTTATTCATTCTGATGTTGATGTCTTTGCCTGCCGCGCCATCTGGTGTTACTATGCATCCTAGGTATGTGAAAGTGTCTGTCTGCTCCAGTTGCTGATTCCTTACTGATATGGACTCAGGGTTGCTCACATTGAGCATCATGACCTCTGACTTCTTTAAATTGATGTTCAAGTCCACCTGCTGGCTAAACTTATTAAGTCTATCCGTTTTTTCCTGGATGTGTTGATGTGAATGAGCTAGTAGTGCAATGTCATCTGCATATTCCAGATCTTCCAATGTAGAAAATGTAGTCTACCTTATTCCTCTTGGACTGTCTTCTGTTGTCTGGCGCATTACCCAGTCTATGACTGTTAAAAATAGAGTGGTTGATAAGGGGCATCCCTGTCATACTCCTGTCTTCAATTCAAAGGTTAGGTTGCTCTGCCCAACATTACACGTAAAGTTGGCATAGAGGCTTTTTATAATTGACACTATGCAGCTTGGAATTCCATAAGCCCTAGTATTTTGTCAAAAGCCTTTTCAAAATCAACGAAGTTAATGTACAGCTGTCTTTGCCATTCTGAGCACTGCTCTATAATGCTCCTGGGAGTAAATATATGATCTACACATCTTCTGTTCTTTCTAAATCAGACAGTTAATTAACCTTATATGTTGTATGTACCATTGTTTTGACATACTATATCAGACAGTTGATTAACCTTATATGTTGTATGTACCATTTTTTTAGACAAAGTATATCAAATAGTCATTAACCTTATATGTTGTATGTACCATTGTTTAGACAAACTATATCAGACAGTTAATTAACCTTATATGTTGTATGTACCATTGTTTAGACAAACTATATTTGACAGTTAATTAACTGTATATGTCACAATTGTCCTGGTCGCCCCCAATGGATGACAGAATTACTACTACAGGAAGCTTACCCTAAACATTCATAAGCACTTACTGTAATGGCATCTGTAGCTATTTGTTTGACATGATGATGTTGCCAGTCTCATGATCAGCCTTATAATAGTGCCTTGTACAACATCCTGAGGCAACAATATTCCCCCTCTTTCTTTGTCTCATCAGATATCCCAAAAACTACAAGGGGCCTTATTAGATATGATTGTTTGTTATTTCAGTGTTTTATTTATTTATTTTAATTTGACACAAACAATTCAAATGGTTTGTTTATGTTTGAAAGTTCACTGTGACATTATACTTATAGAGTCTTATGTCATGTAGAAAATAAATGTGTGCTCTGTATTTTTGTGTGCTTATAAGTATGTATAAGATAGCCTCAGCTGCCATGACAAGGCTGAATGTGATCTGGAAAAGTAACATCAGTTTTCTTGTGAAGATCAAATTATACAAATCACTTTTATTATCTATTCTCTTGTATGGGTGTGAGGGCTGGACACTCACTGCAGATACGGAGCAAAGGATTCAGGCTTTCGAGCATAAATGTTATAGAAGAATTTTGCGCATTTGCTATAAAGAGCACAAAACAAATGTCTATGTTAGAGAGAAGATAAACACCTATGCAGGCCACCAAGAACCACTTATGTCAATAGTGAAACGTCGAAAGCTTGCCTGGTTTGGGCATGTAACTCGTCATGACTCCCTTTCGAAAACGATCCTCCAGGGAACAGTCAAAGGTAAACGGAGAAGAGGAAGGCAAAGAAAATCCTGGGCTGATAACATCAAAGAATGGGCAGAACACGGTTTTTCCACACTTGTACGCATTGCTGAGGATAGAGAGCAGTGGAGGACCCTGGCTGCTGATGCTTCCACCATGGCACCCCTATGACCCATGACGGGTTACGGGTTGAGATGATGATGATAAGTATGTACATGAGCATTTGTCTGTGCATGTATACATAAGTGTATGTGTTTATTTGTGTATGTGCATGTGAATATGTCGTTGTATGTGTGCATGAGTCATGGCAATAATGAGAAAATGATTACAGAAAACTTTATCTCCCCTACATTTTAATATTGTGTATTCCAAGTGTCATAAATATAAAGAGAAATCAAGTCCAACACAAAAATCTCAATCTTCAACTCCAGTGTCAAGGCCGTTCAATTATGTAGCTCTAGTTTATGGTATTCTGAAATGTCCAGGGTAAAAGAGTTGTGTGGAGACTCATAAACACACATAGAGAACTTGATACAAAAGTCAAAAATGTGAGTCAGTCATGGAGACACCTTGAGCTGATAGTATACAACAAGAGGAGTTGGCATACATTTTTTGAATGCCTGTGATAATGATGACGTGTCATAAATGCCTGGATTGATCAAAATTTGTTTCAGGCTGATTGTGACAACAGCTGTACTAAAACTGAGATACAGTATACTGACTTCTTGGACATGCCAGAAAGTCAACAACAGTTATGCTTGTTTGGAGATGAGAAATGTATGTATAATAGCTATGTTATAATTTTAAATTCATATTTTGGCTACATAAGTTTACTTGATTTCAATATCTGTACAGCATGACATTTAATACTAAGCAGCGAGCGGGCCTTTCTTGGAGAATTAAACCTATTTACAAATTTTAATTAAACTTGCTTAATGTCTACATAATGGAGATAGAAGCTGTTACTGCAGTAACGAGGGCAGTTAATGTGACACACTCTCAGTCCATACTTTTAAAGGTTCAAAATGGATGTCTGTTGCATGAATAGACAACATTAAAGAGGCCCTGATCTTCATGAACTGGTGTAAATCTACTATACAAGTCATTCAGGTGTATGACACGACTATAAGAGTGCTGAAAGACTAGCTTCGTGTCCACCAACATTGAGGGCACTGGTCCTGCACAAGGGAGAGATACTGAGGACAGTTGATGATCATCTGTTAGAAAACAACACTGCAGTAGATGAATCAACAAGGCTAAGATAGCTGGAATGTGGCACCAAACATAAGACTGTCAGGTATGACTTAGGAGAGGATGCATCTGACCTGTATACAATCAGGATGCTACAGTACAGTAAGCATTCATACACTTCAACAATTGCTGAGGAAGACCTAGCACTGATGGGTTTGCCTGGATTGCAATGATGTTATCCTAAATAACAATCACATAATTATCAGGAAAGTGTGCTTATGTGTTTGTTTCTACGCTTTGCTAAAAAATGTTAACTAAACATATAAGACATGCATTTCATTATTTATCTTTGCTCATTATTTTTATTATTACAGGTGTTTATTCTTGTCACCTGTGCAACAATCATTTTTTCCAACTTGATGTCCTGGATAAGCATATGAAAGCAGTGCACAGAGATGGAGGCTGGGAGTTTGATAATAAATGTAGTGATCTTCAGAATGTATTACGACAGGTCAGTGGAAATAACATGAATGGAGCAGTGAATAACATTGGAGATGCCACTTTTACTGATGTAGCAAGAGAAGATAGCATCAACCTGAGACTCACTGGTAATGAAGCATCAGTGAACCTCATCAACAGTCAGGAAAGGACTGCTAAAATGTTTGACAACCTACACAGTAATACATCAGTTTGTAAAAATCAGATCTGTAACATAAATTGTAGTAAACCATTTTCTGCCAGTGAGATAAATGTACAACTTTGTGTAAGTGACAGAGCTGTTGCTGCTTGCAGTGATTTAAGCATTCAGTCTCACATGAAACTAAAGGAAAGTAAGTCCTACAAGTGTGATATTTGTGGTGTATTATTAACTGTGAAAGATAACATACATCAACATAACAGAATATACATAGGAGAGAAGACTTACAAGTGTGATGTTTGTGATGCAGAATTTAATCAAAGTTGTAGGTTAAAATTACGTGAAAGAATACATACAAAAGAAATTCCTTATAAGTGTGATGTTTGTGGAGCAGCATTTACTAAGAAAGGTGACCTACAAAGACATAAAATAACACATACAGGAAATAAACTTTACAAGTGTGATGTCTGTGGAGCAGCATTTACTCAAATAGGAAATCTACAAAGACACATAAAAATACATGCAGGAAATAAACCTTACAAGTGTGATGTTTGTGAAGCAGCATTTACTCACATAAGTACCCTACAAAGTCATAAAAGAATACATACAGGAAATAAACCTTACAAGTGTGATTTTTGTGGAGCAGCATTTACTCAGAAAGACAACCTACAAAGACATAAAAGAATACATTCAGGAAATAAACCTTACAAGTGTGATGTTTGTGGAGCAGCATTTACCCAGAAAGAACACCTACAAAGTCATAAAAGAATACATACAGGAAATAAACCTTTCAATTGTGATGTCTGTGGAGCAGCATTTACTCAAATAGGAAATCTACGAAGACACATAAGAATACATATAGGAAATAAACCTTACAAGTGTGATGTTTGTGGATCAGCATTTACTCGGACAAGCCACCTACGAAGTCATAAAAGAATACATACAGGAAATAAACCTTACAATTGTGATGTCTGTGGAGCAGCATTTACTGACAGAGGTAGTCTACAAACACATACAAGAATACATACAGGAAATAAACCTTACAAGTGTGATGTTTGTGAAGCAGCATTTACTCACATAAGTACCCTAATAAAACACAGAAGAATACATACAGGAAATAAACCTTACAAGTGTGATGTTTGTGGAACTGCATTTTCTCAGAAAGTCAACCTACAAAGACATAAAAGAATACATTCAGGAAATAAACCTTACAGGTGTGATTTTTGTGGAGCAGCATTTACTCGGAAAGAAAACCTACAAAGTCATAAAAGAATACATACAGGAAATAAACCTTTCAACTGTGATGTCTGTGGAGCAGCATTTACTCAAATAGGAAATCTACGAATACACATAAGAATACATACAGGAAATAAACCTTACAAGTGTGATGTTTGTGGAGCAGCATTTACTGAGACAGGTAGCCTACAAAGACACATAAGAATACATACAGGAAATAAACCTTACAAGTGTGATGTTTGTGAAGCAACATTTACCCAGATAAGTAACCTACAAAGACATAAAAGAATACATACAGGAAATAAACCTTACAAGTGATGTTTGTGGAGCAGCATTTACCCAGAAAGAAAACCTACAAAGACATAAAAGAATACATTCAGGAAATACACCTTACAAGGGTGATGTTTGTTGAGCAGCGTTTACTCAGAGAAGTACTCTACAAGGACATAAAAGAATACATACAGGAAATAAACCTTACATGTGATGGTTGTGGTGCTGCATTTACTGAGGAAGGTAACCTACAAAGTCATAAGAGAATACATACAGGAAATAAACCTTACAATTGTGATGTTTTTGGAGCAGCATTTACCCAGATAAGTAACCTACAAAGACATAAAAGAATACATACAGGAAATAAACCTTACAAGTGTGATCTCCGTGGAGCAGCATCTACTGAGATAAGTACCCTACAGAAACACAAAGGAATACATACAGGTAATAAACCTTACAAGTGTGATGTTTGTGGAGCAGCATTTACTCAGACAAGCAACCTACAAAATCATAAAATAATACATACAGGAAATAAACCATTCACCTGTGATGTCTGTGGAGCAGCATTTACTGAGACAGGTAGACTACAAACACACAGAAGAATACATACAGGAAATAAACCTTACAATTGTGATATTTGTGAAGCAGCATTTACTCAGATAAGTACCCTACAAAAACACAGAAAAATACATACAGAAAATAAACCTTACAAGTGTGATGTTTGTGGAGAACATTTACTCAGACAGGTAACCTACATTCACACAGAAGTATACATACCGGAAATAAGCCTTACAAGTGTTATGTTTGTAGAGCAGCATTTACTCAGAAAGAACATCTACAAAGACATAAAAGAATTCACTCAGGAAATAAACCGTACTAGTGATGTTTGTGGAGCAGGATTTACTCATACAGGTATCCTACAAACACACAGAAGAATACATACAGGAAATAAAACTTACAAATGTGATGGTTATGGTGCTGCATTTACTAAGAAAGGTCCCCTACAAAATCATAAACGAATACATACAGGAGAGAAGCCTTACAAGTGTTGTCACAGCATATTTTGCAGTGGCGGAAAATTAGGTTTGACGACATCGTTATCAGCAAGTTTTGGCAACCCTGATAACTTTAAAAAACTGCCTGTGTCATGTGAGAGGGCGGAAGTGAAAAAGATTAGGCGGGTAAATGCAGTGAGATTTGCTAGCTAGTCCGAGACGGACATGTATAGGCTTCCCTGTTTGCCAGCGATTGCTGAGCGGTCGTAGTTTGGATTTACCAAGAGTTTGCCATATTCGGTCTGGTTGGATAGTGGTGTGTCATTCTGGATTATTGTAGTGTCCGGTAATGATTTCCTTCAGGCTGTTAATTCCAAGTTGTCAGTGAGCTGATTATTTCTGTGCCGAAGCTCTCGGCCTCCATAGTGAGTGAGATTCAGTCACAAGTTGGTCATCTACAAAGACATAAAAGAATACGTGCAGGAAATAAACCTTACAAGTGTGATGTTTGTGGAGCAGGATTTACTCATACAGGTAGCCTACAAACTTACAGAAGAATACATACAGGAAATAAACCTTACATGTGTGATGTTTGGGGAGCAGCATTTACTGAGACAGGTAGACTACAAACATACAGAAGAATACATACAGGGAAAAAACCTTACAAGTGTGATGTTTGTGGAGCAGTGTTTACTCAGACAGGTAACCTACATTCACACAGACGTATACATACCAGAAATAAGCCTTACAAGTGTGATGTTTGTGGTGCAGCATTGACTCTTAAAGGTCATCTACAAAGACATAAAAGAATACATTCAGGAAATAAACCTTACAAGTGTGATATTTGTGGAGCAGGATTTACTCATACAGGTAGCCTACAAACACACAGAAGAATACATACAGGAAATAAACCTTACAGGTGTGAGGCAGCATTTACTCGGACAGGTAACCTACAAACTGCCATCACCAGTGTCAATACCTTGTCGAGGTATGGCGGCTTGCATACCCTGATTACCCCCAGAGCTATGCCAGCGGGAGTTTTACTCCTGGAAGGTTCTACCAAGCTGGTCAGGTTTGCATGGGCAGGGTTCAGATGAAAGCAGACACCCTGGTCCTCCAGGTTGGGGGTTTTAGCATAGGGCTGACACCCTTGCCTATGTAAAAAAAAAAATTGAAGTTACGGAAACGATAACAAATAAACAAACTTTGCTGCGAGACGGACATCAGGAGCCTGAGGCTCGTATGACTGTCAGTGGTAAAAGCCGAAAGGAAGCCACTGACATGAGAACGGATGTCCTGACCGCAAAACATGATACAAGAATAGGATTTTTGAATGTCAGGACAATGAACGAGATGGGTAAACTAAAACAGGTCACGGCAGAAATGAGAAACTATAGGTTACACATTCTAGGGATAAGCGAGAGCAGATGGACAGGGGCAGGAAAAGTTAAAACAGCAACAGGAGAAACAATACTTTACTCTGGAAGAGAGGATAGACAGCACAACGAAGGCGTAGCCATTATTTTACAGAAAGGAATAGAAAGGACATTACTGGAATGGAAACCCATCAACAACAGACTATTAAGGTTTAGAGGTAGATTCACCAATACTACAATAATACAATGCTTAGCACCAACAAATGACAGTGATGAAGAGGTCAAGGATGAATTCTATCAACAACTGCAGAAAGAAATGGAAGACACACCTAGATATGATCTTATTATAGTAATGGGAGACCTTAATGCGAAAGTTGATACACACAATACATATAATGAAAGAGTAATGGGGAAATGCGGCAGCGGAACAGCAAACGAAAATGGGTATAAATTAATAAGTTTCTGTAGTATTAACAACCTGGTCATTGGAGGAACACTTTTCCCACATAAAGAAATTCACAAATTAACATGGGAATCACCAAATGGTCGGGACAGAAACCAGATAGACCACATCATGATTAATGGTAGATGGAGACATGCATTACAAGATGTGATGGTAAGAAGAGGTGCAGATGTGGGAAGTGATCACCATTTAGTAGTAGCAAAACTGAAAGTGAAACTGAGAAGGGCTGGACCAGTTGTAACAACACAGAAAAGGTTTGACATCAGCAAATTGAAGGACTCCCTTACCAGAAAAGCTTTTGCGGCTGACATAAAGAAATGATATCAATTTGCCAAAAGTCAGGAAAAGACATTGACAGATGATATAGACCAGAAATTCAACACCATTTCAACATTATATAAGGAAAGCAGCAAATCATAGTTGGGATTCCAGGAAAGGAAGAAGCAAGACTGGATAACACCAGAAACATTAAACACCATAACACTGAGAAATGAAATGAAAAGAAAGAAAACAGAAGTGAAGTCCCCCAGGTTAAAGCAACTATATAGCGAACAGTACAGTCAGCTGGACAAGGAAGTTAAATGCCAAACCCGAGCCAACAAAAGGAATTTCCTAGACGATCTTGCAAGACAGGCAGAAGAGGCAGCACTGAGAAATCAAAAAAGCTTTGGACCCCTGAAGGAGAATGAAAGAGAGGCCGACCAAAAACAACCTGGTGGAGGACTGTTGAGGCTGAGATGCAAAGAAGGAACCAGAGTTGGGGCACTGTACGAAGGATGGCCGCCGACCGATCTAAGTGGAATCAATTTGTTGTTTCCCTACAAGACACCACTAGGCGTGAAGGCCACTGACTGCTTTGATGGTCGGCGGCTAAGGATCAAAGAAGAATGAAAGAAGTAACCTACAAAATAACAGAAGAATACATACAGGAAATAAACCTTACAATTGTGATTGTTGTGATGCTACATTTACTAAGAAAGATCCCCTTTAAAATCATAAACGAATACATACAGGAGAGAAGCCTTACAAGTGTGATGTTTGTGGAGCAGCATTTACTGAGACAGGTAGATTACAAACAAACAGAAGATTACATACAGGAAAAAAACCTTACAAGTATGATGTTTGTGGAGCAGCATTTACTCAGACAAACCACCTAAAAAGTCATAAAATAATACATACAGGAAATAAACCTTACAAGTGTGATCTCTGGAGCAGCATTTACTCAGATAAGTACCCTACAAAAACACAAAAGAATACATACAGGACATAAACCTTACAAGTTTGATGTTTGTGGAGCAGCATTTACTCAGACAAGCCACCTACAAAGTCATTAAAGAATACATACAGGAAGTAAACCTTTCAACTGTTATGTCAGTGGAGCAGCATTTATTAACACATTAACTACCGCAGGCAACTAGTGATAGGACCACAAAAAATGCGTGTACATCTCGTCTAACGGCTGAATAGGATAGAAACATGTTTCAACAATTGACTGATAGATCTAGCGACGAGGACAAGAGTGAAAAGGTGTGCACATTGATTGAAATTGTGATTTTGATAGAGATGGGGCGCAAGCAGTTATAATTGTGAAAGTATTGCAAGTTCTCGGCAATCGGAGGGCCGTTAAACAGCAGCAACCTCTATTAGAGTTACAAATGGTACTTATTGTAATAGTACATTCATTTATCTTTAAAATGACGTGTAATTCATAAAAATCTGTTAACAGTTATGAAAACTACAGCTTACTTCGTGCAAACACCTACAGGATGAAAATGGGACAAAAATTTAATTCGGCCACAGTGTGTTTTTCAATTCGGTAGTTAATGTGTTAAGACAGGTAACTTACATTCACACAGAAGTATGGTTGTTCGTCCATCACGGGTGATGAAGACCACTCTGTTCATCCAGTTATTTAAGAATATGTTAGGTTAGTCTATGGGTACGAAGGTGACTGATGAGCCCGATGCGGGCCTGGAAAGATCTTGGACAGTGTGGGCAGGGAATGTTTGCTTCATGTGAAGGTTTTATTTCACGGTCCTTTCTAGCTTGTCTCCGCTGTTCCGCTGCTGCTCTTCTGGATGATTCGCATGCCGCTGCACCTTTACGAAGAGATGTGCACCAAGCAGTTCGGTCTTGCGCAGCAGCTTCCCATGTGTCTGGGTTTATGTCAAAGGTTTTCAATGACGTCTTTAACGTGTCTTTGAAGTGCTTCTTTTGGCCACCATGGGAGCGTTTATCCTTCTGCATCTCACCATAAAAGAGTATCTTTGGCAGTCGATGGTCTGGCATGCGGACTACATGACCTGCCCAGCGAATCTGTGACTGCATCAGAATAGTATCAATACTAGGGATACCAGCTCTGTCAAGAACGGCAGTATCCGTGATCTTGTCTTGCCATTTGATGTTCATTATCTTCCTGAGACAGACTGTATGGAAGTGGTTTAGCTTCTTTACGTGGCGCCTGTATACAGTCCATGTTTCACATGCATATAGCAGCACTGGAAGCACAGCAGCTCTGTACACCTTCAGCTTTGTCTGTAGACTAATGCCACTTCGATGCCAAACGTTGGTGTATAGTCTGCCAAATGTGCTGCTGGCTTTGGAGATCCTGGTGTTCACCTCATCATCAATGACAATGTTCTGGGATAGTGTGCTACCAAGGTATGTGAATCTGTTCACAACATTCAGTTTCTCACCATTAACCTTGATGACTGGCTCAGTATAAACTGTGCCAGGAGCTGGTTGGTACATGATTTCTGTTTTCTTCGTGTTGATGGTAAGCCCAAAGTTGGCGCAGGCTTCGGATAATCTATCCACACTATGCTGCAGATCAGCCTCTGAGTCAGCATTGAGGGCACAATCATCAGCAAACAGAAGATCTCTGATGGTGTGTGATTTGACCTTGGTTTTTGCTTGAAGCCTCCTAAGGTTAAACAATTTTCCATCAATACGATAACTAATGTCGATTCCTGTGTCCCCATCTCTAAAAGCATCAGTCAGCATAGCAGAAAACATGATACTGAACAGAGTCGGTGCACGTACGCACCCTTGTTTAACTCCATTTGAGATGGGGAAAGGCTCTGATAGCTCTCCGTTTTCCTGAACTCTAGCCTGCATTCCATCATGCAGTTGCTGCACTATTGTGATAAATTTCTTTGGGCAGCCGTATTTTGCCATGATCTTCCATACACCCTCTCTACTGACCGTGTCGATCGCCTTTGTCAAGTCGATGAAAGCTGTGTACAGGTCACAGTGCTGTTCTTGGCATTTTTCTTGTAGCTGTCTTGCAGCGAACACCATATCTGTGGTTCCACGTTCTTTCCGGAATCCACACTGACTTTCAGGTAAAAGACCTTTGTCAAGATGAGCCGTAAGGCGATTCAAAAGGATTCTGGCGAATATCTTCCCAGCGATTGATAAAAGAGAGATGCCTCGATGATTGTTGCAGTCTTGGCGATTACCTTTACGTTTATATAGATGTATAATTGACGCATCTTTGAGATCGTGTGGGATGGTTTCACTCTGCCACATTTGCTGGAAGATCATATGAAGTTTCTCTATCAGAACTGCACCACCATCTTTATAAACCTCAACAGGAATTGAATCGGAGCCAGGGGCCTTTCCACTAGACAGTTGACGAATCGCTTTTTTAGTTTCCTCCAGAGTTGGTACATCATCTAATGCTTCATTTATAGGGATTTGGGGCAGGCGGATGATGGCTTCGTCGTTAATAGATGATGGCTGGTTCAAAATATTATTAAAATGTTCAGCCCAGCGTTGGAGCATTTTTTCCTTGTCTGTAATTAGTGTTTTTCCATCTGCATTAAGGAGGGGAAATGATCCTGATGATGTTGGACCATAGACCGCTTTGAGTGCAAGGTAAAAATTTTTCAAGTCATGGCTGTCAGCAAAGCCTTGGAGCTCATCTGCTTTATTACTCAGCCATGAATCCCGCATCTGGCGTAGTTTATGTTGGACGATTCTACACATGTTGTTGAAAGCGTCTTTCTTGGATGTAGATTTTGGATCATTTAAATATGCATTATGGAGATGGTGTTTCTCAGCCAACATCTGCTTTATATCATCTGAGTTCTCATCAAACCAGTCATTTTGTTTCTTGATGGAAGGACCCAGGACCTCTGTAGCAGTGTTGTAGATCTGCTCACTTAGGGCTGCCCAATTTGTTTCCACACTTTGGCCGTCTAGCGAGATAGATTTGAGACGGTCTTCTAAGGTGTCAGTAAATGACTGTTTGATTTTTGTCTTCTTTAGTTTGGTGACATCCAGCCTCTTTTGAGTTTTCTTCCCCTGAGGGCGCCTGGCTGGTTGGATACGAATTTTAAGTTTAGATACAATGAGGCGATGATCAGTCCAGCATTCGGCACCACACATGGACTTGGTCACCCGGACATCTTGCCTGTCCTTCTTCCTAACAATTACATAGTCAATTAGGTGCCAATGCTTTGAGCGAGGGTGCATCAAGGAGGTCCTGTTGTGGGTAGGAAGTCGAAAAATGGTGTTGGTGACAAGGAGGTCATGTTCTGCGCAAGTCTGGAGGAGAAGAAGTCCATTACTGTTACAGCGACCCACGCCGTACCTACCAATAGTGCCATTCCAGGAGATGTTATCTGAGCCTACTCTTGCATTAAAGTCACCAAGAATGATGAGCTTATCTGCTTTAGGAACTGATGCAATGACTGCATGTAGTTCTTCATAAAACTTATCCTTGACGTCATCCTGGTTTGTCATAGTTGGTGCATACGCGCTAATGATGGTGGCATGTTTTCTTCCATAAAACAGAGGGATCTTGACCGTCATGAGTCGGTCATTTATTCCCTTTGGGGGCCCCGCTAACTTGCTGACAATTGCTGTTTTGATTGCAAATCCAACCCCTGCTTCTCGTCTTTCTTCAGTTCCTCTTCCGCTCCAAAAGAATGTATAACCTGCACCCTTTTCGCAAAGTTGGCCCTCGCCTGCAAGTCGAGTTTCACTCAGTGCTGCTATGTCAATGTTGTACCTGGCCAGTTCTCTCCCAATCAGGGCAGTTCATCTCTCAGGTCTGTTTGCGTTAAAGTCTTTGTCAAGGAGAGTGCGCACATTCCATGCGCCTAGAATGAGGAGGAAAAATCTGTCCTTTCTTTTTCTTATATGTCAACCGCCGAAGTAGAGTACCCACCAACCGCGGTAAGCTGGTTAGGTAATGGTGAAGCAGGCAATGTTTAGGGCACCTGTTCTAGCCCCTTCCTCATGCCATGGAGGTGAGCAGTGCTTTCCTAAAGAGGGCTGCTCAGACACTCAGGGGGCTGCCGAATCCCACTGCTGCTCCGATCAGTGGAAGACGACCATATGGCCTGAGCCGCCTGTGTGAAGGTCTGCGACTACGACTGCCAGCGTACCCACGCCTGCCGCTTCGCCGCTCGCCCATCGCCACAGGACTTGTTGTGAGTGGATGGATGAATGGATGAAAGAGTGATTTGCGCGGTGATTTGGATTAAAGTGAGGAAGAGTTGCGCAATTCGTCGACCTCTCTCGCCTGGGTCCATCTCAATCCAGTGGCAAGACAAGTCAAGACGACTGGAGATGAAGTCAGGTGCAGTGGATGACCAGGGCTTTCTACGTGCCTCGTCGTGCTCCTTATGCTCCACAGCGCGTTGCTGGTAATCGCCGTCATGCCCGTTGAATCAACAGGTGGTTTCTTCCGCGCAGTCTATCGAATCCAGTCTTCGCATGCATGGGTAGGCAGACCCTAACTCACCGAAGGTTTATAACCATTTGGCTACCCTCACCTAGTTTAGCCGGCCTGTCAAAGCCGTTGTCCGGGGGGTGGCCGCTGTCGCATGCTGACAGCTACGAGGAGCCACAGGTGAGAGCTGGATGCCAGGTTTGGACCAAAGGTGGCTTTATTTCAGTTTGTTATGCCCTGTCCTGAGTCGAAAATTAGTTATCTGTCCCTGCCGGTCGAGAGTGTGATAGTCGTCTTTGGGTTGGTTCTGTTCTCTTCTGATAGTCTGGATAGCTCTCTTTTTCTCAAAGTATGTGCCTTCATTATCTTCTTGTTCACATTCTCCTCCCTTTTTTGCAAGTTTATCTGCCTTTTCATTTCCGGGTACACCACAATGAGATGGTACCCACTGAAGTATGGTTCTCTTTTTGGCAGCTACCTTGTTTAGTTCATTTCTCACGTGATGCGGGAGTTTACCACCCTTGAGAGCTTGCAGGACAGACAGTGCATCTGTTTGAGGATGACTACCTGGTGGCAGTCAGAGTTGGTGTTATAAATCATATTTGCAGCTTGCTCTAGAGCTTGAACCTCAGCTGTATAGTTGGAACAGAATTTACCAGTGGGAATGTGCCTTGTCTCATAGTGGTTGTCAGGATATGAGATAAAGATACCGGCACCTCCATTCCTAACAGCATTAGTTGCTGATCCATCTGTATAGGCATGTATCCATGATTGATCGGGATAGCTTTCTTGGATCATACTCAATGTAGCAGTTCGTTTTTTGCAGATCATTATACTCACATCCACTTGTGAGACCACTGACTGATGTATTAATTTGGAGGGCACTGCTGGCATGCTCCCATGGTACAGGGTATAGGGTGGGCTTCAGTGGTGTTGTCTTCATGGATAGGTCTTCTTGATGCTGTCTGTATAAGTCTTTTCCCCCGATGCAAACAAAGCTGCTACGCTTTAGACGTCCGCCCAATGTTTTACCAGAATGTCATCTAGTCTTGCCTTCATTGGGTGCATTGGCATACTGTTGTACTTTTCCATCTGGATCATGGTTTTTGTGTCTCTTCTATGGGACAATGTCTGTAATCCAGCAACCTTCTGCATCTTCTGTTATTGGTGTAGTTTTCATGGCTCCTGTAATGAGCCTGAGAGCTTGATTTTGCACCTTGTCCAAAGACTGCAGATGTGAGTTAGCAGCTGATGACCATGCTGCTGAGCTAAACTCTAAGTGAGGTCTTATTACTCCATTATAAATCTTCTTTAGATTTCGTTCATTTGCTCCCCAGTTGGTACCTGCTAATTTTCTGAGTATGCCTAGTCGTCTTCGGGCCTTTCCTTCTGCGTTTTCAATATGCTTATTCCATGTAAGCCTTTGGTCAAATGTCACCCCAAGATAGGTGGGGTAGCTTTCTTCCTTGATCACGGTTGTCCCTAGGTATATGTTTAGCTGATTTGTCCCTTGGGGGGCGAGGTGAGAACAGTGTTGTGGAGGTTTTGTCTGTGTTTATTGTGATAAGCCATTTCTCTGCCCATGACACTAGCATGTCTGCTGCCCGCTGCATTCTATAATTTGCTGTGGTGACATTTTCATCAGCGCACCAGAGTACTAGGTCATCTGCATATAAGGCAGCTTTAACTCCTGCAGGGGGATCTTTCACCAGGTCATTGATGTAAACAAGGAAGAGTGTTGGGGAAATTACTCCTCCTTGAGGTACCCCCTGATGGAGCAACACTTTTCTGCTCTGCAGACCGTCAAGAGTGACTCTAGTTCTCCTGTTATGCAAGTATGACTGGATCCATTTCATCATGTTGCCTTGGATTCCACTTCTCCTAAGTTTTGCAATGAGGCCCTCTTTCCACACCTTGTCAAAGGCCTGCTTGAAGTGGACCCAGATCGTTAGGACCTTTTTCTTCTCCTGGAAGGCATCTTCTATTGCTTGAGACAAGTAAGTAACTTGGTCTTCTATACTGTAGCATTCTCTAAATCCAGCTTGTTCCGGCACCAGGATCTGCTCAGACTCTAAATACCATTTCAATCTGTGGTTGACTATTCGCTCCATAGTCTTCCCAACACAGCTTGTGAGACTGATTGGCCGGTAACTTGCAGCCTCGGTCTTACATTTCCCTTTCTTTAGTATGGGTATTGTGATGGCTTCTCTCCATACTTGGGGTACCGTTCCTTTCAACCAGCTGTGGTTGAATATCTCAAGCAGTTTTGTCTTTGCTGCTGAGCTCAGATTTACTAGCATTTCGTTGCTGATTTTGTCTGGGCCGGGTGACTTTTGAAACTTAAGCTGGGAAATAGCCTTCTGTAGTTCTCCTAGTGTGATGGGTTCCCTCATTGGGGCAGGAGTATCTGTCTGTCCCATGGTTGCCAGTATTTCTTTTCTTATCTCTCTCTGATGGTCTATGTTAATGGGTAAGTTGCTTTCTGAACTGTATCTTCTAGCAAACAAGTCTGCAGCTTGTTTTCCTCTGAAAAGTTTGCCACCTTCATCCAATGTGATAGTCTGCCTAGGTGGAACGCTCTTCATTTAGAGACTTTGACTAATCTCCAAAGTTTCCTGCCGTCTTTTGTCTAAAGGTGTCAGCGATGCCGTTTTAGTTCTCCAGCTTTTTCCGTTTTTCTTCTAGCTTTGTTCTCTGAAACTCTGCTACAGCCTTTTTCCATTTGTTGTGAGTTTCAAGTGAAGGCTGAGACTCTGCGTCCTTTCTAGCCCTGTCCATGGCTTCCTGACGTTCTTGGAGTGTGCTGGACCAGTATGGTATGTAGTTACGCCGGCATCCTTTGGGAATGGTTTCTTTTGCAGCTTGTAGTATGCATCTGTTGAAGTCTTTTACCACTTCATTAATGTCTCTGTTCTGTACCTTGAGGGTAGACAGCAGCGTGTTCACCTGATGCCTGAATAAACCCCAGTTGGCTTTGTTGTAGTTCCATCTTGTAATGGCTGGGCCTGTACTGAGAGTTGCACTCTGGACAGTAAGAAAGATTGGGCGATGGTCGCTTCCCCCTAGTTGGTCTCCTACTTCTCTACTAATAGATCCAGCTATATCTGGTGTGGAGAAGGCAAGATCTGGTGTTGAAGTTGTGTGCCATCCTCTGGAGTAGAAGGTAGGAGTATCTGTGGCATTATTGACTAGGATTAGGGAGTGATCATCTTGCCAAGTTTCAACCTCTTCACCTCTGTGATCCAGATGGTTATAGCCCCAGCTCTGGGAGTGGCTATTAAAGTCTCCAACTGCTATAAAGTTGGTGGCTGATACCTGTATAGAGCTGAGACTCAGGGGTTTGTTGTTCGGACAGTAATAGTTCAGGAGTTCTATTTCCATCTTGTCTACCTTTATCTGCAACAGCTGATATTCTGCTCCATCCATGAAGGTTTTCCTTTCGTGTGCAGGAATGTTATTCCTTACAAGAGTAAGTACTCCTCCTTTCGTCTATCTTTTCTGTCGGATCTGAAGCATTGATATCCCCTTATTTTAAAGGTTTGATCTGCTTTCAAGTGAGTCTCTTGGATACAGCAAACACTGACTTGCTTCTCATACAAGATGTTTTCCAGCTCTGTCTTTTGCTGTATCCAGCCTGCTTGCTGTTCACTCCCTCTGCATTCCAGTGCATCATGACAAGTGGCACTCTGGGGTTCTCTTTTTCTGTTTTGTTTTGGTCAGTAGTTCTCCTCCGCCGTCTGCTGACTCCACAAGACGGTCTAGAGGGTCCTCCAGTAGCTGAGGGTGGGCTCTGTCGAGGCTCAGAGCCCGGCACTGCACCTGCCTGGTGGAGCTCCACAGGGCGAGCACCAGTACGAGATTTATTTGACGGTGTACTCTCCATAGAAAAAAAAAAGCGAGTTGCGTGATACTGTGGTTTCCGGTGCGCCTTCTGGCCCAGTATCTATGACTTTAGCACCTGTTCAACGGGAGAGTGGGCTCATCCCTAATCTGTTTATGTTCCCAGTAGTAGACTATTCGCAAGCAGCCTGGGGGTGTCACTGCTCTGCGCGGACCTTGTTTACCGAGGCGGCGTCCGAGCTCGTCTGGTGAAAATATGGTTGCATTATCTTCAAAATAGCCCTGTCTTTCCTGCCATCCTGCAACTTTGAGTTAGGGAGTTCTGAGCTCAGTCTCTTTCCCAGGCATTTTATCCTGGCCTGGCACGCATACAGAGGACCCCACTTCTGGTTCTAAGTTAGCAGTTGGGGATAGGTGGGGTAGCACACTGTGCATTCCCCGTCATCCAGGGGGCTCTCCAACTATGCAGAGCTTGCACAATGCTGTGCTCTGGTTCTGGGCTCACCCAAGGAATCCTCACGTCCTGCACAGAGCCACTTCCAGATACCCACCACCTGCCAACCCCCCATTGTAGAAATCTCCTGCATGCGGCCATCCAGTCAAGAGCCAGTATTAAGTCTGGTGCCCAAGTGATCCCCCCAAGCTCAGTGTGCAATTCTGGGTTCTCATCATGCTGCAACACGGGGGGGATTGTGATGCTCAGCCATCTCTCTCAACTCTGCACCGATAAGTGACATCGGGGACTTAACTGTGTCTCAGTACTGGGAGGCCCCGTTTCCGGGTACACCACACACAGCCAATTGAGGCAACGGTCGCCGTGGGCGTGTCTTCAGTGGGGAAGTTGTGGAGTCTTCCTGTCCATGTTCTTGCACATCCTAACACTGCCCGCAAGACATCGGAGGTTTGGAGAGTGGGCTTCTCTGCTTTTTTGAGCCGGGGTGGGCTCCCCGGGCAAGTCTCGATGGGGATCGGGACGTGTCCACGCGCCAGTGGGCCCAGCATCGGCCGCATCAACTGTTGGAGGGACTTGCTCTGCCAGGTTTGAGTTAGTAAATTCCAACTTTGTCATCTTCTTGGCATTGTGATGCTGGGGTGCCTGTGGATTTCCTAACGCCCCGGGTAGAAGCCAGAAGTTTACTGTGCCAGCTCTGGGGGGGAGATAAAGGGGGTGTTTCTGCGTCTCCTTGTGATACGTAGCCAAGGGAGGGCTCACAGTGCTCTTTCCCCGCCACCAAATTGCCTGCTGGTTACGCCGAGTTCTTCGAGGCTCTAGGCATGTGACCAAGAGTTGAAGGCAATAGGATCGTCACGTCCTGAGTCTCTGTGCCTGTACGATGGGTTCCGATCTTCAGGGAGCAGTCCACACTCGTTCCCACTCCCAGGACTTGTTCAGTATCCATCTGGCTCCTTCCCACCCACAGAGGGCGTGTACGGTGTAGTGCACCGGTTTTATTATCGAGGTTTGCTCCTCTAGATCCGTTGTGTTTAGCCTGAGGATTCGCACCCTCAGTTACCAGGACTACCTCGAGGAGGGTGTGGCTCTTCACCACGCACAACGATCTTGGGGTATGAGAGGTTTTGCTAGGCCAAGAGACTAACACCGCAATGGTCGCTCCTTTCATGAACAGAATTCACTAGGCCTAGGGTGAAGCAAGGGGGGAAACCCACTACCCACAACACCAGCACATCATACCCCCTGTCTGTAGACTTTGCCCCCAAAGACATACGAGAATAAAAACCTACGAATCTTGGGGTAGATTTTGCTAGGCCAAGTGACATAACACCGATGGTGTTTTTGGGATTCAGCATTTAATACTGGGAACCAAACCACCTAAAAAAGTCATAAAAGAATACATACAGGAAATAAATCTTACAAGTGTGATGTTTGTGGAGCAGCATTTACTCAGACAAGCCACCTGCAAACACACAGAAGAACACATACAGTAAATAAACCTTCAGTAAAAACATCTGAGTCGTTTAAAAGCACAACGACAACATGTAATCCTTGTTCAATGGCATGGAAAACATGAGGAATAAAACGTAAGTCAGCCTCCTCAACAGTAACTTGAAGAGTATCCTTGATGTGTGTGAATCTTCCATCTTTTATTGCTAACGCAGTAGTAGGTATTTTTTCAAGCAACACGTCACTAAGGATAGTTTCCCATTGTCGATTAGTTGATACAGTCTTCAGAAACTTGCTCAAGGCATCTTGAATCCAACTTTTGTTGTCAACTGATGCCCAAAATCTTGCCATCTGCACATGAAACTTCATAGAGGTAGCAGTGGAAGTCAACGGTAGTGATTGCACAGAAGACCTTCTTTCTTTCTCAGCATTTTTGATTGATGATTGAAGATAGCTGTTAAAAAACAAAGTCAACATGACTGACTTTGCAGACATTATTCAAATTACTGTCAGTGATTCTAAACAGGTCTTCAAATGTGTTGTTTCCCTTAACTGGCAACCTTCGCAACTAATTCATGACATCAACAACAGTGGTTTTCAAGGTATGATCTTTTTTGAAAATTTCTGTCTTTGGTATCTAAATTTTTTTGTCAACTCCGACATGGGGATTTGTTGTGGTGCCCAGCTGGCAGTTAGGATAGTGAGATTCACTTTCGTAGCTAAGCTGTGGTGCCATTTGGAAGGTACTGGGTTTGATCCTGCAGTAAGTCTCTTGCTTCTGATATTTTTCTGTTGTCTGGTTTTCGACTTCTTTATTTCTCATGAGAGCCTGAAACACACTTTTATGTGTGTATTATTTATTTACTATTTGCAGGCCTTGGGTTTTGCTTTTTATTCATTTAAATATTAGAAAATAAGTTGTAAGCAATCAGTTCTACATTTTTTGTGTGGAATGCCTGTCAATAGCTCACTGAACACTAGTGCTCCTTAGAAGTTTGAAAAATGCTGATGTAAAGAATTGTAGTAACATGCCAATCGTTTCTTTTTTATTTCCATTTCCAAATTCCATAAATCTCTTGTAATCACTCCTTAACATTGTCAAACTTCTTTGTTTGAAATTCTGTGTTGGACTGAAGTCTCAATCATTTTTTTTTTTGGCCGGAGACACCAAAGACATGGGTATGTTCCTTGAGGTCATCACAAAGTCATAATCCAAATATTTAAAAAAAATTCACTTTGTCCCTTCCTATTCTAAATCTTTTTCAGTGACTGTATCTGAGCTTTCATACCATTTATAAATATTTCTAAATTATTATATGTGCCTCTGACTCTAGCCATTGCTAATAGGATGGTATAGGTACTACAATTTTAATTTCTCTAAATTCACTACCTGCAATGTATCTTTCAAACTTCTTTATGCATGATCACCCCCAATTTTAAGCCATACTTCATCCTCTGGTATACAATTATTATGCCATGTTAATTAGCGCGTTTGACAGGGTCCCCTGGAGCAAACTTTGGGACTGTTTGGCAAGGAAGAATATTCCAGCACCTCTGATTCATGCTATACAGAGCTTCTACAAGTCTTGCAGAAATTATGTGAGGACAGCAAACCATAAGTCAGAAGAGTTCAGGACCACCACTGGTGTAAGACAAGGTGAATATCCTATCACCTTACCTCTTCATACTCCTTATGGACGATGTCATCAAGGCATGTAAGGAGAGAACAAGAAAGTATTCAGTGGGGTACTGGAAGATGAGACAGGTCTCAATATATTTCGGATCTGGCATTTGCTGTTGATGTTGCCCTGATTGTTAAATTAGAGGTACATCTCCAATCCAACCTGCAAGTCTGGAAGGAAGAGCTGGAGAAGAGAGGGATGGTCATAAGCAGCTCTAAAACAAAATCCATGGTGATATCACGAGAAGAAAGAAAACATCAGATTAAGTTGGGAGAACAGGTCCTGGAGCTATTATATTATAGACCGAAAGGGAGGCATCAAAGAAGAGTTGGCCACTCGAAAAGCAGCGGCTGGGAGACTTTTTCAGGCCATAAATCGTGGATTCCTCAGCAAGAAAGAGGTTGGTAAGAAAACGAAGATGGCTGTATACCGCTCCACCTATGTCCCAGTCTTGACATATGGATGGCGAGTCGTGGGCAATGACTACAACCCACAAAAGCCAGATCCAAACCTCAGAAATGAGGTATCTGAGGAAAGTGGTTGAAGTAACAAGAAGAGACATGGTCCGCAACCAGACGATCCGTCAAGGCCTAAAAATCCCATCCGCTGCAGACCCAAATAGAACAGTCCCAACTAAGATGGTTTGGCCATGTCTGCAGAATGGGAGAAGATCGGCTACCACGACAAGCATGGGAAACAAAGAGCCAGGGATCCAGACCCTCCAGGACGACCCAGAGTCCGCTGGGAGGACAACATTAGACAATCTTTGAAGGACCGAGGACTAGAATGGAACCAGGCCAGGAAGAAGACAGCTGATAGAATGGTCTGGCGCTCTCTCTTCCAAACCTCTACACCTCACGGTAGAAGGGGAACGACAAAGTAAGTAAGTTAATTAGCGCTCCCTCTTGTAGTCACTGAGGAACCCGCCAAATAAAAACTACATAAAACATTAATAGTACCCTATAATGCATCTAGCCTAAAGTGAATGATGTGTTCACCGGTTAAAAAAATGTATTGCCTTCAGATCAAGAGAAAGGGCGTGCAACTAAAGTAGTGACGTTTTAGAAGGCACAAACAGCCGTGAGTAAATGCTGCACCACAAACATCATGCTAGTAAGGTTTCTCTCCTGCATGTATTCTTCTTCTTCTTCTTCCGTCCTTAGCCACCGACCGTCAAAGCAGTCAGTGGCCATTACGCCTAGTGGCGTCTTAGGGCAACAGCAGATAGGTTTTCTTTGCCATTGTTTCCCATCACGCCTATTGGCGTCTTTAGGGCAACGGCAAATCAATCCATTTGCTGTTGTTTCCGTAATCGAAGTGACTACTGCATGTATTATTGTATGCATATTTTGCTATATCACAATAAATGCTGAACCACACACATCAAACTTGTAACGCTTCTCTCCCATGTATTATTTTTTGCATATTTAGGCTATTTCTCATAGTAAATGCAGCACCACAAACATTACACTTGTTAGACTTTTGTTGTCCTGCATGCATTTTTAATGCATATTTAGGCTGTCTCACAGTAAATGTTGAACCACAAACATCACATTTGTAAAGCTCTTCATCTGAAGAATACATACCCAAAATGTCCAGAACTGCCATGCTATGGACTCAAGGCAGAAAGTGAAAGCAAGGATGGCCAAAAGCCACCTGATTGAGAACTGTGGAGGCTGAAATGCTATACATCCCCAGTGATTGAAAAGTGTTCACAATATAAATAGAATATGTTTTCATTTATGTTTTACACTGATTGAAAAGTTTGAAACTTCCATTACTTTAAAATGAATATTTTCACATAGACATTTACACTGGTTTAAACTTTAAAACTTACATTAATTTTATAAGTATATGAGGAGAACTGCCATAAGACGGGAGTAAAACGGTTGAATGGAAAAAACAAACAAACAAAACACACAAATAGTAATACGTCTTACAAGGAGAAAGGACAAGAAAAACCTACGTTGCGGCCACAAGGCCTTCGTCAGGGACAGACAAACAAGAGACAGGAGGGAAAGAAAATGAGAATTAAGTAGAGAACATGAAACTATAAAAATAAGAGAAAAAAATACTCCCTTATGTCCAGTCACATGCAGCAAGATGGCTGCCATTAAACGTGGAAGCGGAAGTCGATAGTACATTAAAAACCAAAAAAAATAAGAAATAATGAAAACAAGGACTGGAAAACAGAGTGAGAAAAAAAAATAACATAAATAAATAATATAATTAATTTATTTTTAAAAAATTATAATAATTAAATAAATAATATAATAAATAAATTGAAAAAAAAAATATAAAATACATAAAGTGAGGGAAAAGTGATGAAAAAAATAATTGTATTATTAAAATTAATTTTAAAGTGACTATGTTTATATAGACATTTACACTGCATTGAAAATGTAAGTATCATACTTAGAATGTACATCATTTCTTTCATCTTTCCCTCCCTGCTCCGCATGGAACCTGGAACTACTTTATGCTTTTAGTTTTTTATGGAACTAGCAATAAAGCAATCACCAACCTGTGCAGTGGTGGTTCACGAATCTTCATTCTGTACGCTGAGGTTGCCAGTATCACAGGTTCTTTTATTCTTTGGCCATATACCATATAATCGTATAGTGGTCGTACATTTTGTGGGTGGTAAGGTCAGCGAAATTTTCATCTTCCAGCTTGTTCGCCGGCTTCACACTTCATTTTTTTTCCCTACGTCGTCTGTTTCCATTGGTTTTTTTCTTAATCTCTAACTAAACCACTAGGTGTGAGCCTCGAGAGTGCAATCCTTATTCAATCCTTCCTAATCTCTCGATTTGGCGTCATAATGGTCATGGGTCACATGTGATGTGACATATTTACCCCTGGGCTCTTCAGAGAAAATGTGGCTTATAGTTATAGCAACATTTTCAATAGTCTTCTTCTTTCTTAAAAAAAAAAACTAGTCTAGAATCCAAGCAACAATATAATTATACAGCGCCCCTTTCCCATGGACATTGGAACTACTAACCATTAATGCTAACGAATGCCTTCAAACATACAAATAAAAGTCATCAACACTTTCAACAAAATTTGAATTAAAATACGACAAATAACTCATCTCATAATCGGAACCTCTTCTACCCCGTGAAACGAGGTGTAGAGGGGACCCAAGTGCACAAGCCCATGGGCAGGACATGTAATCGAAGTGACCTGGCAAACAGATGATTAGCCCATTGTGCCCTTTTCTTATCATCTTCCACTCGCTATCACCTAAACAAGTTCAGCCCTCGACTGACACTCGTCTATGCCCGTACTCATTGTACCCATTGGGTATCCTTAAGCTTCCCCTTATATTTTCCAATTCACCTGCGCCTCGCCATATCCTCTCGTGCTCTTCTGGAGTCTCCCTTTTAATTTTAATTTACCATGATCTCTCTCTTTCTAACCTCACCATCTCATACTCAACCTTAGGTCACCCTAGGTCCATTGTTAACTCTTATCTTCCTTTGCTCCGTAATTTATTCTTTTCCCTCTCTGGAATTATCCCTTTATTTTATCTTCTATGTTGCCGGAGAAGACTAACTTCTCGCAGTCTTCTCTGACCTTGGCAGCCGCCGTGGCATCTCTATGCTCCACGCTTCCTATTAATCTCGTTCCTACTCTGGAACTAGCTCTCCTAATTCCTTCCCTATCTCCATTTCTTACCAATTCCCCACGCCTTGGCCGCTTTATGTCTGCCAATTTCCCCATGGCCTCTCCAAAATTCAAACTATTCCGCCGTTTTCTTTATAGTTTCTCAATATACCTTATTTTCTCTATTATCTTACAACTCTTAGGTTCGCCACTTCTCTGTGACTTCTCAATTTTCTCATCCTTACTTATCTTAACCATTTTCTTGGGTTCGCCATCTCCCATGGCCCCTCAATTCTCGCCATCTGAACTCTCATTTATCTCAACTCTTAATTTCGCCATCTCCCATGGCTTCTCTCCAGTTTCTCCATTATTCCTGCCGTCTTCCTACAGCTTCTCAATATCTCAACTCTTAATTTCTCAAAACTCTTATTCTCACCATCTCTTATGGCTTCTCATATTCCTTATCTTCTTCCCTCACATCCCTCGTCGTCCTTTATGGCCTCCAATCCCAACTTATTCTTTATTCCATCTCTGTTGACATGTCCGTGTCCTCTCCTATATAATATCCTTGCCATTCTTCTATGGCCTATTATCTACGTTTATTTATTTATTATTTCCAAATTTTCATCAGCACTGTCTTTTTACTTTTAAGCGTCTCTAACGCTTTATGTTGATCCATACTTATGTTTGCTTCCTCTCTTATTTCTCCTCTATTTCGCACTTTGTCGCCCGCCTGTCTTGGCTCCTCTACTCTTTTTACTTCAACAATACTTAATTGCTTTCTCTCTGCCTCTATATCTCTTCTCGAATCTTCCGACTTGGCCTCGGCCTTTCCACTCCTTATTTCTTCGACCGTTTGCCTCATTTTCCTCTGTCGCTGAACTCTTCATTTCTCGTGCTGTCTGGGTTCCTCTCAGGTTCTCTATTCTTCGAATCGTTGCTACCTCGACCTTTACTTGTACTTCTAACATCCTTATCTCTTCTCTTTGCCCTCTCTTCGCTAATCGACCTGTATCTCTGTCGATCCTTAGAAGTTTCTTCTCTACTTCTACTACTACCTCTATTTCCCTCACTGTCTCGACTCTTGAATGGGCATTCATTCCTATCTGTCCTGCCGTCCGTTCCAGGTCTCTTAACTTTTTCCTCTTTATTCTTCCTCCCTTCTAAACTCTCAACCTTCTTATCGACATATGCGTAAGGTACCGTTAACTGTTCTTCCATATCTCTTCTATCTTCCCCTTCATCTTTCTTCTTATTATTATTTTTTCTTTCCCATTCCTTAAATTTTCTATCGATGTAGGCATAAACCGCAGTCCGTTCTTCCTTATTTCTTTCCTTTGTAAAATTTTTTGATCTCTCTCTCCTTCATCTCAATTGGCGCAATTTCTCTCAATCTGGCAAGACGCCTCACGTAATCAGATGAATCGTCCGACGATTCATCAGACTTGTTATTATCTCCTCTTATAGCTTTAACGCCCAACACGTACTGTGTCTCTGAAGTCTTTTCTGTCTGATTCACTAAGTCCTGGGGATCTCGCTGTAATTTCTGTTTAGCTGTAATTCTCTCCAGTTCCGTGTCCTCATTCCTCTCTTCCCTATCCGTCAGAAATTTCCTCTTATACTCGTTCAACGGTATCTTGTCTTCGCTCTCCAAATCATCCGTCAGAAATCTCCTCTTATATTCCATCAATACAATATCATCTTCACTCTCCCAATGATCTTCATCACCTGCTTGTCCCTCTCTCTCTCCTCTGAATTCTCCATATCCTGCATTTTATCAAGTGCATCTAGTACTCTGTCTCTATTCTCCTCTTCCTTTTCAACATTCTTATCCCCAATCGTAATTGATTTACGTCTTCTCCCATCACTCATCCTATCCCTACTTTTGTTCCCCATATTTTCCTTTAAAGTTTTTAATTCCGATTTTACATTTGTCCTACCAGTCTCAATTCTTACTCTGTCGACATCTGTGTCCGAATAATTCGTTATACTCAACTCAATTTTTTCATCAGTTTCTTTATCATCGACAACTGGTGGTGATACCAACGTAGTTCTTCTTCTTGGTTTAGTTCTTTTCTCTGCGTTATGTTTACATCTTTTGTTATTCTGTTTATTAATAAGTTTAGACACTAGGTCCTTCGCTTCGGTCTGCGTTGCAACAGTGTTTTCTTTTCTACCTTAATTTTATTAGCATCAAGCTTCCTCTTCAGTTCAACTTTGGTCTCTCTCTTATATAATTGATCTCCGCTCCATTATTAATCTTACTGTTCGTTGTTTCTTCCGTTTTACATACTAGTATCTTGGCACAGTGTCCATTTTCTGTCCTAACATTTATATCATTTACTTCAAAAAACCTTCCACCCTTTATCTCTTGAAGAAAATGTCGTACCGCTATTCTATTGCGTCTCTTATTTAAGGGTTCCCAGTGTCTAGGTGCCTCCGAAACGTTGCACACCATGCCTTTGTAAATAATTCTAGGTCTGTTATCTTCCCTTGGCGATCTACGTTTACGAAAATCGTTTCCTCTAACATTCCTTTCTCTATCCCATCGTCTGTTCCTCCATCTATCTAAACGATTCCCTGTTCAATTTACTCGGTATCCCCTTCCTCTATCATGTTGTCGACTTAAATCAGTATCTCTGACTTGTATCCATCTTCCTCGAGTATTATTCGTTCCCCTTGGGATGCGTACAGTTCTGCCCGAGTTCAGACCGCGTGACTCGTGAGCATACCTTATCCTCACGTCTCGACCCACATCTGATCTTGACTGAATCCCAAAAAACCGTCTCTTCTGTGATAAGGTGGAGGTGGGGAAGGAGCGTAGAACGTTTGTGTCCCGGCTCGGATGTTGTTAGGCCCCCAAACCCATTTCTCCGTATCGTTTGATCTTCGAACCGCCGTTATTAATGTCGCCCAAGTGCGCTGGTTATCTATACAGGAAAATTTCTATAATAAGGGACCCCCCCCCCTAGGTAATGACCCCAGTTCCCCCCCCACCCCATCTTGTGTGTGCCTCGTCGGATTCCTTCTCGGCATCCTCCTCACGATCTCACTTTGTGTCTCCTACTTACTTAGTCGTTCCCCTTCCTAGATCCGTGAGTTTGTGTAAAGAGGCTCTTTGGAAGAGAGCGCCGGACTTTAGGGGGGGGGGGGGGGTCCTATCGGGGCTCGTGTGACTTCCCTCCTGTCCTGTGTTCCCATTCTAGCGCCTCGGTCCCTTTCAAAGATTGTTTCTATTGTTGGGTCCCCCCCAGCGAACCCTGGGTCGTTTGTATACCTGGTCTGGATCCCTTGGCGATCTTCCTGTATCATCCACTGCTTTGTCGTTGTAGCCGATCTATTATCCCCCCCCCCCCCATTGCCTATGCATTTCACAATGGCCAATTCCATCATATTTCGGAGTTACTGTTCTACTTGGGGTCTGCCCTGTGGTGTCGCATTCGCTTTAGGCCACTTTGTGTCTTTGACCATTATATTTCTTATATCCCAAATGGCATTTTCAAAGGGGTTTTCCTTCATTCTCCAAACTCTTCATATTCGGCGTTACCTCTGACCTCTCGGCCTCCCACAGTTCTTGGCTAGGTGTCCCTTACATTACATAAGAAACATCTCTTCTCATCAGCCACTTGAATTATTTCTCTTCTGTTTTCATCATATCTGCTAACTTCATGATGACTGTGATGTTACGGTTGATGATCTCTTCCTCTTGGCCTACCTCTGTCCAAGGGCCTCTGCTGCTGATTAATTGGTTCTTTTAATCCTCATGCAGGTCCCTTCCTAGAAAAACCTCCTCTGTCAAAATTTTCAGTTTATCACTAAAGAGTTGTATAGACTCCCCAACATTTTGTCGGAGTTTCTTAAGTAAAACCCAGGAATATTGTGGGTCCATACGTTCTCCGTAGCATTTCAATAAATCCTTCTTGAGGGTCTCCCATGGTTCCAGGGGCTCCTCCTCAAACCTCCTCCTTATAAAATCGTTCAACAGCCCATCACTCGTCAAAAAGGCGTCTTTTTTTTTTATTTTCATCCGCTCCGATAGTAAACGCATATCTCTCTATCCTATCAATCCATCGCTTACACCCTCCAGCCTCTCCTCGATATGTGTCTACATTGTGGAATACACTATTGTGTCTACTTTCCAGATTCCACCTTTCTAACGCGTTTGTCATTTGTAACAGGTCCATCGTGGTGGGATCTAGTCTTTGTTCCTCCGCCATCCCTAATTCTTATCCCTTCTTTCCTTAATCGTACTTTTAACAATTATCTAATCTTTTACAAACAAGACTAGGCGGAGTTTTCTTGTTTGTGACTGTTTGTTGTTTAAACTAATACAATACCCAGGGAGTGTCTGCACAAGACAACAACAACAACAAAAAAAACTGGGTCAGTAGGTGTACCTAAACTACCTGATCAATTCTCCAACTAAACTCCGCTATTAATTAACCTTAATTAATCTGTCTTGCCATGTCTCGTCGAATGCTGAATGCACGCTGCTTGCTCGCCTTGGATGGGTTCCGGTTCGTCGTTGAATTTCTCAAAACTGTCCTGAGTGGGTTCTGGCTCCTCGTTGAAATTCTCAAACTGTTCTGAGTGGGTTCTGGTTTCTCGTTGAAATTCTCAAACTGTTCTGAGTGGGTTCTGGTTCCTTGATGACATTCTCAAACTGTTCTGAGTGGGTTGTTGAGGATTGTTGCATGGTTTGCAGGCATCTGGGTTTGAGCTCGATTCGGATGGTTGCACCATGTTACACCTCGGCTGAATTAATAAATGAAATAGATCGCGTATATCGATGCATGACGCGTTAGACATAGTTACGACAGTCATTGTGTGACCTTCAAGCCAAAGAGCAGTGTTTCAAAATGTGTGGCATGGCCACTTAGCCAAAGTGTCTTAAAGATGTGGTATAGCCACTCAAGTGTGATAGTGCATAACTAGAAGGTTATATTTAAAACAGAAATAAAGAATGTATAAGGACCCTTGAGGCTGAAAATATAAGACGGCAATATTAGCAGCAATAATTTATTATTAACGTAAGTCGTGATAATGCGAAAACGCAGTTCGAATATGTAGGGCTGATTAAGCCTGGCTATGAATGCCAAAGTAAAATTAATATATTAGACAGTGTATCTAATAGAACTAGCAGAATGTTTAATTCTGTATAAATACAATAATTATGCCAAACAGTTTTGGTTGACATATAATCGAACGTTAATTATAACGATAATGTATCGGACATGCAATGTCTGTGAAAATATAGACTCTACGCTATAAGGTATACAGCGCTATTGATGTGAACTATATTAAGTATTGTCTTTGGTTCATGATGGAAGAATGAAGCTTCTTCTTCTTCTTTGATCCTTAGCCGCCGACCGTCAAAGCAGTCAGTGGCCATCACGCCTAGTGGCGTCTTGTAGGGCAACAACAAATTGATTCCACTTTGCTCGGTCGGTGGCCATCCTTCGTACAGTGCCCCAACTCTGGTTCATTCTTTGCATCTCAGCCTCCACAGTCCTCCGCCAGGTTGTTTTTGGTCGGCCTCTCTTTCGTTTTCCTTCAGGGGTCCAAAGCATAGCTGTTCTTGTGATGGCATCGGGGTCTCTTCTGAGGACATGGCCAACCCAGCTCCAGCGTCTGCCAGCTATGATGGTGTGCATGTCCTCTTGCTTGCTACGAGTAAGCAGATCTTGGTTAGTGATGGTATTCGGCCAAAAGATTCGGTGAATTTTTCTTAGGCATGTTGTGTGAAAAGAGGACAATTTCGACATTTCCTTCTCTGTAACTCTCCAGCATTCTGCACCATAGAGAAGCACAGAAAGCACACAGCTCTGATATAATCTTAATTTTGTGCTTGTGCTGTACTGGGAGGACTTATTAAATTATCATGTCGTCAAAAACTGGTCTTATTCAGTAACGTATTCAAGGTTCCAGTTATGCCTGTTTTTAATGAAGAATGACTATTTACCGTCAAATGAATACACACGCTGTCACACACTGGTAATATTAAATGAAACGATATAACACGGTCATTCAAATATATATGAACTTTAATTGAAGGCACGTTTAAAATGCAACTACTTAAATGAAGTATCAAGAGAATCCATGGTTGTAATCAAAATCGATACCGGGTGGGACACAGAACAGATGATCAAATAATTGTATGAAACATAATACAAGATTAACCCTCTCAAATAGAGGAACGCCCACAACATCCACAACATATTGGTGTCAGAAGTGGGATCTTCTCTTCTACCACCCGATTTTATTAAGTATCGAAAGAAAATCATGTTGACGAAGGAACTTCAATCGTGAAATATTCATCCAAGACACGCTGAAAACTCAAATGCGCATGTTAGTACTCTGACGTCATAATGTCAATTCAGTTCTACAACGGCCAGAAGCCGCAACGCTAATTCAGTTCTACCATCCGATTTTATCAAGTACATCAATGGCCAGAAGCAGCAATGCTAAGTCAGTTCTACATCAACGGCCAGAAGCCGCAACGCTGATCTGAACCAGAAATCAAGGTGGAACATTTCGAGTCATTAGTAGTCTTGATCAATTGTGTCACGCTGTCGTTTACCATCAAGGTCAGGGTCTCGACATCAGCTGTGTTCCAGTGTCGATTTGAACTGAACCAGAGACTTGCATTTTGGTCAGGGGTTTTTATCACGATGACAGGAATGGAAATAAGATAAGTCCTTGTATTTATTAGGGCACTAACACCTTATCCTGTTCATATAGGTCTAGCTTTGGCCTTCAGTCAATCGTCACTTCGCTTTACTTTTCTATTGATCATTTTTATGTGTTCATAATCTATATTTTCTGTATATTTGTGGGTGGTTGGAAAAAGGGCTTGCTATTGCCTGGGATTTTCTTAGGAAAATTTCAGGGAATTGCAACGACTGTTACGGTCGGTGTTTGTATTTGCTGACTGAAGGACTAACGATTAGTCCGTTATAGAAGTCTCGCTTCAGTTTGCAAAACGAACCATTTTTTCGTGCTTAGCTTTGACGTCACGTCGGTCGTCATTTTTAATTTTCATGACCTAATTTCAGTGCTGTGTATAAGTTTATACGTTGTTAATCTAAACTCTTGTCTTTTCGTATATTTAACGACGACTTGTCTTGTTTATTTTTGTAATGTTATTTTAATATTTTCTTTTTTCTGATTAATATGTCTGAGTCTTTCTTATTTGCTTTATATTTGTTATGCGGTGTCATATAATTGGAGATATCACTTCAATGTATATCATTTTCTTGTGTCTTTCATTGTCCATTGTCACCTGTGCTCATCTCCAGTTTACATTGAAGAACATGTTTGCATCACAGATTGATTAATTTTGGAGTTTATATATTAGTTGTATATTTTAGGATAACTAATATACTATTGTAAGATAATTACAAACTATAACCATGTCGACATTAGAAGAGTGTGTAAACATTGGTAAGAGTTTAGGAAAATCAGGAGCTGAACTTAAGGAATATGCAGAGACTAAGTGTCGTGGAATATTCTAATCCACATATATAAATTATCAAGTAAATATAAAGCCTAATAAATACATATAATAAATAAAGGAAGAAGAATGGTAAAGAACAGTGCTGTCACAATGACTGTACTCGAAATCCCCTTGTTTTCTACTGCGTATGCAAATTGTAACGTTTCACGTTGATATTAAAGGCCTTCTGCAACATACACGCGTTTCCCAAACACACAATAAAATGTGCTGCCTTTCTAAGAAAAACCTTGAAATATGCAAGTTGACCTAAATTTTAAATTCCATTCATGTCTTTTTCTACACTATGTTACCAAGATCAAAAGACAGATGGACAAAAGGATAGCGAGAAGGGAGAGGCAGAAAGCCGAACACTAAACACGCTTCGCGCGATACACAAATGCTGCCATCACGCGTGTAAGACTACATGCACTAATTTTTTTTTTCAGATGGACAGTGATAAAATATATTACCCATCCCAGAGTTAGGTTTATAAATCATAAAAAACGCTTATTAGGAAAGATAACATTAGATGGGTTTACGGTTGAAAACATAACAGTACCCGACAGCACATCTTCGAAACAGGAGGTAGAAAATACATATTTTGAACGCAGCCACGTAGCTCTTTTAAATTTGGATATTTGGGTTCCTTAGGGCTTGCTGACAAAGAATATGTAAAACGTTACGCAAATAGTCCAGGAATTAATAAATTATAACCAAAATAAAATAGTGGGGATGCATGACAGCATGGAATCATTTCTGCTCATAAAATTTTTTTATAACGTGTTTGAAAAAAATCTTACGTTACAGAATTAGCCTACCATGTAAACTCCAAATTGATTGGAGCGCAACAAATGAAAGACTAACCACGATTGGTCGGGCTATAAATACTATCTTTCGTTGTTAGGGGAGACGTGAAAAGGTAACATTTTTTCAAACACTTGTCGAAACGTGGCCTCATTGGCTAGACTCGCTGATATACTCACTTAGGAGCGTTAGTTCGAGACCACTAGTGCAAATAATCTTGATAAAGCAACAGTGCGTTGAAGCCAGCTCATATTTGTGTTAAATAAAAGCCTGGAACATAAGCAGATGGGAATTTGTGCCAGTAATTGTGCCAGAATTCATTGCTAATCAACATATCTGTGTTTATTTCCATGAAATTGTGGTAAGCTTGAACCATTCAGTATCTTTTAATGAAAATTGAATGTAAATTGTTAATTTATGCCTGTATATATATGTGTAGTTCAGTGGCAAACAGGAGATAAAGCCTATAATGCTCCAGCCTGAACAGAGGGTGTCGGAGGGAAGTAAAACGGCATGGAATGGCCAAATAGTACACTGACACCTGGATGATTGATTAGACAGAAATAATGCTGGAAGTGCAGAGGCGTGGTAACCATTAAGGAGGTAAATACTGGTATAAAGTATTTCAGATGAAGCTGACAGTTGGCCTAACGCTCTGAACTCAATGTTTGTGTTGTATTGTGCTCAGTGTAGAACTAGAGTATCAATTAGTTATGAAGTAGAAGGTACATCCTTCTTGTTTTCAGGGACCGTGGTCTTGATGGTACTGAGCAGCACCTGGTCAGAGCTTTGCTGAATCCAGAGTCGGACAGCATACTCCTTGGTCTTTTTATCTATCAGTGAGGTGTCTCCAGAGCCCAGAGGAGAATTCGAGCAGAGGAGTCCTTTCCTGCCGCCATCACGCAAGATAAGCTGATTTGGCCAGCTGAGCTCAACATTCTGTCCCCTCATCTTGAAATGACTTTGTAAAAATAACATTCAGAGGGGAATTTAATTGTCTTAATATCAGGAACTGAGAACATCTCCAATACTAGTCCCAAAAGACAAACTATTGAAGTCATGATGACAAATACCAACAGAGCTTGAACAAAACAAAACCAGTATTACCTCATATTACCACTACACAACTGACACACATAGGATATTTTTAATAATATATGTCACTACAATATTCATATTGATAAAGTCTGTACATATACTTGTAATTAAAATTGATTGTGATTCCTGGTTCCTTTGTATTTGAATCAGGACACATATACCTTTATGATAACCATGAATACATATTGTTATTTGAAAAGTTATCAGTGACTCCTTAAGATATTCTCATAGAGTGTTATATGTATGTGAGTGTCACAGTGTTGTCAAGAGTAGTGGATTAAATTAAATTGTTTATCTGTCTGTTGTTGTGACTTACACTTCATCATACACATACCCTAGACACATAACGTAGTCATCACACTATTCCAGAATAATTCTGACTGAGATATATAGATATGTGGTACCAAGTAAGGTTATCTATAATACACTACTCTTAATAGATATAGATACCTTCACAGCTGATCTCAGTCAGTACACTAAGTCCCCTATAAATATTTATAACATCCCACTTCACCACATATATTGGGGTCTCGCTCTTGGGATTTTGAATCTTTCCCTATTAAAAATATTGGGGGTAATTCACTTCAGGGAATATAAGAATTAAAAGGTATCCTTGGGTGGAATTAAATAAGGTTGAGCTCACGGTGCCTGTGTTGTCCATTAGATATATTTAGAGATTAAATTGTTGGTTAGACATTGTATAAACTTACCTGATAGACAATGGCGGACCTAGCCAAATTTCGATCTGCTGCTGTTCAGACTGCAAAGGAGTTAGGATTAGATGGGCAAGTTATGGTTGCCTATGTTACTACGGAATGTGACAAATTTATTGAACGCGAAGAAAGAAGGTTTGAAGCCGAAAGAAAGTTAGAGGCTGAAAGGGAAATTAAGAAGTTACAATTTGAAGCTGAGGCTGAGACTAAGAAGTTACAAGCTGAGGCTGAGACTAAGAGGTTGCAGATTGAGGCTGACAAAGAGGCTAAGAAATTGGAAGCAGAAAGAGAAGACAAAAGATTAGCTGCAGAAAGGGAAGAGAGGAAATGAGCTGCAGAAAGGGAAGCAGAAGATAAAAGATTACAAAGGGAACATGAGTTACGACTAAGGGAGTTTGAGTTTCAAGGCCATGCTCCTGAAAATGGTGCCAGTCCCTTTGCCTCTGATGCTACGGTTACTCAGGGAGCCTCAACCTCAGCTATGAACTTTCATTTAGATCATTTTGTTGAGAAAGACGATGATATTGAGAGCTATATAAATAGATATGAACTATTAGCTACCACATATGGGTTAGAGAGAGAAAGGTGGAGCTTAAAGTTATCTCAGGGACTTCGTGGGGCAGCTTATGAAGTTTTTGCAAAAATGAGCAGAGGTGATCAGGAAAATTATGACATGCTAAAGCAGGCTCTTTTGTTAAGGTATGAAAAGAATGCAGAATTTTATAGGAAAAAAATTTAGGAATGCTAAACTACTGTCAGGTGAAACCTATCACCAGTTCTCTGCACGAATAGAGACATACTTGGAGAAATGGACTTCTCTGGGGAAAACCCAAGATCTTAAGGAAATGGTCCTTATAGAGCAATTAAGAGAGTCCATGGCTCCAGACCTGAGAAAGTTTCTCATGGAACAAGGTGCAGAGAGGCTGGATGAGTTGCTAAATGTTGCTGAAAGGTATCAAGCAGCTCAAGCAGAGGTAACAGGTAATAAAAAGAAACAAGTGGATAACTTTAGGGCACCACAGAACTTTAATAAATTTGATCCTAGGGATCAAAACAAAGGTAAGCACCAGTCTGATAGGCCACGGTATGAAAATAAAAATAAATTCCCACAATTCGATGAAAGGAAATATGATGAAAGAAAATCTTTCAACCAAGGAAAAAGGTGGTGTAAAAATTGTAAGATGAACAATCATGACACTGACCATTGTAGAAGGAAACCTCCTCATTTTGCTGCTATGACATCGGGGAAAAAGGAAAAGAAGGGCAAACCTGAAGAATTACAGGAACCATACCACCCCCCAGTGTGTGAAGATGTCATCTGTAATGGTGTCACTATAAGATGTTTATATGATACCGGTTTAGATTACGATTCCGTTGTGAGTTCTCACCTGGTGCAGGCCGATCAATACACCACGGAAACAGTGGAGATTCAAACTGCAACCAAGGATGTAGCTACCATGACACTTCCCGTCGCCCGAATAAAAGTGAAAACGCGATATGTGGAAGGAATCATAAAAGCAGCAGTGATAAATGAGCCAATCTACCCTCTAATATTGGGGTGTAGATATGTCTTCTTGGGGAATCCCAAGAGACCTGTGATATTGGCAACAGTGCAGACCAGATCACAGACAAAGAAGGAGGAGGATAATCCCATAAATACTCACCCAGATGAGATGAGGAAGGCACAGGCTGAGGACAAAACACTCAAGCCATGTTTCAAGAAGTTGCCCAAATCTCATACACCTCCAGGCAAGGGAGAGTTTTATATGAAGAATAAACTGATATATAGGAAGGCTGGATCTGAATCCAATGGTCACGGACAGCTGATCCTTCCCACTTCATATAGGACTAAAGTGTTGGAACTAGGGCATGCGATTCCCTTCAGTGGTCATATGGGAATCAGCGCAACAGGACAGCGAATAGCTTGTCACTATTTCTGGCCAGGAATAACTGAAGATATCAAACGATATGTAAAATCCTGTCCAGAGTGCCAACGAGTAGCACCTAAACATTGGACTGCACCAGCAACTCTGGGGGAAATGCCCATAGTGGGAACACCCTTTGAGAGAGTTGCAGTGGATCTTGTGGGACCTCTCACCCGAACCAAGAGAAGGAACAGCTACATTCTGACTCTGGTGGACACTTGTTCTATGTGGGGAGAGGCAGTAGCCCTGTCATCGATTGATTCAAAACATGTGGCAGAGGCATTGCTCACAATTTTCACAAGGTTAGGCTTTCCCAATCAAATCTTGACTGATAATGGCTCTCAGTTCAAGGGGAAACTAACGGAAGAAGTTTTCAGGATCTTCCAGGCCAAACACTTCCATTGTAGTGTGTATCATCCCCAAGGGAACGGCCAAGTGGAAAGATTTAACGGCACATTGATGTCGATCCTGAGAAAGTGGGCACACGAAAAACCAGATACATGGGACCAGTACCTGCACGCCGCCCTCTTTGCTTATCGGGAGGTACCCCATAGTTCAACCGGTATGGCCCCGGCAACATTATTGTTTGGAAGGCCAATAAAAGGTCCACTCGAAGCTATGTTAAGAACGTGGACTGATGAAAAGGCAGAGGAAAACATTACATCTTCATACCAATATGTGAATGAGCTGACCACTCGGTTAAAAACTGGCTGGAAACTTGCCAATGAAAATTTGAAACAAGCCAGGAAGAAACATGCTGCCTATTATAACAGGAAGGCGAAGGACAGAAATTTGGCTGTGGGAGAGAAAGTACTGCTTCTTTTGCCTGGGAGTCAGAATAAGTTACAAATTGGATGGCAGGGTCCATATACAGTTCTAGAGAAGGTGTCTAGAACAAATTATAAGATAGATAAGAAGGGGAAAGAAAAATCTATCATGTGAATCTCCTGAAGAAATATTTGGAAAGAGAACATCAGGAAGAGACACTTGTTGACCTTGTCCATCGCCATGGAGATGAAAAAGGAACCACTTTCATCATTTGAATATCCATTACACCCCTGTGAGACAGCAGCACAGGTGAAAATCAGTACACATTTAACGAAAACTCAGAAAGAGAGAGTGCAACAGGTTCTAAATAATCATGCAGAGGTGTTAACAGACCGACCAGGCATACAAACCTATTGGAATATGATATGAAACTGATAGACCCCACACCTGTCTGTATGAAACCATATTCGATTCCGTTTGCTAAGGAGAAAGCTTTGAAGGAAGAGATAGACTATCTGTTGAAGGAAGGAATTATTTTCGCACAGTGAATCTTCCGTATAGTTCCGGTGTTGTACTCTTAAGGAAGCCCTCTGGGAGAACATAGACTCTGTATAGATTACAGGAGACTGAATGCTATTACAGAAGGACAGGTGGATCCATTGCCGGATACAAATCAGCTGTTTGCCAGACTAAATAAAGCTAAATATTTCTCAAAAGTGGATCTGAGTAAAGGATACTATCAGATTCCAGTGAAGCCTGAGGTTAGACCATACCTAGCTTTTAGTACCTCAGAAGGACACTATGAGTTTAATAGATTGCCATTTGGATTGAAGAATGCGCCTAGTGTCTTCTCTAGAATGATGAGAAAATTATTGGATCCTCTGAATAATCCCTGTATAACAAATTTTATGGATGATATCCTTATAGCAACAGAAACATTTGAGGAACACATTGACTCTCTGAACATGCTGTTTGATCGACTTAGGGAGGCAAATTTAACAGCCCGACCAACCAAATGTTGCGGTGGATGTAAAGAATTGGAATTTTTGGGACACACAGTTTATCAGGGAAACATGACCCCTGACCCAAAGAATTTAGAGAAACTACAGAAAGCCCCGAGACCACAAACCAAGAAGGACGTGAGATCCTTTGTCTCATTATGTGGTTTCTACCAGAAGTATATCAAAAACTTTAATTCCATATGTGCACCGTTAACTGAATTGACACGTAAAGGACATCCAGATCGCATTACATGGACACCACAATGTGAAATGACTTACCAAGAATTGAAGGAAAAGCTCACAAGTAAACCCATTTTAAAATTACCTGACTTAAGTCAAGAATTCATAGTAAGGACGGATGCAAGTAATATTGGGTTAGGTGCAACTCTACTACAGAAATCAGATGCATTGGATGGGGAATTAAGCCTAGTGGCATATGCTAGCAGAAAGTTGAATAAAGCTGAAATCATTTACTCAACTAGCGAAAAAGAATGTCTTGCAGTAATATGGGCAATAAAGAAATTCAATATTTATCTATATGGGAAGGCATTTAAGTTGCAAACAGATCACAAACCTTTATCGTTTTTAGCACAGGCTAAGCAGGAGAAATCTAGGTTAATCCGATGGTCTTTACTTCTGGCTCCATATAATTTTAGCATTGAGTATATATCTGGAAAAACCAATTTGGGAGCGGATTTTTTAAGCCGCCATCCGTGTGATGAGAATCACCGTAAACCCCAGAAATAATAATAAATTTCTCTATGTGAATATAGAATAAAGGACTGACATATAATGTCTGTTTTAAGAGGGGAGGTGTCGTGGAATATTCTAATCCACATATATAAATTATCAAGTAAATATAAAGCCTAATAAATTCATATAATAAATAAAGGAAGAAGAATGGTAAAGAACAGTGCTGTCACAATGACTGTACTCGAAATCCCCTTGTTTTCTACTGCGTATGCAAATTGTAACGTTTCACGTTGATATTAAAGGCCTTCTGCAACATACACGCGTTTCCCAAACACACAATAAAATGTGCTGCCTTTCTAAGAAAAACCTTGAAATATGCAAGTTGACCTAAATTTTAAATTCCATTCATGTCTTTTTCTACACTATGTTACCAAGATCAAAAGACAGATGGACAAAAGGATAGCGAGAAGGGAGAGGCAGAAAGCCGAACACTAAACACGCTTCGCGCGATACACAAATGCTGCCATCACGCGTCTAAGACTACATGCACTAACTTTTTTTCAGACGGACAGTGATAAAATACATTACCCATCCCAGAGTTAGGTTTATAAATCCTGAAAAACTCTTATTAGAAAAGATAACATTAGATGGGTTTACGGTTGAAAACATAACAGTACCCAGACAGCACATCTTCGAAACAGGAGGTAGAAAATACATATTTTGAACGCAGCCACGTAGCTCTTTTAAATTTGTATATTTGGGTTCCTTAGGGCTTGCTGACAAAGAATATGTAAAACGTTACGCAAATAGTCCAGGAATTAATAAATTATACCCAAAATAAAATAGTGGGGATGCCTGACAGCATGGAATCATTTCTGCTCATAAAATTTTTTTATAACGTGTTTGAAAAAAATCTTACGTTACAGAATTAGCCTACCATGTAAACTCCAAATTGATTGGAGCGCAACAAATGAAAGACTAACCACGATTGGTCGGGCTATAATACTATCTTTCGTTGTTAGGGGAGACGTGAAAAGGTAACATTTTTTCAAACACTTGTCGAAACGTGGCCTCATTGGCTAGACTCGCTGATATACTCACTTAGGAGCGTTAGTTCGAGACCACTAGTGCAAATAATCTGATAAAGCAACAGTGCGTTGAAGCCAGCTCATATTTGTGTTAAATAAAAGCCTGGAACATAAGCAGATGGGAATTTGTGCCAGTAATTGGGCCAGAATTCATTGCTAATCAACGTATCTGTGTTTATTTCCATGAAATTGTGGTAAGCTTGAACCATTCAGTATCTTTTAATGAAAATTGAATGTAAATTGTTAATTTATGCCTGTATATATATGTGTAGTTCAGTGGCAAACAGGAGATAAAGCCTATAATGCTCCAGCCTGAACAGAGGGTGTCGGAGGGAAGTAAAACGGCATGGAATGGCCAAATAGTACACTGACACCTGGATGATTGATTAGACAGAAATAATGCTGGAAGTGCAGAGGCGTGGTAACCATTAAGGAGGTAAATACTGGTATAAAGTATTTCAGATGAAGCTGACAGTTGGCCTAACGCTCTGAACTCAATGTTTGTGTTGTATTGTGCTCAGTGTAGAACTAGAGTATCAATTAGTTATGAAGTAGAAGGTACATCCTTCTTGTTTTCAGGGACCGTGGTCTTGATGGTACTGAGCAACACCTGGTCAGAGCTTTGCTGAATCCAGAGTCGGACAGCATACTCCTTGGTCTTTTTAGCTATCAGTGAGGTGTCTCCAGAGCCCAGGGGAGAATTCGAGCAGAGGAGTCCTTTCCTGCCGCCATCACGCAAGATAAGCTGATTTGGCCAGCTGAGCTCAACATTATGTCCCCTCATCTTGAAAGGCTGTTAAGCGGGCAGAAGAATTTAGGAAATGTGAATTAGCCCAAGAAAAAGAACTTAGGAAATTTGAATTAGCCCAAGAAAAAGAACTTAAAGAGAAAGAAATGTCTCTAAAATTGGAGATGGAACGGATAAATGTGGCACAAAAAGATAAAGAAATGGAAATACGAAGAATGGAACTTCTTCATTAGATCAAGTTCATAGAAATGCTATGGAACTTGAAGCATTAAGACTTAATGCAGAGAAGGAAAAAGCTTTGGAATTGGCAAAATTGCAATCTGATCATTCTAAGACTTCAGTAGGTTCAACTGTGTTCTATCCTAAGCTGAAAATACCTCATTATGATCAGACTCGCGACTGTATGGACAGTTTTTAGTCTAGATTTATCATGAAGGTAACAGGTTTAAATGTACCTAAAGAGAGATGGAGTAGTCTCTTGGTTGATTTTTTGACTGGGGACTCGCTCCAATGTTTCATGAATCTTGATGAGAAAAGCAGAAACGATTTTGATGTCGTATAAGAAACACATCTCAGACGTTTCTAGTTAACTGAATCTGGATTTCGTGATCGTTTCCATGCGACTAAGCCAAGTAAGGATGCTGACTTTGATGAATTTGTTGAATCTATTAAGCATTTCTTTAGCAGGTGGATTGATTTATCTGGCATTAACAAAACATATGATGAATGGCAAAGACAGCTGTACATTAATTTCGTTGATTTTGAAAAGGCTTTTGACAGCATACATAAGGACAGTTTATGGAAAATACTGAGGGCTTATGGAATTCCAAGCTGCATAGTGTCAATCATAAAAAAGCCTTTATGCCAACTTTACGTGTAGCATTGGGCATAGCAACCTAACCTTTGAAGTGAAGACAGGAGTACGACATGGATGCCCCTTATCAACCACTCTTTTTTTAACAGTCATAGACTGGGTGATGCGCCAGACAACAGAGGGCAGTCCAAGAGGAATAAGATGGACTACATTTTCTACATTGGAAGATCTGGAATATGCAGATGACATTGCACTGCTAGCACATTTACATCAACACTTCCAGGAAAAAACGGATAGACTTAATAAGTATAGCCAGCAGGTGGGCTTGAACATCAAACTAAAGAAGACAGAGGTCATGACGCTCAATGTGAGCATCCCTGAGCCCATATCAGTAAGGAATCAGCAACTGGAACAGATAGATGCCTTCACATACCTAGGATGCATAGTAACACCAGACGGCGGAGCAAGCAAAGACATCAACAACAGAATGAACAAAGCAAGAACAGCCTTTTTTAGTCTAAACAACATCTGGAAGTCCTTTCAGTACAGCACAAGCACAAAATTAAGATTATATCAGAGCTGTATGCTTTCTGTGCTTCTCTATAGCGCGGAAAGCTGGAGAGTTACAGAGAAGGAAATGTCGAAATTGTCCTCTTTTCACACAACATGCCTATGAAAAATTCTCCTAATCTTTTGGCCGAGTAGCATCACCAACCAAGATCTGCTTACTCGGAGCAAGCAAGAGGACATGCACACCATCATAGCTGGCAGACGCTGGAGCTGGGTTGGCCATGTCCTCAGAAGAGACCCCGATGCCATAACAAGAACAGCTATGCTATGGACCCCTGAAGGAAAACGAAAGAGAGGCCGACCAAAAACAACTTGGCGGAGGACTGTGGAGGCCGAGATGCAAAGAATGAACCAGTGTTGGGGCACTGTACGAAGGATGGCCGTCGACCGAACACAGTGGAATCAATCTGTTGTTGCCCTACAAGACGACACCAGGCGTAATGGCTACTGACTGCTTTGACGGTCGGCGGCTAAGGATCAAAGAAGAAGAAGACATCTAAATAAGGATGTCCACAGATTTTCTCGAGATCCTATGCCTGCGTGCGCGTTTCACCACGATCGTAGATCTTATGATCACCGACCTCGATCGACCCGATTTCGTCAATCATGTAGGGGGTCTTACAAGTTGCCTCGTCAACGCTCTCCATCAAATTGTTACCGACGTGGTTATCCAGGGTACTCACTTCATGATCGTGGCTATCACAATGGCAAGGATTATTATGATGCACATCATAAGGGTTACAATGAACAAAGATCGCCATATGATAGCGACTGCAATATTGATGATTCTACAGATTTTTATTATAGTAAGATGAAGTCTTTCAATAAAAAGACAGGTCATTTCAGATCTCCTTCGAGAGATAAAGGTAAACATAGACACGCTAATGCCTGTACGGACAATAAAGATGATGATAAAGATAGAACTAATCATGCCAATGCATGTTCTGTAGTGGATGACACATGTTATGTGTGTCAGTCACAACATGCGTCTGATACTAATACTACATTTCGTTGTAGTCACACCATTCCTGCAATGTTCGCGTGTGAGAACTTGGGACGTCTCACACTACATCAAGGATTTTTTGTATGGACAGAAAGTGACAGTTTTGAGGGACACCGGAGGTTCCACTATCGGCCTCCGTAAATCGCTAATAGATACCGCTGCATTTACAGGGAAATCTGTTAAGTGTGTAACTTTTGGTGGTACTGTAGAACGGTTCCCGGTGGCACGGGTTTACATTGATACACCATTCTTTACAGGCACTGTGTATGCCTGCGGTTTGAGTGCACATGTAGATGACATAATTGTTATGAATATTCTAGGCGTTAAAGATTGCACTCCACAAGAGATTGCAATGTGGATTGATTCGCACCCACTGGTGGCGAATGCTGTTGTAACTAGTGCGCAACAGTTAGCTGTAGATACGGCTACACCACCTACTCCGACATTAGATAATGGTATCTCTCTTGGCATTGGTGTTGATACTCCAACTGTTGTTGCTGGTACATGTGTTATAGTAGACGATGGTATTTATAGTCAGGATATTTCACCTAAATATGAGGGGGTTCACAATGATCATGAGAATAATTTTACAGTTTTTAGCTGTACTGCGGTTGAGATATGTTCTGGGGATAATCATTGTTGTCCTGCATCTACGACATGTACTTTTCAATCTCATCGGGCTCCACCCAGTGGTGATGAGTTACGACATGTTGTATCTACTCATGTTGGTAACACTATTCTAGATAATCGCAGGTGTAACCACGCTTGTCACACCATTACGACATGCAAAAAACATAAGAATACTTCCGTGCGTTTAACTCGCACGACACATAACAAGTTTAATGATTCTCGGGCTCAGATTCGATCTGGCCGAGATCATATACCACCAAATCGCACTATCTTGGTGCGCAATTTACCTTCGAGCGCGACTTGGTATACACTTAGAAAATTTGTTCAACGTGTAGGAGATGTTGAATTTGTTCGTATGTTTGCACTGCAACACTCCTCTCACCAACTTGCATTTGTTCGTTTTTATCGATACTATGATGCTCGTAAGGCTGTAAAATTCAAGAATTGTTCTCTTTTTGCACACCATTATTTAGACGTGCAACTTGCACGCAATTCTACACCACAAACTTTGTAGTTGCGTTGATCTATTTTTTCTTCATTCTTTGGATGTTTTATTTTTTCTATACATCCATGGTCTATTGTACTATTTCTTATATCTCACTGCAAATGATATTTTATTTCATTAATCTTGACATTACTTTCTTTTCGTATATTTTCTTTATTAGCTTTGTCATCATTGATACGTGCATTACTTGTAATTGCTTCACTCATCAATACACCTGTATCATTACTGCTGTATGTAACGATGATTTGTTGTTTAGGTGCTTTAACTTTACGTGATTGAACACATGTACTTGTATTAGAGGTCATAAAAGCGCATGATGCGACGCCTTCTTGGCAATCGAAAAGGTGTCATCACCTACATCGATGACATCTGCCTTTCGCACACATTTCTGCTCCGTTGTCTGGACTGCTAGCCAAAGGTAGTCCAAATAAAATTAAACGGACATCGGAATACGGTAGCGCTTTGGTAAGGATCAAGGATTTATGTTTAACTCTTATGTATTCTTGACTATATTATTACTACAAGAACCTACACATTAAAAAAAAATTTAATTCAAATTACGGCTTACTTCAGACCATTCTGGAGAGAATACATCACATGATGATGATACATGTTCCTGAATGTCACAAAACATGTTATTTATTTAAAACGACGTACAAGAAACAATGTTTTTTGCGGCACAGGCATTGTATTGTATGACAGCTCTTGCAAGTACAGGTAAGAATCACATTTTCAGGTCCCAAAATCTTGCCATCTGCACAGGAAGCTTCGTAGTTGTAGCAATGGAAATCAACGGTAGTGGTTGCACAGAAGACCTTCTTTCTTTCTCAGCATTTTTGATTGATGATTGAAGGTAGCTGTCAAAAACAGTCAACACGACTGAGTATTGGGCGCTAAAAGATTCCATTCTTTGAGTCGCGAACCGAATAATTCCGCTTCTCCTTTGGTAAGAGCGAGATCACGTATTAGATCTGAAAGTTCTGAATGGTTAATTAAGTGAACACCATCATTCACCGGTATATAATCCGAGTCAGAATTAGTTTCTAAAGCAGGTAAACTATCACTTTCTGATGTTTCATTCACGTCCAACGGATATTGTTCTGGTGGAACTGGGATCGGACACGTGATTGGATCATGGGGCACTGGTTTCGAAACCGATTCAATATTTGGATAAACCACAGACTTTCTAGTTTTAAAAGTGAAACCATGGATATTTGTCAAGCAGAAGTAACAATCAGTAGCGTGATTTGTCGGTTCACGCCATATTACTGGCACTCCAAAAGGCATCGACTTATGCTTCGGCGATTTTCGTAACCAACCTGTAAATTTATTTGCTAAGTCGAACAAACTGCATTTGGCTTCCAAGATTTATTTGCATCATCAATTTTCGAATCGAAATAAAGTTCATATGCTTTCTTTAGTAATGGTGTAAAGTTTTTTCTGGTGAACACGATCGGTAAAATATCCGCACACGTAACAGAACAGATAAGCCGAATTTCTACAACTTCTAGAAGCCATATTTCGCTCAGAATTATTTCAAAATATAGTAACTATTTGAAAAATAGCGTAACATATGTCATGCATCTTTTAGCAGTATAAAAAGTAGAATTATTTTGCATTTTATAAATTTTTAATAAGTTATATAGTAAAAATGAAACGGAGCAAATAACGGTTTCCCAAAAATATATTTATTCACAAATATCTTAAGAACCCGATGTGATAGAGATAAACGGATTTCAAATTTTAAATCAGCGCAAGAAACTGACCTAAGAACACTTATTCTTATATACGAAAGAAAAATGTTGTTTGTCAGTGTTTTCCTCTACATTTCCTCTGTCTCTCTTTCTTTTTCTGTCCAGGGTATTCTCAACATCCGTCTGTAGCATTTCATTTCGAAAGATGTAATCTTTTTTGCAACTGTTTTATTGAGTGTCCAGTTCTGCTTGTGTACGGAAGCGCCACCCCCTGAGCAACGGCTTTGGCTGGCCGGCAGAACTACGTGAGTAAATTGAAAAAGGGAGGTCCTCATTAAATAGTACACACAACTGCTGGCCGAACGTGTGAATGATCAATAATACATTGACAACGGCTTGTAGGGCAGGGATTGGAAAGGCCTGGTATCGGGCTGGAGGCGCACCACGGACAGTAATGGTAAGCGGCCAGAACCATCCAGAAAGCAATGGCCAACTACTGGATATACAATGCCAAGAAATCAATAATTGCTAATCTGAATATTACTCAAAGATCCCCCAAGCCAGGCAGATCATATTTAACTGGGGAAGAGATCGCTGGCAGCGTCAGTACAGAAACATGTATAAAGTACTGAAAATGACCATATCTCTGTGTATTGTTTGTGATTTTCTTGTTTTAATGTACCGGCATTGGAATTTAATGTTCATTTTCCAATACATTGTCATCTATTCCCATCTTTAATGCATTTTTTTTCCTTGGATTTTCACAGTCAACGGTCCCAGAGGAGTAAAAATAATCTTATCTTATAGGAAATTTTATAAGGAATCCAAAAACAAAATGTCAAATTTGGTATAGGTTTACTGACAAGAACAGAAAATTATGAAATTGAATACGTCACTGCACGTATATGCCAAAAACAAAATGGTGTCCTATAAAACTTATGACCGTGTTGCTAATATTTTACCCTTCCTTTAGTCATGCCCTAACAGGATATGAAGAGAAAACTCGTGCACCTCAACATTCCTTCGGGTCTTATGGTCAGGGTCTGTATGAGGGACGCTTTACTTTGTAATTTCAATTTACCATACAACTGTGATGGATCATCTCGGAACAGCTAAGAAAACGAACACAGCTTGTACTTAATATACAGCACAGCAGAGGCGTCCTTAAAGTACTTGGTACCCAGGATGGATCCTATTTTGGCATCCTCCACCATAAAGAAATACACTTACAAATATATTGTTAACAATAAGTAAGCCTACTATCATAATAGTGTCTGGTGATACTCCCTTCCAGGCTGTAACCCGAGGTGGACCACCCCTAAGTACGCCACTGCAGCACAGACCATTACAATTTCTGAGATACAACTGGTATTATGACGAGAAAGAATTGAAGTCTGACTATTTAAAAAGCGTGTACTAATCAATATGCCACTCTGGCCACGTTCATTTTCAAAGGACATGTTAGCACTAGCTGTTAGAAACTGACTCACGTGGCGAAAGATACAGAACAGGCGGTACAGTTTTTTTTACACATTGATGCAAGATGTTCAACGCAGTTACTGAGGCAGCTTGGTGCATATTAGAACATTTTTTTTTCAAAGTTGCATGTCAAATGTATTTTTTTTTTTTTAAAACAATTGTCATTTAAGCAATCGATTTTTATTGGCAAAAAAATATAACATTTTTTGAACACTGCATCTTTTGATTCCAAACTAAATTACTGTTAACATAATTTACTTAAACTAAAGTGCCATATTACGCTACTCATAAAATCGACATGAATTTATTCTTCACAGTTCATAGTCAACATTCTTTTTATTTTTTGTAAAGGCATTGTGTTTTACTCAAAAAGAAAAAAAAAAGAAATAGCAACACTGGCAACTACAATTTATTCAAGCTGGGCGCAGTCCAGATCATATCGTAACTTTCGTTTACTTTGTATCTTGGTATCGGAGAATCAAGAAAGAATCGACTTTAAGCAAACATTCGTACGAAGTAAGAATAGCACAAATGATGTTCCTCCGGCGGGCTTCTTCTTCAAGTGCCGTGCATAGTGTCGTAGGAGATCATGTCTCTCCACAACTTATCAATTCTGCTGTTGACTTCTTTCTATGCCACGATGTCAAACAGTATTTGCTCTCTTTGTCTTCCCCTATCTCTTTTTTCTTCAATCTTACCTGTGGTCACGATTATAACGTTATATAATTAATAAAAACATGTAATGAAAAGTAGAAATAATAGAAACCAAATAAATGTGGGGATGAGTAAAACAGAGATCAAAAGCTTAATGTAAAAAGTAATAACTCGGGGATGGACAGTAGAGTGGGATGGAAGACTGAATGGCAGACATGCATATAAATCGTTCAAGAATGTGTCAGGCATCTAATGAACTAACAATTCCTAGCACTTAGAAACTTCTTATACTGCAACTAGGAGAGAGGGGGTTTTAGTTTTTTTAGGTCACACACACAGACATTCACACAAATTTGGCTCTGATTTACTTTATTTGGACTGAGTAGAAGTGGCCGGGGGGTGGGGGGGGGGGGGTTGAGGAGGAGGGTAGGAAGAATGTACTATATTTAGGTATTGACAATTTGAATTTCTTTTCTTGACTTTGTACACCGTATATCCTAATTACAACCCATCTAGGGTTGAAGGGTGTACTTTATACAAATAAATTCTAGAAATAGATACAAATGCTATATGTATATGAATTTTCTATTTACATCATATCCACAGAAATCACAGTGATATTAAAGTAGTTACTTTACTGAATTGCAGTGTCTCTGCTTTTCTGACAAAACGTTAACCAGTCTTTTTCTTCATATGACTCGACTCTTCACATATAAATTGATCGAATGTTCTTTTGTTTCTGCACTTAACTGAGTGCTCCTTAAATGATGGTTGACAATGTTGGTGAGCTCCACACGACTGTATAGACTCGGCTGATCTTCCCATGAAGTAGTGATACCAGCACAACCAGGTAGACCAGCTGTAGTGCTCCGTGTCGCTATGCAGGATAACACTTGGGTTCTCACTTCTGGCTTACGTCTATATGTATGACCGAAACCTGAAAACAACATAAAGACTGTGGCTAGCCTCTTTCCAAGAGTTCCCCTAGCCTAATGTATTGTTGTTCTCTGTCATCAGTAATGCATGTGTATGAATGCGCACATGTGTTTCTGGTTACATTGTTAGTTGTACAGATGTCTACTTGCCAACAACAAATTCAAATGATATGATTACAGTACATTATATTACATCATTCATTTACATCACATTATGTTACATAGTCCATTCTTCCACCTGCTATCTTTCCATCCAAGTAGAATGATCCTGACCTATATTGCTTATGGCTATCAAAAGTTTGAGAACCCCTGGCCTAATTTGTGCCCATAGAGCAGTCAAATCAATTTGAGGTCATTGGTACCAATGGGTTTAGAACCACTGGGATATAGTCTCCCATGCTGTCGTAAACCTGTAGGGGTGTACTTTCGGCCAGGGCTTAAAAACCACTTATTTACATGGTTGCTACTTGAGCATTGCTTCTATATGAGTGTGTTCCTGGTCTCAACCTTGAGAACCATTGGCTGTCAGTCAGATTATTACGTTCATAACAATGGCTACTGAACTGTTGCCCATCGTTACATAGTGCTATATTGAAGTTATAAGCAATTATATAACCAAATAGGATAATCATAGAGCAGGATACATGCATATAAACACATTATTAAAACAGGACAAGGATAGTTCAGAAATCAGTTCAGGATCGTTTCACAGCATGAGTGTTCAATGAAGTGACATATTTACATTTATTATGCATTAACAAAATAGGTACAGTAGCCCTACTCACCCTCTGGTCTTTTTTGGAAATAACTAGCAGGACTACTTCTGGCAAAGGCAGGCCAGCACAAATACTCAATGTTGAAGGAATACGTGATTAGTTCTCTCCTTTTGTCTCTGCGCTCTTTCCGTTCGTGTGGGTCCTTTCACTTTCTTTTTTTATTAATGTGTTTGCTACTTTTCTTTGTAGCACGCTCCTTTCAACCATCTACCATGTACATGGAGTTGTTGGTTATATCAGGACGTGTTTCCTTTATTGTAATATGTTTTTGTTTGTATTTATTTTATACTATATTATCTCTAGTCGGTATTTTTCCTTTTGTAATTATAGTTCAACATGGTTTTAAAAAAAAACACCAAAATATGCTATTTTCTAAGTTAGTATGTTTTTAATTTTTACTGGATGATTTATTTGGTTAATCTGTATGTATCTGGGGCGAGTCTTTCACCAGTTTGGACTACTGGCTCAAATCTTTATTTGTTTTTTTATATGTTAGCTTTAGTTTTTGTAATATAGTGTTTTATTAACTTTTGCATTTCTGAAGGGGTCTTTGTGCCTATGAGATTTTCTACACTCATTTTTACCTTGTGGTTATTACAGTGTGTCTTAATGTTTTGCCTCTGTTGGTCATATTTCTTGCAGTCCACCAGAAAGTGTCTAATTGTGTTTAGTTCTAGACACTCTTCACATGTGGGTTCCTCAATCATGAAATATCCAGTTCCAAGCTTGAGCCTCAGCAATTTTTTATTAATTGGTATTTTTAGTTCATCTTTTATTTGACATTTTTTGCTTGGTTTTTTAAGGATTTTATATGCGTGTCTTGCTTTTTTTACTTTGGTCCCATGCTGTTATCCACTTTTTAGTTATTGCTTGAGCAATTAAGCTCTTAATTTCACACTTTCCTAAGCCTACTTCAATTTTGTTATGGCTAGTTCTCCCCCCTTTGGCTTCTTTGTCTGCAAGCTCATTTCCTGCTATCCCCACATGTGATGGTATCCATGTTAGTGTTGCACTGCATCCTATAATTTATAGATATGTATTAACCTGTAGTATTTCCTCTATAATATCTGGCCTGCTACATTCATTTCTGTTTCTGATAGCTAATACTGATGATAGGGAATCTGTGAGAATGGTTACTTTTTTTGGTGGATTTTCTGCAGCTATTTCTAATGCTTTTAGGATTGCCACTAATTCTGTTGTAAAGATGGACGTATCACCTGTTACTTTGTATCTTTTATTAATTTTTAATTTTGGTATTGCTATTCCTGCTCCTAATTGTCCTTCTTCATCAGTATATATAGTTAGGCTATTATTTATATACCGTTCTATGTACTCTAGTGCTTTACTTTTTGCTGAGATTATGTCGTTAGATTTGCTTATGATCTTTGATAAGTGGGAGTCAGTTTCTGGCACTCTTAATTCCCATGGTGGGATCTTTGCTTTGTACTGAGCACTACTGTTTATCGTATTAGATGGTGATATTACTGATCCCTGGGGAATTCCATTCTGTTGCTCATACTCCTCAGATCTATCATTGTTTATTTGTACCGTGAAGTATCTATCCTGCAGGAAGTTTTCTAGATAATTGTAGGTTCTGCCTACTATACCTAATTTCCTGATTTTATGTAGTGCACCCTCCATCCAACACTCAACATATGCTCTTGCTACATCAAGGAGTATTGCTACTGTCTTTTCATTCCTTTTGAAGCCTGTTTTAACATCATGTTCCAGCCTCAACAGTTGCTCTATTGTACTATGTTGGCTTCTAAAGCCTGCCTGGGTTGGACTGTACAAATTATGCTTTTCTAGATGAAATTTTAGTCTGCTGTTGACTATTGTTTCTATAATTTTTCCTAGATGCGATGTTAACGATATTGGCCTGTATGAGCTGACATCATGTGTTTCCTTATCTGGCTTTAGTATGGGGATGACTACTGCTGTCTTCCATGAACATGGTATTTTCCCCGTGTGCCAGATTTTGTTGCAGAGGGATGCAATCACTCTTAGAGTTGTATTTGGTACCTTTTTGAGGATTTCATAGCTCAGAATGTCTTCCCCAGAGGTAGTATTGGTTTTTCCTGCTAAAGCTCTTTCTATTTCATCTACTGTAATATCTGCATTTAAATAATTAGCATCCTGTGTGGTGTCCATATTTTCTCCTTTTAATTTTTCTAGCAGTGTTTTCCGCCTATTTATTTCTGCCTTATCTAGACTGTCTATTGAACTAACCTGATAGAAGTATTTAGCTAGTATGTTGGCTTTTTCTCTATCTATTTCAGCTTTCTCTGGTATTTTAATTGTTGGGATTTTAAATTTCTTGTTGTTTCCTCCTTTAATTGCTTTTAGTTTTCTCCAAACTGTAGTTACTTGTGACCTATGGTTTAATGTTTGACAAAATGTTCTCCACCTCTTTTCTTTAGCTCTGAATATTATTTTATTTGTTTCATTTCTTACTTTTTTATAGTTTGTGTAATTCTCTTCAGTTTTGGCTTTTCTATACTTTTTCAGGGCCCTCTCCCTCAATTTCAGTTGTTCTGAACATCTGTCTGTCCACCATGGTACTGGATTTTTATCTTTGTTTCTTTTCCTATTTTTACCTTTTTGTGTTGGTTTTAAGTGTTGAGGCATATTCCTGTTTGGTATATATTTTATTGCTATTTTTAAAATCTCATTTGTTAGTTTTTCTGCAAATATATCTATACTGTTAGATTCAATTTGTTCTATGCTTAGTTTACTTAGCTCCAACTGGAATGACTCCCAGTTTGCCTTTTTTAGGTTGAATGTAGGTTTCAAGCTTCTTGGGCTAGTTCTATATTTGTCGTTTAGGTTTATTTCTATGGGTAAGTGGTCTGAGCTGGAGTCATTCAGTACTTCCCATTTAGCAGAGGCTAGGTTTGGTGTTATAATACTTATGTCTATTGCTGTATTTCCTCCACTGTTGCATGGGTTAACCCTTGTCACTGAGCCACTGTTGTTACCCCATGCCTCATGGTGTGCATTAAAGTCACCTACCAATAATGTTCTTTGGTCTATTTGTGTGTTAATAGTGGCAATGTCCCTATCGGTTATATTACCCTTGGGGTTATAAATGTTTATTATTTTTAAGTTATCTGGCTCACTGTCTAATGTTATACTTATTCCTTCAATATTTTCTGTGTTGAATTGTTCCCAATTTAATATTTTGTAGTCTTCATGTATTAGAAAGGCCACGCCCCCTCCTCTTCCCTCAGGTCTATCATTTCTAAGTGTTATATACCCTTGGTAGTTCAGTTTCAGTTTCCTGTCTTTTATTTTGCAACTATTATTTTACTTATATGACTGATCTTTATTGAAATTAATGTTTATCTCTAGTCTCATTAGTTTTATATTTAAACTATTAATATAAATTAGTCCTATCAATAGTATAACACTGCTGGTAATCTACGATTACGAGAATGTACGGGAAACAAAATGTCTGCTGTACCTTCAACAAAGAAAACACCACGTGGTGCACCTAGAAAATTTAAAGTTTGAGGCAGAACAGAAGAGAGTAGAGGTGGAACAGAAGAGACTTCAGCTTGAGGCAGAAGACAAAAAACCCAGGAATGTGGATTCCAGCTAGATACCAGTATGAGTGAAGACATCACGAAAATCTTATAAAAACATCGCTCTTTAAAAGGCGTGAACAAGACTTACATTTAAATGAATCGACCGGAAGCTGTTGCGTACATTTAATGTCCGTAACAGGCGTTAACAGATAGGGTAGTCTCAGATCTTATTGATCTGTGGTCCTTCCACTGTTATAAATATGTACACACCAACTCTGTTGTGTGTATTTTAGCTTATTGTGCACGCGTGAACAAGACTTACATTTAAATGAATCGACCATGGCTTCTAAGGATCAGCTGAGCTGTATGAATCATTGAAGAAACGTAATTGTAGTCCTACGGGAGGAATTGATTAAAAATGTATCTTTGATATGAAATTACGGAGTGCCGTCTTCGATGTCACGGCATGTACCGAGAGGTTAGTCAAGGAGAATACCTAACCGATATTGTTTTGCTGAAAGAATAGCTGGACTAACTTTATTCAACTGTCCTAGCATGTTATGGAAGAAGTAAACTAAGGAGGACAGAGTTTTTATTTTATGTATGACCAAGGAATATTGATAAATGACCCTGATGGCATATGTCCTTGGATAAGGTCAACCGTTCGACATATTAGTGACAATCTGAACTGATTACTCATTACTTGAACACTATTTGATTGAAATATAATATTTGACCGTATACTTTGCAAGGATAATTGTATGGAACTATTTTAAAGGATTTAATGAAATGAAAGTTGAGATTCATGCATCCTGTCAAGTGGAACTGTCAATAACCATGTCGTACGTTAGCAACAAGTGTTTTGTAACATTAATTGTCTTCGTCAATAAATATGTTGAATTGTGCTACCCGCCCTACAGTATACTTCAGTTCACCATCTGCCTTTGTTGCTACGGCTGAAGTTTATTTGAATTCGCGTCATCATTGAGAACTGGTAGTTTTCTATTAACCCCATCAAAAATGACAGCAACAGCATGGCGGCCAAGTGTGGTTTGAATTTTATCAAATTCAATAAGGGAACGACCTCATCAAATTCTTCAGCAGCTGATTTACTTTGAGTTTCGATACGAATATGAATTCCGGACGACGGTTGGCGAAAGGTCAAGGACAACGTTGGACCTCAATTTCAAGTCCTCATTTTAGAATTCGAACATTGTGGTACTCACAGAGAAACATAACGAATCTCATACGTACACCTACGGATACGGGGCATATTTTTTCTTCTCCGTCGAGATAAGTAAAAACGTCGTGTTGTTATCACACTGTTTTACGTATAGCTGTGCCTCTTCCTATGGTTATGTCCATGTATTATTCATTCATGTTTTTTGTTCTATGTTCTATGTTTTTGCGGGAGGTTGGGTAGGAGAATTATGAAGGGAACATCCCAGGTTCATCTCAGGGCCTTCATAATTGTTCTGTAGATTTATTTGCAGACTTCCCATAGTGGAATGTTCCGACACCTGTGTGTCGAAGGATTCTAGGTCCACTGTGTCTGGTTGTCTTTGACACCTGACTGTTTAGTTGTGACGTCCAGTTTCATTGTAGTTTTCGTAGGGATTTTTATAGGTACTTTAGTTTTATGAGGTATTTTGTTTGTATCATCCGTCCAGTCTCACCTTACTATCGTTTAGGTTTTTACAAACCTATGTTTATACACTGTGTTGTCAATTGTCTTGTTTAATTGTTTATCGCAGTTATCATTGCACTTTTTGCAAAATTATTTCTTATTTTTTTCATTCTAACTTTTTTGATTTCTGCGAATGTTTTTAATTTGTCATTAACTATCTTGTCCTTTCACTATTGTCGTAATTGTCTATTACTTTTGTCTTATCATAACGTTACATAAATTATTTTATTGATTAATAATATATTTGAAAATTATATATGAACTGCATACCGTTCATGGACAAGAACGGGTCTCATTGATTAGAGTGAAATATAATTTTATATTAACTGAATAACACTTTTTAAGGAGAAATATTCCAGAAATATTTTAAATAATGTTTACCTTAGATTATTTTATTAAACAAGCTAAATCCCTTCAGTTAACTCCTGAAGAGGTAAAGGTATTCGCACTTGCGGAATATAAAAAGGCTCAAGAGATAGAAGCTGAACAGAGGAAATTAGAAACTCTTAGGCTTGAGAATTTGAAATATGAAATGGAACAGAAGAGACTTCAGCTTGAGGCAGAAGACAAAAGACTTCAAATTGAGGCTGAAGAAAATGAGAAAAAAAGGAGATTTGAGGCTGCAGAAAACGAGAGAAAAGCTGCGGAAAAAGAAAGGCAACTTAAATTTGAGGCTGAAGAAAACGAGAAAAAACTTAGATTTGAGGCGGCAGAAAACGAGAAAAAAACTTAAAATTGAAATGGAAAGTAAACAAAAGGAAATGGAAGAGAGGAGATTGATAGCTGAAGAAAATACAAGAAAATATCAGCTTCAGGTTCAACATGAACAAAAAATTAAGGAAATGGAATTTGAACCATTTAGATTAGCTCAGGAAGCTAATTCTCAGAAAACTCATGAAGGCCAGTCTTCATCTAGACATGATAATTTTAGGGAAGTTCACCTAAAATTACCCAAATTTAATCCACCATCCGACGATATAATATTCTTTCTTGACAGGTTTGAGGCAACATGTAAGTCTTATAACTTGGATAAAACACAATATTGTACACATTTATCCAGACTACTTACAGGCGATGCTATGGTGGTCTATCATACAACTAGTGCTAATGATAAAAATGATTATGACGCTCTTAGAGCCGCTCTTCTTAAGAAGTATCAGATGACTGAAAATGAATATAGATTACGTTTTAAAACTATTTTACCACAATCAGGAAAGAACTTTAGTGATTTTCTATCTCAAATACGTCTAACCTTGGAAAGATGGATCGAATTATCCAAGGTAGAAAAATCTTATGAAATAATGCCATGTCTTGTTCTCTTGATTTTAATCAGGTGAAAGCTTGTTCCGAGTGTACAACTCTTTTCCAGCCCAAGGCGATCACGACGCTGTGATGCGGACACATTTTGCCAAGTCTACATGCAGTCTGTACGGCCACTTCCGCGTCGGTTCACCAGGGACAGGGCTGTTTAAAATTTAATAAAGGATATGTTAATTCTATTCCTTGTTCTATTTTGTTTGATTCAGGATGTAGCACAGTCGGTGTGCGGACTTCGCTGATCGACCCTTCTTGTGCTACGGGCAATACTGTCAAGTGCGTCACCTTCGGCGGCACTGTGGAAACCTTCCCTACAGCCATTATTAATTTACACACACCTTTCTTTTCAGAGAAAATTCATGCGTGCCTTCTTCAGAATCCTATTAGCGACGTGATACTAGGTCGAATACATGGTATAAAAGAGTGTACCCCTCAGCAAATTGCTGAATGGGAAGAGCGACATATTCATGCTGCAAATGCAGTAGTTACCAGAGCGCAAGCTACTGATGTGTCGCGTGATACACCTTCTGAACCTACGGTTCATGCCAGTTATGATGATGATTCTCCTATTTCACGGGAGCTGTTTGCTAATTTGCAAAAGAATGATGATTCTTTAAAGAATTTTTTTCAATTTGTGACCAAAAATAATTCCAACAACAATAATGCAAAATTTAGACATGACTTTGCTCTTAAAAATGGTATTTTAGTTAGATTGATACGGGAAAAAGATTCATCTTTGCGTTCTCAGATTCTAGTCCCGTCTTCTATGAGAGCTCAGATATTACGTCATGCACACAACTCTCAATGCGCAGGTCACATGGGCTTTTCGCGAACCAAATCTAGAGTGCTATCCGCATTCTATTGGCCTGGCGTCCATAGAGATGTAACTATCTATTGTCGTTCCTGCGTGATATGTCAGGAGGTTAAAGTACAGGGTCCATATCATGCGGCTCCTATTCAAGCTGCGGACATCCCTATTAGACCATTTGATAAAATGGCGATTGATATCATTGGTCCTATGCTACCATCTGCCAGAGGACATACACATATTCTTACTTGTATTGATATGTGTACGCGTTGGCCTGAGGCCATACCTCTGAAGAACACTTCATCTGCTAGTGTAGCAGAGGCTTTGATGTTGATCTTTTCACGCATTGGTTTTCCGCGTAAGATCTTATCAGATCATGGTGTGCAGTTTATTTCCGAATCCATGTCGCAGGTTATGAAGACGTTAGGTATAGATAGATCTCTCAGTTCGATCTACCATGCTATGTCCAATGGTTTAATTGAGCGTCAGAATAGGACACTCAAGCAGTTGTTGGGTAAGATGACTCAAGATCACCCTCAGGATTGGGACCGAGTCCTACCCGCTGCTCTTTTTGCGTACCGCGAGGTGCAAAATCAAGCTACTGGTTTTTCTCCATTCCAGCTAGTTTTTGGCATACAACCACGCGGACCGATGTCGTTAATTCACGACTTACTGGTTGAAGAGAATATAGAAGAGGAAACTCAATCCTCGTATGAGTATGTGATCTCTTTGAGAAAGAGAATCATAGATGCGTGTAGATTGGCTACTGCATCATCCGAACAGGCTAAAGAAAAAGCTTGTCTATTTGCAAACAAGTATAGACGTCTTCGCCAGCTTCTTCCTGGTGACGAAGCATTTGTTTTACTACCTTCTCATAACAATTGTCTACTAATTACATGGAGAGGTCCTTTTAGGATCATCTCGAGAATATCCGATGTTGACTACATCGTCGATATCAATGGCAAGCACAAAACCTTCCACATTAACATGTTGAAGGAGTATTACTCACGTCCTGATTATCTGCAGTCAGTGTTCCAAGCAACTGACGATCCAACTCTCCCTATTCAACACTATACAAATTTGTCAGTTATTCAAGAAGAAGAGTCTACTTTTCAGGATGTACAATTGCCTATACCAGTTGTACCACTTCACTCCACTGAAAATTGGAATGATGTCACTATTTCTTCTTCTCTTTCTGCTGATCAACGGCAGCAAATTTCATCACTTATTCAATCGTATGAGTATGTTCTCACTGACATCCCAGGTCATACATCAGTTATCCAACATGATATTCTCTTAACTAACGATACACCTATTCGAGTTCGTCCATATCCCATCCCTTTACACTTTCGTGATAAGGTTGATGAGGAATTGGATGAGATGCTTCAATTAAATATAATTGAACCATCTTCATCACCATATGCTTTATCTATGGTGATTATTAGAAAAAAAAGATAATATTCGTCTTTGTGTAGACTACAGGAAATTAAATAAAGTCACACAATTTGACGCTGAACCTTTGCCACTTTTGGAAGATTTATTGGTAAAATTATTTCATTCTACTTTCTTCTCTAAGTTTGACCTGTCTAAGGGATACTGGCAAGTCCCTCTGACACCTAAAGCAAACCCACTCACTGCTTTCTCGACTCCACGGGGCTTATTCCAATGGAATGTTATGCCATTTGGTTTAGTAAACGCACCTGCTACCTTTGTACGCATGATGCATCGCATACTTTCTCATCGTCCAGATGTCATTACTTACATTGATGACATTTGTCTTTTTAGCGACTCATGGGATGAGCACATTCAGGGATTGAAGGCATTATTGTCTACTTTACGGGATCATAATTTAACAGCTAAGCCATCGAAGGCATGTGTCAGTTTTCACGACATCTCTTTTTTGGGTCACCGTATTGGTCATGGCATGTTGTATACAGAGGACAGTAATGTCTCTAAAATCCTTAACATCACAGCACTAAAAACAAAGAAACAAGTAAGATCTCTTTTAGGATTAATACAATTCTATGGTAAGTTTATCCCTCATTTATCAACTATAACTGCTCCTTTTTCTTCTTTATTGAGAAAAGGGACAGCTAACGTGATTCAGTGGTCTAACGAGCATCAAATCGCGTTAGATTCAATTAAAAAATTTTTTTCACACCCTCCAGTTTTGAGGTTACCTAACCCAAACCTTATTTTTATTCTTCGTAATGGTGCGTCATCATATGGAATTGCCGGTATTTTGATGCAAGAATATTCAGGCACCTTACACCCGGTGATGTACGTATCGAGAAAATTGACAACTACTGAACAGAAGTATTCAGTCCTGGACAAGGAACTGCTCGCATTGGTTTGGTCAATTACTAAACTGGAACGTTACCTCTTAGGCTCGCATTTTATCGTAGAGTCTGACCAAAAGGCTCTCACAGCTCTTAATACGAAGGATGTTAAATCTTCAAAGTCAACAAGGTACGCGATAGCCTTACAGCCATATAGCTATACTATTCGTGCAATACCCGGATCGAAAAATGTTTTCGCAGACTGTTTGTCACGCTGTCCAAGCGAACCAGTCAAATCAAAACAACTTCCAGAAAATGAAACTTATTCACATACAGTCGTTCAATTAGAATGTGAGGATCATTGAATTGTGTTATTTGCCGGATTTCTATACAGACTTCGTATGGAACGGAATTATTCGTGCTTAGATAACTATCAGTATATACTCATTGCTTGGATTAGAACATAACTTTTTATGTCATACCATTTTCGTGGTACGGCAACACTGTAGACATTTATGAACATGGATATCCACTATCCATAATGAACATACTAAACTACGTTATATTGTAGAAAATATCTTTTCATCGTGCATGGAACATACATAACAGATTTTCATCTATTGTTAACTGTTTTCGATATAATAGTACACTGATTAACACTGTTAGCGATTAAAGGAATTAGTAATTAGTGACTATTTTAATTATGAACTATATTGATTAGTTAATATCAATTTAAGTTACTTAATTAGTGGAATATTTCACATTCACTTACTTTAATAGTTTGTGTGTATTTCTTTATACTAGTATATACCACTCAGGGTACATTATTTTAACACTCTTAGATGATTAGTCCATCTTAGTAATGTTAGAAACATTAGGTGTGTTGTTTACTGCGCGTGTTTGATTATGCATTTTATTCACTTTGCTTGTTTTATTTACATTTTTTGTTTTCCAATTCACTTGTCATTTTTTACATGTCATCATTGTTTCTTTTTCATTTCACCACATCCTACCAAAGTCGGTCGAATGTGGATGTATGCTTCAATGCATACTATGGTTTAGTTGCATTGATTTCCATTTTATATTCATTTTCTTTTTATTCGATAATATTATGATAATGTTAAATGTAATATATGTCGATATAAGTTTGACTCACCTCTCCGAGTTACTTAACGTATAAAAATAAAAATTAATATAATTAATTTTTTTTAAACATCGGTGATAAGGAAGCTGTTGCGTACATTTAATGTCCGTAACAGGCGTTTAAAGATATGTTAGTCTCAGATCTTATTGATCTGTGGTCCTGCCACTGCTATAAATATGTACACACCAACTCTGTTACCCTTAGTATCGGGATCTATTCGAAGTTGGCGACTTACCTTCTTATTAGAAGCCATGGTCGATTCATTTAAATGTAAGTCTTGTTCACGCCTTTTAAGAAGCGATGTTTTATAAGATCTTCGTGATGTCTTCACTCATACTGGTATCTAGCTGGAATCCACATTCCAGGGTTCCATGAATGGATCAGCTGAGCGGTATGAATCACTGAAGAAACGTAATTGTAGTCCTACGGGAGGAATTGATTATAAAAGGTATCTTTAATATGGAATTACGGAGTGCCGTCTTCGATGTCACGGCATGTACCGAGAGGTTAGTCAAGGAGAGTACCTAACCGATATTGTTTTGCTGAAAGAATAGCTGGACTAACTTTATTCAACTGTCCTAGCATGTTATGGAAGAAGTAAACTAAGGAGGACAGAGTTTTTATTTTATGTATGACCAAGGAATATTGATAAATGACCCTGATGGCATATGTCCTTGGATAAGGTCAACCGTTCGACATATTAGTGACAATCTGAACTGATTACTCATTACTTGAACACTATTTGATTGAAATATTATATTTGACCGTATACTTTGTAAGGATAATTGTATGGAACTATTTTAAAGGATTTTAATGAAATGAAAGTTGAGATTCATGCATCCTGTCAAGTGGAACTGTCAATAACCATGTCGTACGTTAGCAACAAGTGTTTTGTAACATTAATTGTCTTCGTCAATAAATATGTTGAATTGTGCTACCCGCCTTACAGTATACTTCAGTTCACCATCTGCCTTTGTTGCTACGGCTGAAGTTTATTTGAATTCGCGTCATCATTGAGAACTAGTAGTCTTCTATTAACCCCATCAAAAACGACTCCAACAACATGGTATTTTCCCCGTGTGCCTGATTTTGTTGTAGAGAGATGCAATCACTCTTAGAATTGTATTTGGTACCTTTTTGAGGATTTCATAGCTCAGAATGTCATCCCCAGAGGTAGTATTGGTTTTTCCTGCTAAAGCTCTTTCTATTTCATCTACTGTAATATCTGCATTTAAATAATTAGCATCCTGTGGGGTGTCCATATTTTCTCCTTTTAATTTTTCTAGCAGTGTTTTCCGCCTATTTATTTCTGCCTTATCTAGACTGTCTATTGAACTAACCTGATAGATGTATTTAGCTAGTATGTTGGCTTTTTCTCTATCTGTTTCAGCTCTCTCTGGTATTTTAATTGTTGGGATTTTAAATTTCTTGTTGTTTCCTCCTTTAATTGCTTTTAGTATTCTCCAAACTGTAGTTACTTGTGACCTATGGTTTAATGTTTGACAAAATGTTCTCCAACTCTTTTCTTTAGCTCTGAATATTATTTTATTTGTTTCATTTCTTACTTTTTTATAGTTTGTGTAATTCTCTTCAGTTTTGGCTTTTCTATACTTTTTCAGGGCCCTCTCCCTCAATTTCAGTTGTTCTGAACATCTGTCTGTCCACCATGGTACTGGATTTTTATCTTTGTTTCTTTTCCTATTTTTACCTTTTTGTGGTGGTTTTAAGTGTTGAGGCATATTCCTGTTTGGTATATATTTTATTGCTATTTTTAAAATCTCATTTGTTAGTTTTTCTGCAAATATATCTATACTGTTAGATTCAATTTGTTCTATGCTTAGTTTACTTAGCTCCAATTGGAATGACTCCCAGTTTGCCTTTTTTAGGTTGAATGTAGGTTTCGAGCTTCTTGGACTAGTTCTATATTTGTCGTTTAGGTTTATTTCTATGGGTAAGTGGTCTGAGCTGGAGTCATTCAGTACTTCCCATTTAGCAGAGGCTAGGTTTGGTGTTATAATACTTATGTCTATTGCTGTATCTCCTCCACTGTTGCATGGGTTAACCCTTGTCACTGAGCCATCATTTAGTATGATTAGCTCAGCACTTTCAATGTAGTCCAACAGTCTTTTTCCTGCTGGGTCATTACTGTTGTTACCCCATGCCTCATGGTGTGCATTAAAGTCACCTACCAATAATGTTCTTTGGTCTATTTGTGTGTTAATAGTGGCAATGTCCCTTTCGGTTATATTACCCTTGGGGTTATAAATGTTTATTATTTTTAAGTTATCTGGCTCACTGTCTAATGTTATAATTATTCCTTCAATATTTTCTGTGTTGATATGTTCCCAATTTAATATTTTGTAGTCTTCATGTATTAGAAAGGCCACGCCCCCTCCTCTTCCCTCAGGTCTATCATTTTTAAGTGTTATATCCCCTTGGTAGTTCAGTTTCTGTTTGGGGTTCAGGAGGGTTTCTTGTATTGCAAAGATGGGTTTTGCCTCCTTATACTTTCCCATAAGAGACATCAGGTTCTTCCTGGCACCCCTACAGTTCCACTGAACTACTTTGATAGCTCTAGAGTCTTTGGTCCCCATTTAGTATGGTTAGCTTAGTTATGTTATTGTTTTTATTAGGTTCTTTGATAAGGGATCTACTTTTTTTGGTTTTGCTCACTATCTCTCATGTTCTCCCCAAACTCATCATTCCAAGTAACCATTTTACTCCGAACTCTTTCTACGAGGTATGGTAGGTGTAGTTCCACTGTTTCCTTAAATTTTTCTTCCATATTTTCTTTGTTGTCCTGGTTTTTAATCATTTTAGCTTTTTCTCTCTCTATTTTTTTTAGGATTTCTTCATTAGCTTCTTTTATCTCTGCTATTTTTTTTTGAGGTCTCTCTCTATTTCCTTTTGTGCTGTTTTTATTTCTTCTAGTACCTGTCTGGCTTGGATGAGGTTATGTTCTGTCTCTTCTGTGTTGTCATCTTCTTTACTGTTTATGAGTGTTTTAATTTTATCTTCTTTCTGGATTTTTTCCTTTATGTCTTTCACTTCACTGGTTATTTGTTGTATTTGTTTCTTAATGATACTTTCTTTAGAGTTTTGAAGATGGTTGTTTGTTTTCTGTCTTGCTTTTATTTGCCAGAATGGTTTGTTTGTTTCTAGTGATTCTTTTAATATATGTTTTGTCTCTTGATAGATTGGGCACCCTTGATACCTGGCACTGTGGCTACCCTGGCAGTTTGCACATTTTCTGTTTTTGTTTTCTCGTTTATAATTTTTATCCTCCTTAGCCATTGTACAGTCTGCGTGTCTATGTGCTCCCGCACAGAAACTGCACCTAGTCGCTCTTTTACACACATGTTGCGTATGGCTAAAGCCTTGACAGTTTGTGCATTGTATAATGCTAGGTATGAATACCTCTGTCATTTTGGCTCTCTGGTGGAGTTTGACCTGCTTGGGTATTTCTGTGCCCTTTATATTTAGCACTACCACTGTAATATTCTTTTGCTCTTTGTTTTTTTATTCTTTCTACTTTTTCTATCTTTGTTTGTGGGTTTTCTTTTGTTATGTTAGTGTGGATCTCCTCTTCTGTTAGGTTTGAGTCGACCCCTTTGATGACGAATCGTCGGGTCTCCTTGATCAACTCGATCTGTACCTTTATCCCATGTGCAAGTTGCACTTCTTTTGTGGTATTATTTTTTTTTTAAATTATTAATGTGTTTGCTACTTTACTTTGTAGCACGCCTCTTTCAACCATCTACCATGTACATGGAGTTGTTGGTTATATCAGGACGTGTTTCTTTTATTGTAATATGTTTTTGTTTGTATTTGTTTTATACTATATTATCTCTAGTCGGTATTTTTCCTTTTGTAGTTATAGTTCAACATGGTTTTAAAAAATATTCCAAAATATGCTATTTTGTGATATTTTTTTTTTTTTTTTTGCGAGAATCCCTGACTCCGCGCTGATTGGCTATTCCTTCAAGCAACTTCGGTCGAAAATATTTCTCGTATTTCACTTCGGGTAGGTGATCTGTGTTAGTTTCTAAACAGATAACTTAGTCGTTCTCATTACTTACAAAAGTGCCTCTTGAGATATCTCGTTTTAATCGGACAACATGCGGCTTTCCTTCCATATCAATCTTACCACGATCCGTCTGTTCTTCCTTTTACTATGCATGTTAAAACCGCACTATTCATCATTTTCCGAACTGGTTGACCCACTTACGTGATCATATCCCCAGAATTATAAAAGACATTGTCTTCCGGGCTATACACACACCTGGGTCTACTCTTCCTCTATGACTCAGTGAAGTAGAATTGCCGTCGGTCAGTCCGTTGATTTTTAATGAATTTATTACTGCGTGGTCCGAACACAGATTTCCTCCCTACCCGATTGTTATGCCTAGACGATCTCCGTGTAGCAACTCTCGTTTCATTGGTCGAGCTAATTAGCATTACACATGTTTCGACGGTGTTTACTTAGTTTTGATTACCTAGATATCGAATCCCAATCGCATTATGCGACAACACCGTATATCCTAATTACAACCCATCTAGGGTTGAAGGGTGTACTTTATACAAATAAATGTCCGTTTTAAGCATCGATCTTGCACACAGATATTTGCCGTGAGAAACTGGAGCGCATGCAGTACAAGAGTTACGGTACTGCGCATGTCATCTTTGGTAAGAGGGCAGACACATCAAATAACTGGTTGATGCTTTCTCAGATGTGATGACACCTGTGATTGAAGATAAGCGGAGTGCTGGATTAAGTACTAACGTTCACCGAGTGCTGGAACCCTTCAGATTCTGAAGGCTACAAGAAAGCACAGTCCAACAAACTGTTTCGACGTTGTGCAAATGATTATTGGCTCCCGCTTAGCGAGAGCATGCGGGCCGCAGCGCGAACAGGCAACACAAGGCAAATATACGATGGTATAAAGACAGCCTTTGGTTCAAAAAAAAAAGTAACACAGCACTGCTAAAAAACATCAGCTGAGAGAAGCAAACCGGTAAACGTCAGCAAAAAGTGAGGTGGGCCGAGCACAACTCTGAGCTTTGCGCAAGAGAAAATACCGTCACGTCTGCAGCCATTCATGCGGTCAAATGTTTGCCAATTATGGGGGAGCTGGATGCTAAGCCAACATTTGACGAACTCAGTAAGACCATTGCAAAGCACCATGCAGTAATGGAATTCCTCCTGATTTAATTAAAATGCTGAAAGAGCACGCTATTACATCCCCTGCTTATGGTGCTGTGCCAGTACTGATGAAGAGACAGCTTTTCTTCAAGACATACGAGATGCCAAGATCGTAACACTGTATAAAAATAAAAGAGAAAGAAGTGATTGCAGACATCTATCTTCTTCTTATTGTTGGAAAGGTTTTATGCCAAAGTCATCTTGATGCGACTATACATGTTAGCTAAGCACATATATCCAGAGTCGCGGTGGGGATTCAGAGCTGGTAGATGAAAAACAGACATGATCTTTTCTAATCGCCAGCTTCAGGAAAAATTAATAGTGCAGAAAAGGCCTTTATATATCGCCTTTTTAAATCTTGCAAAAGCGTTTGGCCTGGTTAGCACGATGGACTCTTCAGAATCTTCCTGATAATAGGGTACCCCCACCAAATTGCTGCAAATGATAAGGCCATTCCATGAAGACATGAAGGGAACAGTCCAATGTGCAGGAAGCACATCACAACCCTTTGACATTCGCAGTGACGTTAAACAAGACTGCGCCTGGCTTCAACCCTCTTCGAGATCTCCTTCGCCTTGCCCTTGAAACATGCACCACTTCACATACCTGAGGTCTACCATCAAGGACAACCTTTCCCTGTACTCAGAAATTGACAGCCGCTCTGGCAAAGCTGCAGCCACCTTTGCTCACCTCACAACGCGTGTTTGGGGAAGCTCCCAACTGACAATGAAGACCAAAGCTGCAGTATATAATCCTTGCGTCACCTGCAGTCACCCAACTGTTCTTTTGCCATCTGCCAGTTACCGTAGAAGATATCTTTCGGGATTCGACCATCTTCGATGCAGCGGACTGTTACGATGTGTTGCTGTAGATAATTCATAGTTTAATTAATTATTACAGAGCGAAGTGCACACGTGTGATTCAGGATTTTAAAATATATAGTTATATCTGTAGCTGAAGAGCCAATAAGAGCAACAATAATAATAATAAGAGGAATTTCGTTGAATTAAATCGGTGGTGGGCTTGAACGAGCTAAATCATACAACATACATCGGCACAAAAGGCAGTGGGCCAGATACAAATGCAACGTGCTCAGACTCATTCAGCATTGTTCTTGACTTCTGAAGTATCTTGAGGTAGAAGAATCATTATCCTTCTATCTATAACTCTGCCAAGAGTAATCTTGTGCAAAGGTAGACACATTTGAAGACCCACATTAGATACTCTAGGTCTTGGCCACTGGTGGACAAATGCTGCAGAGCACGGGAGGTAATCCGTGACAGTTTTCAGACAAGAATCAGATCCGCTTGGTGCCAGGGCTTGGATTGTTGGTGTTTCCATGACACCTTATGTTAGGGTTTTGTCTGAAAGTAAGTGTTGGTCAGGCAGAGGCCATGGTGGACGAACAGCACCAAGCGCTGTTGCCCATTTTCATTCATCTTGCCAAAACAAAACCTGCCCAGACATGAAGGCCATGAAACATGATCGTAACCCACTCTAACGTTGACGTCACCAAGGAGAACAAGTTGTTCTTACCTAGGTGTGCTTATGATAAATGTTGCTACATTCTCACAGAACTCGTCTTTAGCTTCTAAGGCAGAGTACAGAGTAGGAGCATACACACTGACAAGGTTTGCAGGCGGAGTGTTAACATGCGTTCTAATCCATTCTCACTTGGTTCAACTATTTCATTTATCCATTTTTGTGACGTAAAACATACTCCGTATTCTAAAGTTTCATTAAGGTCTTTTCCTTGCCAATTAAATGGGTAGTCTTTCTCGCTGACCATTTCAGAACCTGCCAGACAATCACGGATTGACTCCCCTTTGCTCTGCAGTAGTGGTCCAACAGTGGCCAAAACATAGAGTATCTAATGTGAGTCTTCAATGGTGTCTACCTTCGCACAAGATTACTCTTGGCAGAGTCGTAAGTAGAAGGACAATGATGCTTCTATGTCAAAGGTGTATTCACAAGATAATTCATAAGTCAAGAAAAATGCTGCATAATGCAGAGCAATGTTAACTTTTGGATCTGATCCGCCGCCTTCTGTGAAGATTTATGCAATTAAATTTCAGCTGGGTAAACCCCCAGCAGGTTTAATCCATCAAAATTCTTTATTATTAGTATATTATTACATGTACATACTAATATGTAGGTATATATATTAAAGATTCTGGATCATACGTGAGCTCTCATATCTATAAAAACTGAATCAACAAAGAATTTATAAAATAACATAAAACTGATTTCATAATCAATTATTTCTCAACAGTTTAAAATAAATATGGATGGTGGGTGAAATTTGTATATTATATATATATATATATATATATATATATATATATATATATATATATATATATATATATATATATATATATATATATATATATATATATATATATATATATATATATATATATATATATATATATATATATATATATATGACATATGAAGTACAGAGAAAGTGCATATGTATACATACATATATAAGCTGTCTTCATGGAGACTTGATTGGGGAATGTTACTTTCCGTTCATTTCGCCTTTTAATAAGCACTTAACTCTTGTTGAGTACTGTAGCTGTTGATTTGTCAAGTCTCTTGTGATGAGGGCACTTCTCTAGGGTTTATAGAAAAACTTCAATCCTAATGTCAAGGTAGGTTTCTTTACAACTCGTCCAATGTAGGTGGTTAGAGTCGAACCCAGCTCTTCTCTCCACATGTAAGCCTACCTTGCCGTGGTTGGAGAGCTTGAGCGCCCCAATGATCCCGGGAGCTATGCCTGCGGGAGTTTTACTCCTGGCAGGGTTACCCAAGCCGGACAGGTCCTGGGTGAGGGGCCAGACTAAATGGGCTGAGGAGTGGGTGGAACCCTATAGGTGTAGATGCAGAACCCACCGGCGAGTGGTACATGCTCTGGTCTGCACCAATCCACCCCCACTTCATGGGTTAAATGCTTTCTTGCCTCATTCTTCACTGTTTGTCGTCTATCGGGAGTAGCTTGAGACCCCATACAGTGTAGGCGCAGTGCCCACCGGCGAGTGGACCATGCTCTGGCCAGCATCAACCCAAACCCCAGGCATGGGTTAAAATCCCGGGTAGATGAAGCTCGTAAGCCTTGGAAGGCAGTTCGTGTAGGAGAAGGAAAACTCTGATTTCAAACCACCTGCTGCCTTGCAGGTAGGCTGGGGACAGTCAAGGGCTAAGGAACGCAACCCTACAGAAACGCTTGTTGAAATCGGATGCACTGGGCTACATGCTCAACGAAACAGTGCAACGTACTTCGCCTAATGAAGATGTCACGAATACAATTTAAGCGTTGTGGTGCTCGTCCCGTGGAGTCCCGCCAGGCGGCGAGAGTGCCGGACCCCCACATCGAAGGGGTCCAACCAATATTACTGGTGGTCACCTTCCCCTGAATTGTGGAGTCAAGGTACAGAGGGAAAGGGCAAAAGCTATTGACCAAACACCAAGAACACTGAACATTCTGCAGTGGAATGCAGAAGGAGTTCTGAACAAAAAAGTCCCCCTAAAAAACCGCATTTATGAGGATCAAATAGATGTGGCTTGCATCCAAAAAACGCATCTCAACAGCAACCACAGATTCTCAATAGAGGATACCAGGCTTTCCGACTTCGATCGAGAAGGACACAAAGGAGGTGTGCTATTACTTACCCGAAACTCAATACCAAGTAGCGAGGTATCTGTGAACTTCAACGACCAATCGGAAATTGTAGGGGTTGACATTAAAATAAAGGACACGAACATGCGTATCTACAATTTGTATGGCCCACCGAGCAAAGACCTGTCACTTGAAAGTATGGAAATAAAGAGCTCAAACTGCATTGTGGTCGGAGACTTCAACAGCCACTCGGAAAGATGGGGATATCTGGATACAGACAGTAGAGGAGAGGAAGTGGAGGACTGGGAGATAGACACAAATCTTCACCTTATCAACAGGCCAGATGATAAACCCAGTTTCTACTCTAGAAGATGGCACACCACTTCCACTCCAGACCTAGCTTTTGCCACAGGGGACATATTTCACAAAATTAACCGACAGGTACTTGGCCAGCTAGCAGGCAGTGACCACAGACCAATAAAGCTAGTGGTTAATATGGAGTATGTTCCCCATGAAGTGAAACCATTGCCCCGCTGGAATTACAAAAGAGCTGACTGGGACAGTTTTGCAGTGCTGACTGACAGCCTTTGCGAAACCATCAACACACGAAACAACAGCATGAAAAATATGGTTGAAAGCTTTAATAGAGCAATACTTCAAGCAGCTATTGAAACTATTCCGAGAGGGGCAAGAAAAAACTATAAACCATACTGGAATGAAGATCTGCAAAAACTTGAAGATGAGGTAACAGAAGCCAGAGACACAGCAGAAACAGAACAAACAACTGAGGCAAACATCTTGCTCAAAGCAACCACTGTAAAGTACAGAAGAACATTAAACCAAACAACAACAGACTACTGGAAGCAAACAACAGAAAATCTTAACCTAGATAAAGAAGGGAACAAACTGTGGAAACTAGTTAGAGCTTTGAACAACGAAGAACCTTACAAAAATCACATCACAATCAAACAAGGTGAAAATATGCTCTCGGGAAAAAAAAGCTGCAAATGCACTCATGGAACACTATGCTGGTGCAAACCACATTGATGTCCCTATAGACAGAAGAAAGTCCATCATTGATGAACAAAGGAATCATGATAACAAAAAGCTTGCACCAGAAGAACACATGATGTCAAAGTTAACAATGCAAGAAATAGAAGAGGCAATGAGGGCGCTAAAGAAAAAGAAGTCACCCGGAAAAGATGGGATAACCAATGAAATGCTAACAGGCCTAGGAACAAAGGCAAAAAAGAAGCTTCTGGCCATCCTAAACTGCAGCTGGAAAAGAGGAATAGTACCACAGGCATGGAAAGATGCCATACTGATTCCAATACCTAAGAAAGACAAAGTTCAGACAGAACCAAATGGCTACAGACCTATCAGTCTACTTAGTTGTGTTGGAAAATTGATGGAGCGCATAATAAATACCGTACTCGACTTATGTGGCATCTAGAGGAAAAACATCTCTTAGCCCCACAGCAAGCAGGATTCAAAAAACACAGATCCACTGAAGACCAGATCACTTATATAACTCAAAAAATTAAGGATGCTTTCCAAGAATAAAAGCACACACTGGTGGTTTTGGTGGACCTAGAAAAAGCATTTGACAAAGTATAGAAAGATGGACTGAAAGTCAAGCTTCAAAGAAGTGAAGTGTGTGGGAGAATGTTCAAATGGATCAGCCACTATCTTGAAAATAGAACGGCCAGAGTCCAACTACAAGGACAGACCAGTAGGAAGATGGTATTGGAGCAGGGTGTTCCCCAAGGGGGAGTCCTGTCACCCACATTGTTCCTCACATGTATAAATGACATATCAGAGAATAGTCCAAGAAGAACCCACAATGCCTCCTTTGCAGACGACTTAGCCCTGTGGATCTCAGAGGAATATATCTCTACGGCAAGCATTCGGATGCAGCAAGCCCTAACATCACTGGAGGAGTGGGCCAAGGCATGGCTAGTAAAGATAAATGAGGAGAAAACATCATTCACAGTGTTTTCTCTCTTTAACAAACCACAGATCTCTAAATTGGTGCTAAATGGGAAAAATCTACATCTGGATGAAAACCCAAACTACCTAGGCATTACCTTTGATCGCCGCTTGACTTGGAAAACCCAGATTGAGAAAAACCGGACAAGAGCAAGGCAGAGAATGGCAATCATTAAAAAACTTGCTGGCACGGTTTGGGGAGCAGACGAGAGAGTACTAAAGAATCTATATACTGGGCGAGTGAGACCAGTCTTAGAATATGGCATTGCAGCATGGTCAACAGCCGCTAAGTCGAACTTTGACAAAATAAACAGAACCCAAAACCAAGCAATGAGAATCATAACTGGGGGCATGAAATCAACACCAATAAAAGAGTTGGAAAAGATTACTCACCTCCAGCCTATGGAGGATAGAAGAGATAGCAGAGCCCAGCAACAAACCGAGAAATTCAGGAGGCTGATAGATCACCCAATGCACCAGAGGATAAATGGACTTGGAAGGGGAAGACTGAAGCGAAGCAACTTTGTAGAGACAGTCAAAACAAAGATGAGAGCAGACCGCATAAATGCAATATCAACAGCTACGCCAATATTTACTGCACACAAGCTACCAATTTGGAAACAACAGTGCTTCCCTGAAATGATAGAAAATGTTCCTGGTATTGAGAGAAAGAACAGTCAAACTGAAACAGAAAGGAGAGTCCTAACTACAAAATATATAGAGAAACATTACCCAAGCAACACCTGGATCCATGCGTACACAGATGGATCAGCAACTAATGCAACAGAAGATGGGGGTGGAGGAGTCTTTCTGAGCTTAAGCAATGGCACACAAAAAAAGATAGCAGTCGCAACAGGGAAATTTTCAACTAACTTCAGAGCAGAGGCAGAGGCCATAAAAACTGCATCAGAATTTCTAATGACAGAAAAAAGCTCAGAGAGACCAGTAGTTATCTTCTCAGATGCGCTGTCAGTGATTACAACACTGAAAAGTCAAATAAATGCTGAACTGGATGACCTAAGAGTAACACTTCACAGACTATGTCAGCAGTACAAAAGAGTTGTGATACAGTGGATCCCTTCTCACTGCAACATCCCTGGAAATGAAGAGGCTGACAGATTGGCAAAGGAAGGGGGAAAACTTCCTCAGCTGGACTCAAATATAACCTATGAGGAGTCCAAGAGTTTTATCAAGCGCAGATACAGGCACAAGTGGGAAGAAGAGCATCCAGGCCACACAATAAATGATCCGTATTACCAGCTCAGCAGAAGTGAACAAGTGGTAATCTTCAGACTTCGCACTGATCATAACAGATTGAGATACCATCTGTTCAACAAATTAAAGATAGGAACTACGGATGAGTGTGACTGTGGCACTGGTAAAATGACTGCCGAACACCTGCTTCAAAGGTGCCCAACATATGAGGAACAGAGAAGATGCATATGGCCATCACCAGTACCATACCTGGAAAAAATCTACGGAGATATCAACAGCCTCAGGCTGACCACTGCTTTCTTTGAACTTATTCAAGTTGACATCTGAGGGTGAACGAAGAAGAAGAACCCAGCTCTTGAATCACAAAATAGTGGCGAAGACTCTTACGTTAAACTGGTCTCGTACCACGAAATTTAGAAACAATAAAAGAACAAATGCCTCTGCTAAGTATATTGTGGTCGGAAGACTTAAAAGGCGCCTCACTCTGTCCGCCCACCAGTTTTGGCTCTCTGAATTTTTATTCTACCTCAGCATATACAAAAGAACAGCGACTGATTATGTTGACCAGACATTCAATATAATTTCAACAATATACAAGAAAAGCAGCGAATCATGCTTGGGATTCCAGGAAAGAAACAGACAAAATTGGATAACACCAGAAACGTTAAATAGCATAGCGATGAGAATGTAAATGAAAAGAAAGAACACAGAAGCTAGGTTAAAGGAAATATATAGCGAACAGTACAGTCAGCTGGATAAAGAATCAAAACGTCTAACGCGTGCCAACAAAAGGACATTTCTGGATGACCTGGCAAGACAGGTAGAAGAGGCAGCACAGAGAACGAACGAACGAACGAACATTATTTTCAAAGGGTTAAGAATTGGGCACTCAGGCCCGTCTTACATTCTGCCCTTCCTCTCTCTCTCTCTCATCATGTATACTATATAATTTCATCCTCACATTTACTTTAAGCATTATAAAGGCATTTATCATTATAAAAGTAATATTACATTTGCAATAATCATCATAATTAAAGTGTGTTTTTAAAATAAAGAAAACAAAAATAAAAAAATAAAGAATTACAACAACAACAACAAATTACGAAAAATATAAGATAAATAGTAATAGTAATAATAATAATAAGAATAATAATAATAAAATAAAAAAATGAAATAAAAAAGACAAACAAACACCAAGACTGATAAAAATCGAATTCTTCATACAGTAAATTAGTGATTTGAGACATATTCAGAGGTGTGTTATAAGAACTCGTGAAATGTTCAAACGGTCTTCTACTGAATGACTCAGTGACTCCGTGTTTTTTCCAGTGTGCGTGAAGAACTTTACGAGAGGTGAGCAGCTTTGAGTCTCATAGCAGATACTGCTGCAATGAATGCAATGATAGGTTCATCAAGATGAGGTGGGGTAAACAGTTACTTTCCTCGCTGTCTTTGCGTCCCAAACTCAAGACCAGAATCAGAGTAGGTAGCTAGTTAGATAGACATATAATAAAGCAATTAATTTGCCAAGGGTTGAAAATCCCCTCTTGCGTTCTTCCTTCCTCTTGCTCATCTTTTATTACTGTTACTCAAACATTCTCCAGCGTACTTAAAGTATTAATTTAAGGGTAGTGCAACATTACAAGGAAGTATAACAGCATACATTAACAGTACCTGATCATAAAATTAAGAATATAAGTTATTAAGAATATAATATTAAGAATAAGTATATTGTAATGAAAAACTAGATCATCAGAGCCTCCATACAGTATATTAGATAAAAGTACAACACAATCAGTTAGCACTCATAAAGTATTTGAAAAGTATACGATTGTATGAGTAAGGACTGTGCGTGTTTTTCAGGTCACTGGGAAGATTGTTCCAAAGATGAGCAGCTGAGTAAGCCAAACTAGTCTTAAATAGGTCTAGCCTAGGCTTGGGTACCTGTAATTTGTTTAAGCACTGACTACGTCTTTCATTATATTTTAAGAGCGGCCAAAGATACTTTGGATCATTCTGTGACAGGATTTTGTGAATAAATTTCCCTTTGTTAAATAGAAAGCGCTTCCTGAGGGGCAATATTTGAAGATAATTATATAAATCTATACAATGTGATTGGTGTTTATCGGCAACAAGGCGCACTGCGCGGTTTTTAAGCGAGTGGAGCCTTTTTGTGTTGGAGACAGAACAACCATCCCAGATTGTGGAACAATAGTCTAGATGCGTTTGTATATGAGATATGTAGAACATTTCATTGGCTCCCCATCCAATGAACGAAGCACCGTTTATAAAATAGCAAAATGTCAGCGGAAAACAAGGTGCAAACAATATAACGTTAGTAAGAGACAAGCAAGGACATCTCAGTACCACAGCACAGGGGCAGGAAACAAGATGGGCAGAGCACTTCAGAGAAACACTGAATAAGGAACCACCAGAGACGCAGCTGAATGTTCCTGAGGCTGAAAGTGACATAGACGTAAATACAGACATTCCACAAAGAGAAAAAATCATCACAGCTATCAAATGGTTAAAGAACGGGAAAGAGCCAGGTCACGACAATCTAAATGCTGAGTTTTTCAAGGCAGACCCTGAACTAGCAGCAGAACTATTAGAACCACTATTTGCACAAGTGTGGAAAACAGAGGCAACACCAACAGATAAAATAAAGGAATAATTGTCAAATTGCCCAAGATGGGCGACCTTGCAGACTGCAACATCTGGAGAGGAATTACGCTCCTCTCAGTTCCCAGTAAAATACTAGGCAGGATAATTACCCAGAGAATTTCAAAAGCAGTAGACCATAGACTGAGGAAAGAACAAGGGGGGTTTAGAAAAAACATAAGACAGTTTAGTTAACATTATCCAGACGTTCCAACATAATAATTGGAAAATAGATTGCTTTCTATAATATTGTTTGTGACTATTGTTTGGTGCAAAATTGTCTAACCGCAGTTCGGTTTTGACATTAATCCCCATGTGTCCAATATGGAAATCAGACAGTTGTGGGACAACACATAATTCCACTGGTAGCTGCCAAGCTTAAAGCGGGCGACAGCTGTCCAGTGAGACCCTTGAACCTCTCCCGCTGTCGGAAGTAGCCCCTGGCGCCATGCCGTACGTGAATAGAACAAGATGGTTATAACCGGTAACTGCTACTTCCCATATTGTACCGACACCTATAGGATGAAGCTGGAATGTCCTCTCCTGGGTGCGAGCTTTGGCACAGATGTATGGATATTAAGCTGTGCCCATGCAGCATGATCCCCCTTATTACGCAGCCGATTGATCCAAAGAAACGACAGTAGCTGATACAGTTTGTCACATCGCACGAGTTGCCATAATAATGTCCAATCAACATTACTGCCTTAGGGGCTCCGATTCTGGAGTCCGAAGTCTTTCCCAGAAACGGATATTCCCGCCCGACAGCGGTGGTTTGAATTCAGATTTACTTTTCATTAGATAAGCTACCAACAATGAATCATGAGCCCTATCTGGCAATTATTATTTTATAATATATTATATTGTATTGTACCGGTATTGTATTGCATTGTACTGTATTATATTATAGTGTGTTGTATTGTATTGTATTGTATTATATTATAATATTATATATATATATATATATATATATATATATATATATATATATATATATATATATATATATATATATATATATGACATATGAAGTACAGAGAAAGTGCATATGGCCGACGCCAGTTCCTTTCGTGGAAAAACTTTACGGGGATTCAAATAGCCTCAAACTGATGTAGAGAATATGTGATACTCAGAAGCAAAGAACAGGGTGCTAGCAGCAAAACAGAAGTTCTGGGAATAATTTGAAGAGAAGCTAGAAAATGATTTCCAACCCCCCCCCCCCCCAATAAAAAAAACACCCCATCGAGGCCAGCTCCTTGACGTGGAGATGGGGCTCAAGTACAGCCATCAGCGGCTGAAAAACCAAGACTGGCCAGGCCCTCCTACACTCGAGCAAGACCACAGTCTGCCCTAGCAAGTCAATGTGCTGAAGACGCAGGCAACCAGCCAAGAGGCGCAACACAGCAATCAGGATGCCACGCACATGCGCTATGGAAGTATGCCTATATCTGCAAAACGTTATAGCATTCGCACTGTGACGGACACCCAGGCAGGCGCAGTGCCGGGCCCTCTGCCTCGGAAGGGCCCAACCCCTACTACTGGGGGTCCTTCTCAATTGCCCCGTGGAGCCAGGAGGCATGAGAATAGAGCTACTGGCCAAGCAAATAAAAGACCATTTAAAATAATGCACTGGAATGCTGAAGGCATCAATAGTAAAAAAGACGGCTACAGCAAAAAATTAGAGTTCGAAAATATCTTGAATGAAGAGCAAGTAAATGTATGTTGCTTGCAAGAAACCCACCTCAACAAAGACATAGCCTTCAAAATCAGAGGCTACCAGTGCTACTGATCTGACCGAATAGACAGGCGAAAAGGTGGAATACTGACACTCGTGAGGAATAACATCAGTGCATGTCAGCTTGAAACATATATGGAGGGGGCGGAATACCAGATGCTTCATCTCAGGACAGAAAGTTCAGAATTCCACATGCTCAACTACTACTGTCCGAGCGACAGCCCACTGGCACTAGATACAATCCCAGCAATAGAAAGACTGATTGTATGCGGAGACTTTAAAAGCCACTCACAGAGCTGGGGCTATGATCACATGGACAGGAGAGGTGAAGAGCTTGAAAACTGGCAGGATGACAATAGGCTTATCCTGATTAACCAGCCAATCGACCCACCAACCTTCTACTCGAGATCATGGCACACCACCTCTACACCAGACCTGACATTCCACTCACCCGGCCTGGAGTGGAACACCACACGCGTTGTAGGGAAACAACTTGGAGGCAGCGACCACCGGCCAGTCTTCCTAATTGTGGAAAATGAACTTGTCAAGGAGAGCAGCACTCTCTGTAGATTGAACTACAAGAAGGAAGCCTGGAAAATTTACCAGCACCGTACTAGTATACTGGCTAGAGATCTGACTGTAGACAAAGACATCAATAAGCTAGTCGATTAATTCAGCAGATGCATATTACAGGCTGCTCGTGAAACAATACCTAGAGGGGCTCGTAAGGACTACAAACTATATTGGAATAGTGAACTAGAGCAGCTGCACAACGATGTGGAAACATCTCGAAAGCAGGCAGAGACCAGTCCATGCCAAGAACACCACAATAACTACCAGCAAGCTAAGGCCAAATTTCAAAGGGCCAAGTTGCAGGCCAGGCAAAGAAGCTGGAAGGAGAAAACAGAGTCCTTGAACTTCGAAAGAGATACGAGGAAACTGTGGAAGCTGGTAAAACAACTTAAAGATGAAGGTACAGGGAGAAACTCAAGGATTGCTCTGTACAAAGATGGAAACATCCTCATGGGAAAACAGGCAGCTGATCACTTTGCAGACTCCTTTGCTAAAGACAACAACATCGAAGTTAGCCCAGAGAAGCAACAGGAGACTCGCGAGAAACAACAACACGCAGGACGAGATGGAACCATACCCGAAGTTATGGAGGCACCAATCACATTCAGAGAACTGGAGCTTGCAATATCCAAATTAAAAATGAGAAAGTCGCCAGGAGTTGATGGAGTGTCCAATGAAATGATTAAGAACTTGGGAACCGCAGCAAAAACAAAGCTGCTGCTGATCTTTAATATCTGTTGGAACTCAGGCAGAGTTCCACAGACCTGGAGGGAAGCAATCATGATACCACTCCTAAAACCAGGAAAAGACAGTTCCACTGCCTCCAGCTACAGACCAATCAGCCTTACAAGCTGCCTCTGCAAAACAATGGAATGTATCATCAACCTCAGACTACAGTGGTACCTTGAAAGTGAAAACCTTCTTGTACCACAGCAGGCGGGCTTTAGGCAGTGTTATTCCACCGAAGATCAGGCAACTTACCTTTCCCAAGAGATTGAGGATGCGTTCCAAGATAAGAAACTGGTACTAGCAGCATGGATAGATCTAAGGAAAGCATTTGACAAGGTTTGGAAAGAAGGGCTTCTGAAGAAACTGAGAAATTGTAGAGTGAATGGTAAGATGTACAAATGGATGAAAGCATACTTGCATAACAGAAGAGCCCGAGTACAACTAGATGGCTTCAAGAGTAAGAAAATTCTACTGCGTCATGGCGTCCCTCAGGGAGGAGTTCTGTCCCCCACACTTTTCCTAGTCTACATCAATGACCTGGTTGCTGAACTACCACATGGAATGAAAGTGGCAATGTACGCTGATGACCTGGTAATATGGTGCACAGATGAGCATGCAACAGTGGCCACCAAACTGCTACAAAGAGCTATAGATGCCTTAACCTCATGGGCAAATAGATGGTGTGTCAGCATCAACACAGACAAGTGCAACACTACGCTCTTCACCCTCTCTCCCAAACAAAAAGCTGGTGTCATCAAGATAAACGAAGAGCTCCTGAGAGAAGATAAACAACCCACCTATCTCGGAGTTACATTCGATGATAAGCTGACATGGAAGCAGCACGTCAACAAGGCAGCAACAAAGGCCAGGAGGAAGCTAGCCATCCTGAGAAAACTAAGTGGAACCACATGGAGAGCCAGCGGGAAAATACTTAGTAAAGTTTACCAGCAGGGCTTTCGACCACACCTGGAATATGGGTCAGCTGCGTGGTGTCCAGCATTAAACACCACATTACAAGAGCCAGATAAGGTGCAAAACCAGGCGCTTAGGGTCATCACGGGGGCAATGAAATCGACGCCTATAGTGGAGATGGAGAAAATGGGGAGGATACAAGCACTGAGAGAACGCAGAGACACGAAAGTGCTAACACAGGCAGAAAAGTTCCTCTGTATGCCGAGCCATCCAATAAAGGACAGATTACAAAACCTAGAAATGGGGCGACTGAAAAGAAGCAGCTTTATCCACCAGGCCAAACGATTTCGTAGACAAACCTCAGACCTGACTGAAGTTAACAGCCCCCTAAAGTCTGTGCCAGAACAAACCCCTTGGAGAGAGGAGCATGGACTACCAGTACACATCCACACAAAAGTGAAAGGAATATTCGACAGGGATGAACAGAACAGCGTGCAACGTAGGACAGTCACTCTCAGTTTCCTGGATGATGAATACCCACAGGACCTCTGGGTCCGAGTATACACGGATGGGTCAGCACAGAATGCAGTAAAGAATGGAGGAGCAGGAGTGTACATAGAATACCCAAACAACACTAGGGATACGGTCAGAGTACCAACGGGGAAATTCTGTAACAACTATGATGCAGAAGTCCAGGCAATCAAGGTGGGAACTGAGAAACTACTGAACACCAATCTCGGTCCACAGCCTGTAGTATTCCTGACAGATGCAAGATCAGCACTCCAAGCACTTCAGTCCAGAAAATTGCCAGGTATACAAGCCCTACTGTCTGAACTGTGCAGCCAGCGCAGGGTCGCCATGCAGTGGATACCGTCTCATTGTGGAATACCAGGAAACGAGAGAGCAGACGGACTGGCTAAAGAAGGTGCTGCAGACGAGCAACCGGATGTACCAGTTACGTACCATCAGAAGAAAAAGATGATCAAATCTATCAGAAAGCCACCAACACCAACACAGGATGACTACCAAGCTATGAACAGATCAGAACAAATAGTCATTCTGCGCCTCAGAACAGGACACAACCGCCTCCGCAGCCACATGTATACAAAATTCAAGATTGGCAATTCAGCCATGTGTACATGTGGACAGCACCCCAGACTGCGGAGCACGTACTTCAAGATTGCCCCGAATATGATATATTGAGGCAAACCCACTGGCCCAGAGAAACAACACTGGAAGCAAAACTATATGGACCTCTGTATGAACTACAAAAGACAGTGAAGTTTATACAAGAAACAACATTGCAGATATAGACAATATAGTTCAAGCGAACGAAAGAAGAAAAAAAAACATGAACTCTTCTTTAAGACCGTAAACAACATGAGGAAGGAAAAACTGTGCCCTATTAAATTTATAAAAGACAAGCAAGGGAAGTTGATTACTGACCTAAAGAAACTGATGGACAGATGGAAAGAATATGTCTCAGAACTCCTTGATGATGACCAAGGTCAAGCATCACAAACGATAACCACTAACACAGAAGAAGAAACAAATGGTGCTAAAGGTGACAAAGATGGAAGAACTGAAGGCAGCACTGGAGAAAATCAAGATGGGCAAAGCATCAGGGCATGATGTATTCTGTGCAGAGACACTTGGTTTTTTTGGAAATTATTCCAGAACTAAAACAGTTTTTTTAATGCTATTTGTAGATTTCAACAATTGCGCTGTTTGTGTAGGATTTTCAACACTGTGCTTCGAGGGATTGCAAGGTCTCTTGAGGCACGATAGGTTGATTTCTGAGGACTGCGTTGAAACGCCGTGTGCACTGCGTCCACAGTTTCTTCACTCACAAGAGGCCTACCTGCTCTGGGCATGTCACCGACGCTACCAGTGTCTGTAAACTTTATACTCCAAGCTTTGATGCTTTTAACATCTGGAGGATCTCGTCAATACTCCCTTCTAAAATTTCTTTGCACTGTCAACGGCGATTTACTTTCGTGATACCATAAAACACACTGCGCTTTCTCCTTCATTGACGCCATGTTGAAAAAGATTATTTGTGCGCAACCTACAAAGGTAGCAACAAAAATTAATGCTCTTTGATGAAATTTCCCAAAAAAAACCCAATGTTTCTGCGCAAGATACTTTTTTTGCAAAAAAAATTTGAAATCAGGGAAAGACTTTATGACCACCCTGTATAATCCCGGAGCAGAGATTCAAAAGCCTAGGTGAGCCACAAATGGATGAGGTCCAGTGTGGCTTTGGAGCATACCGAAGTACTCAAGTCCGAATCTGCACACTCAGGCAGATGAATGAAAAGGCCATTGAGTATAAAAGTGAGACGTGTCTTTGTTTCTTTGATCTGAATAAGGCGTTTGACAACGTCCCCTGGAAAGTTTTTAACTTTTTTGGCAAAGAAGAACGTTACAGCACTTCTGATTCATGCTGTACAGATCATCTACAAGACTTGCAGAAATAATGAGATATGCCCTTTCCACATTGTCAGTTGTCACCATTTTTGAACATTTGTGTTATAATGGCAATCTCTCAATCCGTTGGTTTAGTTTTGTGGAACCAGACCACCTGTAGGAACCCCAAGAGTAATAGGTCGCCTGCTGCTTCCATGAACTTAATCATTTCTGGTGTTATACCATCATGTCCTACTGCTTTGCTCATCTTGATTTTCTTTAGTGCTGCCTTTTCTTCTTCCATCTTGATGCCATCTTCACCACCATTGGTTTCATCTTCTGTGATAGTGGTTATCAGTTCTGTTGATTGACCTTGCTCCCTACTGGATTCCCTCTACCCCTCTCTGCTAATAGTATCATTTTGAGATTCTTAACTGCTGCTGGTAGTATCATTATGAGATGTGTCAGTGATGCTAACAGTATCAGCATTTATCTTACCGTTGCTAGCAATATCATTATAAGATATCTGTTGCTAGCAGCATCATTATGACACGTCTGACTGCTGCTATTACACTCATTATGAGGTGTCTCACTGTTGCTAGCACTATTATTATGGGATGCCTACAGTGTCATTATAAGATGTCTGCCTGTAGCTAACAGTATCATTATGAGCTGCCTGATAGTTGCTAGTAGTTTCATAGTGAGGTGCCTGACTGTTAGTACAATTATCATTATGAGATATCAGACGTCTTCATTATTCAAAATTAGGTTCTCTTGATATTCTTAACATTGGTCCATAAAATCACATCTTTGTTGCAAGTAGTATCATCATGATGCAATATTTTTATGAACCGTTTTTTTTTTTTAGATATAAAATGTAGAAAAATAACAAAGCGAGAAACGAAACACACAAAATAAGACATAAATAAGTCATTTTGAAAGATTTAATGTACATTTATGCTCATAACACACATCCCCCCCCCCCCACACACACCCATATATATATATATATATATTTATATATATATATATATACATATATATATATATATATATATATATATATATATATATATATATATATATATATATATATATATATAGACAGTGTATCCTTGACGAACCACAGCAGTACGCCATACTTTATGACAGTGTATCCTTGACGAACCAATGGAACGGCGTCTCTATTCGTTTGTTTACAATAGGTATTAGGCATTCAACATGGCCAGTCCAAATCTGTGTAACCCTGTTGGGTATATAATTAAACTACACTATTATGAGCGAAGTAATGCCTGGAAGAGATTAGTAATTTAGTAATAGGATTGTTACTGTATAAGTAGGCGTAAAGACTTCCACAAAAAGTATTTTAATAACAGAGAAAAGTGAAGTAGAATGCATCGAGACATTAGGCTAGTCTAAAATGTTTCAGCTACGCATAGGAAAAGATGGAAGTATAATATAAAAAGAACCGTTGTCTAGAAAGATAAAGACTAATCCAGTGCGTATTTTAAACCTAAGATGAAGGAAATCGGTCCAGGGATATGGAGGATATTGGATTTCCTAGTATTCCATATTTGCACATGTGGACAAAAAGTATGCCGGTATTTGTGTTTACAACACACTTCAGTTTGACTGCTTCCCATGTTGGTCGGCCGTGACCTATATGAGGAACTTCTATCGTTTGAAGGGGCACAGAAATATTCAAACTACAGTTTGAGTGCGGGTCTGTCAGAGTAAGAGACTTCTTTGCCTTCTGCATCTGACAGCAGTCTGTATGACCATTAACAGCTGAACTATATTATTTATAGATTTCTAATTAGTTAATTGAATTGTGAGTTAGGCAGTGTGTAGTTGTGTTAATAAACCACCATGTAATTTTCTGGAGGCCTTACTAGCCTGTGTATATTCTAATAAATTGAGAATGGAAGTGGAAAGTGTGTCCATAGTTTTAGAAAAGCATTTAAATAAGTATTTCTTGAAGGAATGGACCACACATCAGGAACAAAGGAAAGGATGAAAGGAATTGTATTGTTTAAGATATTACTTAGTATTTTACACAAGACCTAATGAGGCGAATCATGGACAAATGGCTCTAACCAAGGATTTGGAGAAAAATTGTATTCACAGTGAACTGGATTGTGTTATTACTGATTTGTTATGCCCTGTGCATCTACTTGCACACTGTCTGAAACTGTCTCTGATCCCCTACATCTGTAATAGACGGATAGTGATAGACAATATAGTGGTTAATAAACTATGTTTCAGGTTATACCTGTCATCCCAGTACCTGCTAAAGAGTCAGCCACAACTTATAGGAGCTAGTGGTGCGAGAGCCCTTTCAAATCTAGAGGGACAGCCACCCAGTACCCACTGTCTTGAAGAATCTCATGTGATGTTTCTATCCAGATCAGAAGTGTGACTGGCTACAAAAACAAGACTTGAAGCTAAGTAGCCAAACAAGGCTTCTGTTCTGTGTAGATCCAGATATATCACAATAACTAAGTCATCTAAGACAGTAATAATGAGGAAAAACTCAGTGCAATTAGATAGGCTAATTCCTGATCAGTGATTGACAGACATTCAGTAACTGAGAAACTTTTATTGATTCTAAAATTTAGACAGTCTACAATCAGAGGGAGTTCAGCCAAGAGAAAAGAACTTCCCTTCAACTTTAAAGACTGTAGATAATTTTGAACATTTTACAAGTGATTTTATTCATTTAATATTGTAATCAAATTTTGAGTTTAGTTAAAGATTTTCACAAAAGAAAAGAAAAACTTGTATAAAATAAATTGTAAGTATTTACCGACGGACTTGCGTGGATCATTTCAGTTAAGTTATAGTTCTTGTTGGTAAAATAGTAAGTTAAAACCCCTAGCAAAGTTAATAATATATAAACAGAGGAGGATCTTGAGAGGAGCATTTAGAAACCTAGGATAAAACACTATCATCATTCCTAGGAACTTATACAGCTTGATCTTACCTTTCATATCTATACACCCTTACTCTTTTCAGAGAAGGGGGTATTGCTTATAAGACCAGTCTCTTATCTGGCCCTATTCTGGTATCACCTGATACAACTTTGTGTCCAGGATATCTTTCTTTTAAGACTATACTTCCCCCTCGTGACAATAGTACACTGTAACAGAAGAATGAAAGTGAGCTGTGAATTTATTTTATATACATTTTTCATCACAAAATTTGGAAAGTGTCCACAAATAAAAATTAAAATAAGGAAAAAAGGTTCAATTTTGCAAAAGCACATCAGATCATACTCTTTAAGACATAAATAAAGTCAGTTTTGAAGCAATAAAATGTACACATTTCTTCTTAAAACAGATTTACTAAAAACCAAAATAAATCAGTGGTATGTAGCAAAGTAATTTAATGTAACACTTGCAGTTCTCAAATCATAAGAATTTTTTATGGTGTACACAAGTTAAGTTTTGAATTACTTTAATGCCTACTTGTTTATACAATACCATGGTTCCACGCCTCGAAGATGAAAAACCTCTACAAAAAATCCAAAACCCTGTACAAAGACCTGCAAAATCTGTTCAAAGACTGAAAAAAAAACATATCAAAAGAGTTAATTCGTGTACAAATATTTTCAATTACAGTGGGCTGCATTATAAATGAGGCACGGGACTTTGCCGTTAAAAGCAGGTCTTCACTTATTTTAAAACCCAAACAATAAATGTCTGAGTTGACAAACTTGAGTCTATCAGGGTCCACCATCAAGACAAGAGACAGACAACTGTTGGCGGTCTATTTCAGCCGACCTTCAATGTAGAGATGAAGCTGAGAACTATTTTAATGCACAATTGTCCTTCATTAACATAATGACTATTTACCACATAAAAGGGCCAGTTGTAGGCCAGTTTAATGTAAACATTTCCCTCGCAATTTTACTTCTTAAAAACAAAGTATCCCGTTCAATCCTTGATGGGTTATACTTAGGACATATAGTGGAATAAATTCAAGACAACAAAATCAGATTTCTTGTATCCAAATTATATTCTTGAGCCCTCCACTCAGTCCACATATAGCAAATCAAAACCAAAGTTGTGTGAATCAATTTGTGTTGCACCCGCCTTTCAAGAAACAATTAAAAAAATAATAATACAAACAAGAATAAAAACACAAAACAAAATAAATAAATTAAAAAACAAGGCAAAGTAGAGTCTCTCACAACTGCCCTGCTGTTAACAAAGTGGAAAGTGATGAGAAAGCCCAGAGGCATCCAAGATTAAATCAAATCTACAACTACCTGTCATCATCCACACAAGTACTCTATCAGACTTCCCTTACTTCCCAATTTCAAGAAATAAACAAACAATAAAAAAACCAATAAAAACAAACTAAAATGAAGCCTCTCATAACTGCTCTGTTTTCAATAAGGTGAAAATGGGTGAGAATGCCATGTGGCGGCAGAGATTACATCAAATCCACCAATTATCTGCTATCAGCCATACAAGCACCCCATGACTACCCCTTTTCCTCACTCCATCATTGATCCTTATATATTAATTTTAGTTCTTGTTATGATGATAGGAAGCTCTATATAGAGCGATACAACATGAGGCAATCTGATCATCAGAGGCGGTTACCCGTCGAACAAGTGTTTCGGCCCATTGTTCTCCTTTACACTATAAGGGGGCGGGCCCACCTGGGTCATGACTCCCAAGTGTCTCAGCCTCCTGTTGTCTTGTGTATACTATTCAACCATATTGTTTAATTCTCTAAGTCTATCTATTCTTAACACTTTTTCCACATTGATGGAGGAATGGCATGCTTTAAATAATCTAATATTGTTTTTCTCCGTTGTTCATAACAACAAGAGAAAGCAAAAGTATATCAGATATCTTGGTTAAAGTCGAAATGTACATCGTACGATTGTTTGAAATGCGATACGTTTTCATTAACTCCGATGCCGGGTACAAAATAAACGATCTTCACAATAAGAACTGGATGGGGCTCGGGCTGAGCATATAGTCTATGCCTTTGTCATCTTCGTGTATCTTGCCCGCTGTGGTAGGTGACATGACGGTTCACAATTTATTTCGTTTGATGCTGTTTATCGATTTCGTGGTCAAACGGCAGTGTTACCGAAGACCTCCATGTTGGATTTGTAATTTTATTTTTAAAGTGAACTCAGTGTTTGTCGGTCGTAATTATATTTGGCAAAGCTCGAAACAGTGTTGGCGATAGGTTCACTCTTTCTATCCTATGTAGTTTTGTATTATTTATGTGACCCATTCACCAAAATGGATACGATTTTTATAAAACTGAAATCGTTGTTTCTTCTCTTATCAAACCAGTTCGCTGAACACTGAGGAGGTACGGGCAGCGTTGGCATAGCTGGCAGTTCTTATCGGGGCTTCTGCACGCTAGCAGATAGATAGGCCTAATGTTAGTTCTTTTTAGAACCTAGTGTCTATCAACCCTGGTCGGGCTAGCAGTCCTTTTCAAAGCTATTTCATGATAGCTGATGGATGCTAGTAGTCCATTTCCGGGCTTATATATCATCAGTACAGCGCTTCATTTGACAGTTCACTTATTTTTGATTGGCGAATAGCACTCGGATATAACCAACAGACTTTAGTCTAGGTTGAAAGTAGCATGCCTTGCCCTTAGAAGGCAAAACCTTAAACAACAATTACATTATTTCATTAGTCTACGTGAATATGTTATGCATAAAAGCATGGTAAACTGGCTGAAGAATCTTGTGAAATGCTATAAATTGTGATTTATGGTTTGAAAATATAGGCCTAGGCCCTTTCAGTCAAATCTTGTGAAGTGTAGACTTGACTGAAATAAAAACTATTCCAAATGAAAAGAAAAAGTAAAATTGGGAACTAACACTTACAAAATTGCAATTACATGTTCAGAATATGAAGTGCCAGTGGAACAAGAGATGAGAAGAAGATGATGGCAATGGATAAGACACACACTGAGGAAACCTGTTGAGAGCATTACAAGGCAGTCCATGTTCTGGAAAACCAGGGCAAAAGAGGCAGAGGTAGACCAAGAAGCAATTGGAGAAGAGAGCTGGAAACAGAGGTAAAAAGAATTAGGAGAACGTGGAAAGAACTTGAGATGATGGCACATGACAGGAGGACTTGGCATGTGTTTGTTGAAGGCCTATGCTCATTGGGAAGCAGAGGGTATGATGATACGCATATAGGCTTTTTGCCTGTGCCATTACATATCTGAATCTAATCAATACCAATCGAAGCATGTATTTCATAGTCACAGTGGGTTTATCTCATGCACAGCCCATGATGATATGCATCCCTTCATTTTAAGTGTCTTTCCAGCCATTTACATTGTAATATTGATAACATGAGTATTCCCAGCTCATATTCAATTACTGACATGGCCCGCTGATGAAATAGGAGCATCACAGAACATCTGTAAGTGTTCTTTTGGTGCCTCTCTCACACCTTCAGCCCTCTGGCAGTATCTTTTCATTTTTCTCTTTCTCCCCTTCAATCGTTTTTATTTGGCATAATTTATGCTTTTTCAATCATTTGTGCTCTCTATGTTGGATTCATAGGGTGAAGTCTCTAACACTCTACTCCCCTATTTACATATCTGCTTTACACGCAGAATTGTTAAGTTCCGCAAGGTCAATGCAATAATACCACGTAATTGTACTAGTCATACGCTTATCAATTCTTTCAGTCTGACCACCTTTGGAAACAAGTTGGTCCAACATTTGACCCCAGTGAAAAGCTAATGACTGTGTTGACACAAGTGTTAAGTCATATTTTTATTAAGGGGAGTTAAGTGTTTAAGACTTGAATGTACGGGTCGGATTTTTGTACATGCTAGTAAACACGCTCTGCGTGATGAGAGTATTTTTTAGTTGAAGGGCTGTATGCTCAGTAATTTTTGAACACAGCTCTACTGACTAGCTGTTAGTTTGTTTTTAAAAATATGATAAAGAATCTGGTCGAATATTCTATGAATTAGTTTGGGGGGAAAGGCGGATGAATTCAGCTTACATCTCAAGCTGCGAGTTCGCACTTGAATGAATTGTACTGAGCTGTTTTGAGCAGCTGGTTTTTCGTGACAGTACGCTTCTGGCATAGCTCCGAAATGGACGTTTACCATTTCGTCAGTGTGTTCCAGGATATATATTTGTGAAAGGAATATTTGATAATTCCAGTATGTATGTCGTTGAAGATTGCAAGATTATATTCATATTATTTAAAGCCCTGGATATAACGGCTTACTTATGTACCATACCTGCTATTTAAAGCCTGGATATAACGGCTTACTTATGTACTGTACCTGCTATTTAAAGCCTGGATATTACAGCTTACTTACTTATGTACTGTAGATACTGGTGAAGCTTGAGATTTTTGTACCTGCTATTTAAAGCCTTGGATAATGGCTTGCTATATACGGTTTATGCTGTATACGTATATGTTGAACTGTTGATGTGAAATGTCGTCCCATGATGTCTGCATGAGTCTATCATTAATAAACATTGAAAATGGTAATCTAGTTCCACCACTTCCTGACTCCTGTGTGTTGCTGTAGTGCATGAGTGCAGTAGATGTGTAGCCAAGTACCTATGACATTCGCATATAATGACATATGCATAAGTACACAACTGTCGGCCATCTGTAAGCCCGACACATGCTGATTGCCTTCATCAGCGAAAGTTAATAATAACATTTATCATCTTCATGAACCACACCACATCAGCATTAACAGTTCAACAGATTGTATGGTGTGTGTGATGAAAGAAGACAAAATTGTCTGACCAGACATCTGTCTGACAGAGGCATGCAGATAGAGGTGATAATCAGATAATCATCTCATCTGTGCCCTCTTTGTATCATAATTGCAGATAAGATGGCAGAGAGTAGACATCTGGACAGAAATATTATGTCTTATTATAAAGAGCGTGCAATGTTAAAAGTAATATTTTTTAAAAACACTTGGGGTATTTTGAAATTAAACAACCCTACCCCTATAGGCTAAGAGATTGGATTGGATTGATTTGAGAAGCCGAAATATACATTGAAGTTGATTGGAGATTTTGACCAAAATACAATCTGTAGTTTGAACTGAGGAATGAGAATGTAATATAGCAAACTCAGAGACACAGAACAACAGTAGAGATATTCGCTGAAATATTTAGTTGGTTACGCTGTAGAGTGGCGACGCTGGTAGAATAGAAAACTCGTTTGGCGAGTCGGGCCAGAACGGAAGAGGATGTAGAATTTTTGGCGGGATTCAGTCGAGGAGATGTCAGTGGTCCTGTACTGATGCTTGTTCCCTTTGTCAGCGGTTTTGCTGGGATGCCATTCTTGTTCATTGCTTGCCGATTGTTTCAGGTGTTCAGGATTATTGATAGATTACTAGAATGGTGATGTGATTTCTAGTGGCTCTTTCCTGGATATTATTTACGGTAGAATCTTGCAATTATGTATTGCCTTGTTTCAGTATTGGACTTCGCCTGTGAGCGATAATCATTGTGTAGTCGCTGGTTAGATTATGTCAGTGACTGTTTTGCTATTATGTTGAGCTGGTGATTTTGGCAAGCAGTTTGGCATTTTCATTACATTGTGTATTGCATTTCATGTGTATTGCTAGCTGTGTGTGGCTCATATGTGTGCACGGTACTTATTAAACGGATATTACCTGATTTAGGTGTTATTGGATTACTCATGTCAACTACTGTGTACTGTGGTTGTACCCTTTGAGACAGCGAGCGAAGTGTCTAGTGTGAGTGTGCCTTAAATCCATAGTACCAGTAGGGGGTTTGTTCACACAGCACAAGTAGCCTGGTGTGCTCTGTGTGTGTGCTGTGCAGCATATATATATATATCCTATTCTGATATATATATATATATATATATATATATATATATATATATATATATACACACGCATTTAGACATATATTTACCTCTAAACAGAGCTATGCCACTATAAGAAGCATTTGTTGGAAACACCAACTAGGGGCATGAACGGGCTAAAACCATTGCTTAAATCCTTCACAAAAGGTGATGGACAGATATAGGTTAACCATTGCTCAGCCCTATGTTGCATGGTTCATGACTTCTGGAAATATCTTGTGAAACTCCCTTAAGGTAGAAGTGTCATTAACCTTTTTTCTACATCTCTGCCAAGAGTAATCTGGTCAAGGTTGACTCTTTTGGCAACCCCTTTAGATTTGGTCACTGTTGGACCACTACTGCAAAGCAGGGGAGGCAATCTGTGACAAGGAGAAACAAGTCTCTGCTCAAGGTGTGTAGCAGTCATTGTTTTTAAAGCTGCCAGACCTCACTAGCATTTCTGTATGGTCAGCTCAACATGGTACTTATAAGATGGCCTATATTTGTTCCATACTTATTATATGACACTGTAATAAAAGGGAAAGATTGCATTAATCAGCAACATTGTCATGTTTAAAAGCAAAAAAAAAATAATGCTGCAATGGTTGAAGTTTATGCATCTTAGAACACACCCCCTACATTTATTCCTGTGAGAACACACCCCCTACTTTACATTTATTCATGTGACAACACACCCGCTACTTTATATTTATTCCTGTGAGAACACACCCCTACTTTACATTTATTCATGTGACAACACACCCACTACTTTATATTTATTCCTGTAAGAATATTAGTTTTGAATTATGTCAGGTCCTCATTAGTGCTTCTCTAGCATAAAATGGGACTACACTACACCTCACAGAAAGCTAAATGGTAAGGAACAGAAGAGATCTGTTGCTCACAAAATGAAATAAAGTGGCTAAATGGTAAAATTTATATCAAATTTCCTTCATTTATTTCATAATTCTGTGAAAATTATCATATATGCATTTTGCATGCAATTGACAGCTCTGACTCATGATAACAATATCTCGAGTAACCAGTACTTAACTAATTGTCTATGATTTTGTCATATATAATTCAATTTTCTTTTCAGATTGCAAAAAAATATGGAACACAAGTTCCCATTCCTGGATCTTAGAAAAATAAAACAGGACATGAGTACAGATTTTAAAGTGAGTATTCTTTTTAATTCTTGGTAACAAATTTTAATTCAGCCAAAGTGAGTTAAACTGAGAAATGTGTTAAAATATTGTCCACTTAAACATTTTATTACTTATTGCAGGGTTCTTTTTTCTTCTGTAACTGTGTAGTATATGTAAATGTAATATATGGTCTTCATCAGGGACAGAGGCATAAAACAGTTGAGTAAAGAAAGTAATGTAAATACATAAAAATTTATCATGTAGTTGTCAAACGGCGGAAATGTTTAAGACTGAATTGGCTTGTTTCAAACTTGAGTATGTTCAACATTTTGTTTTCAGGGACAAACAGTGAAGATAGAAAGTAAAGTTGAGGAAGATGGCCATGTTTCTGCAGGGAGAGAGAGTATGAGGAGCAGTTCCACATCTGTATATCCTGCTGGAGACAATTTACTCAGTAATGCTTTACAACTTTTTAACATAAATGTAACCTCTGCTCAATATGTTACCACTATCAACAAATATGTAACGTAATTAGTTATTTATTCACAACCTCTACACCTCACGGTAGAAGGGGAACGACTAAGTAAGTAAGTAAGTATTCACAACCACCACAAACATCATAATTTTTAGGGTTTCTACCCTATATGCATACATGTGGTTTTTTTTAAAACTCAATTATATTTTTCTTTTTTATGTATCTTGAGTCTAGACAGAAAATCCCATGCAGTGGTGCACATATGGTGTTTATTGCCCGGGGTGATCCAGGAAAAAATGCGCCCTTGGTCACCCCCAAATAAAATACATGTTCATTTTGTGAACAAATCAGAAGAAAGTTTAAAGGACTATGAAACAATGTCATGACTTAAATTTTATTAAGAATACTAGGATGAATTATTGGGAAAATATGAAATATAAGAATTAGTTGAACACAAAAGTAAAGAAATAAACTGCTCTTTCTAATAAGCTTTTTTATTTTAATAGCATAAACAATACACCACAGATGTCAATTTTTTTTTAAACTAAATATTGATCTTTAGCACCTTCATTCCTGCAAATTGATCAATTCTGTTACCCAAATGAATATTCTCAAGAGTTTCTCTTTCAATACTAAGAAGTGCCAGATTACTAGGATATTCCTGTCCCATCTTCTTCTTCTTCTTCTTCCGTCCTTAGCCACCGACCGTCAAAGCAGTCAGTGGCCATTACGCCTAGTGGCGTCTTAGGGCAACAGCAGATACTCATAAATATGAAAGAATTAGCTTTAGTGTTTTAAACAAATGCTCATATAGACACTTGTGAATATGAAAGAATTAGCTTTCATGCACTAAACAAACGCTCACATATATACTCATAAATATGAAGTAATTAGCTTTAGTGTACTAAACAAATGCTCACATAGACACTGGTAAATATGACAGAATTGGCTTTAGTGTATTAAACAAATGGTCACATAGACATTGATAAATATGAAAGAATTAGCTTTAGTGTACAAGGTACAAGTGTAAATATGAAAGAATTAGCTTTAGTGTACTAAACTAACACTCACAACTGGCTACTGAAGTAGAAATCGTTAGCAGAATTTGTAGTGCTATGCATAACTTTGGGACTACATAATTTCTATAAGACTCTATAAATGAAAGTAAACCCAAAGCAGTTGTTGGAACAAAATCAGTTTGTGATTACAGTAGCATCCTGTGATCACTTATCTCTGAAAGCATGATCTTTGCCATCAATGTCTGTGACATAAAAGTTTGCCAGGTCAGTGAACTTTTGACGGATCTCTTAAGCATTATCTGTCTTGATAAGAGTACCAGTGTTGAGAAGAAATTCAAATTCCATGTTTATATTCTCCAGTTGACTGAAAGATGTTGACATTTCCTGCTGTAGTCTGTCTAGGATACACCTTATCACTCTCGCTATCTCATCTTCTGCCTTAAGTGAAAATCTTTTGCTAATTCACCGGGCATCACTCATTGGCATTGAACTTTGACATGTTGCACCTTCTTTTGCACACCACAAAGCGTCCATTATCTTGGAACTTTGTGGTGCTGATAAGGTCATTGCTCAGCGCGTCGTTACGCGTAAGAATTATTATGACGCAAGATTTCTGCTTAATCATTGTGTCCGAAAGTATTCATTCTAATATTGAGGATCTTGTCTGTGTATAAAGTAAGATAAACGTCTATGCTGAGACTTTATGGACTATGTCATAAATATGATAATTATTATTGCTTAATGAACAGACTCAGTTGGACAATGTTCAAATATGTATAATGTTCAGATGATTTCAGTGTATGGACAAACATTGATTGTTGGCCCAATATTGTTGGCTTATGGACTTCATGTCAATTGCAATCTGTGTGCATCCTCAGAGTGAAAATTGGAAGATGTCTAATAAATATTGTGCTGTCCTATTTTTCACAATAAAAACTGCTTCTTTGCAAACAATGTCACTGGTTTTGTTAAGTTCTCTTTCAAGAGACTCCACGTCTTCAATGTTCCCTGATGGATTTTGTAATCTTTTTTGTACATGGTCAATTATCCAAAAATTTAATACCAGAAATAAAGCAAAGCATTAAAATGAAATTAAAAACATTTTGATGTAACTTTTCTAGTAGATCTGCCAGTTAATCAAATCTTTCATAAATGACTTTAACAGCTTCTGCTCTTGAACTCAATGGAGTTGCTTCTGTGCAACATAGGTTTTGAGAAAAAAATATGTAGTTAATAGGTTTTCTGCCTAGAGAGGATGTGCAGCTGCACATTAACATTAGTTGTGATCCTACAACTTAGAGAGGACATTCAGCTGCTCACTAACATTAGTTATTGATTATACAGCCTAAAGAGGATGTTCAGCTGTTCACTAACATTAGTTATGATTATACAGCCTAGAGAGGATGTTCAGCTGCTCACTAACATTAGTTATGATTATACAGCCTAGAGAGAATGTTCAGCTGCTCACTAACATTAGTTATGATTATACAGCCTAGAGAGAATGTTCAGCTGCTCACTAACATTAGTTATGATTATACAGCCTAGAGAGAATGTTCAGCTGCTCACTAACATTAGTTATGATTATACAGCCTAGAGAGAATGTTCAGCTGCTCACTAATATTAGTTATTGATTATACAGCCTAAAGAGGACGTTCAGCTGTTCACTAACATTAGTTATGATTATACAGCCTAGAGAGGATGTTCAACTGCTCACTAACATTAAGTATGATTATACAGCCGAAAAAGAGGAATACTTTGGATGTGAAGTCGAAAATGATATTGACAGAATCTGATGAGAAAGAAAAGATTTGGATTTTGTTAATTGTGCACATGAGTTCACAGAGAAATGACCTGACTTTTCTGTGTCTCCCTCCTGCTGTGCCCAGGGTGACTGCCCAACCCCTGCCTTCCCTTTACTATGCCCCTAATGTGATGGCTTTGCTTCTGTATGTCTTGGATTAAAGTCTGAATGGAAGACATGAATATGCAAGATTATATGAATTATGTAGACATTAAATCTAAAACTGAAGATACTATATATCTCAATTATAACTTATTACGAATTGAACAGAACTTTTTTTTTAAATTAATTAAACAAAACTGTTGCATGCTGAGCCCTCCTCGCTATGTTTTTGTTATTGTTCATTTTCTTTCCATATCCTTGCCATTTTTTCAACTGATATTTGTTTGGTTATTTCAGTCAGTTCCACATTAGCAATCATATCATAAATAATGGAGGAAACCTGAGTCCTGTGGACAGTCAATAAATTAGTTAATAAATAAATAAAGGTAATTAAAAGGTACTGGTTGGACATAAAGGATAACTCCAGACAACTAATTTATCAATCATATCATACCATTGCCACCTTTTTTTTCTGCAAGCAGAAGTTAAAGCATTTTAAAAATTCTATATCTTCTTACATGTGTGTTTGTGCTTTTTTCAGAGGGTAATTTTTCATGTTTCAGAGACATTTTATAGAACTGCTTTGGCATTCACGTTGAAAATTTGTGTTTTTTAAAGGGTTTCTGTGGTTTAGGATAGAAGGCCAAGGTCACTGACAATCATTTAGCTGTATTGTCAGCATATATTGACTTTCATTTCTGTTGGTTAATATTGTTGTTCTCATAATCTAATCTATAAACTGTAAGAAGAGAGATGGTAAAATGAGATCACAGTTGTCTCATTCAGACTCTAGAATAAAGTGTTCTTGACATTGTCTTTCTTGAGGAAGTCTACATTTCATGTCCTGTGATATTCAACATATATTTTTAATGAACTAAGGACGTGGCTGTCAAATTCTACATTTCATGTCCTCTTATATTTAACATATTTTTATGAACGAAGGGCATGACTGTCAACAAAAGACATTTCTTTCTCTCTTATCTCCCTTGAGCACCACTAGCAGCATTGGCTTTCAACAAACTTTTGTCAAGTCTTCCTGTCCTGTGTCAAGTCTTCCTGTCCTGTGTCAAGTCTTCCTGTCCTGTGTCAAGTCTTCATGTCCTGTGTCAAGTCTTCCTGTCCTGTGTCAAGTCTTTCTGTCCTGTGTCAAGTCTTCCTGTCCTGTGTCAAGTCTTCCTGTCCTGTGTCAAGTCTTCCTGTCCTGTGTCAAGTCTTCCTGTCCTGTGTCAAGTCTTCCTGTCCTGTGTCAAGTCTTTCCATGTCTTCTTCACCCTCTTCATGTCTGTCTCCAGTTCTCTTCTTCATGTGTCCTTGACCTTCCTCTAGACTTCTAGGAATGTTGTCAACAGGTTTTCTCAGTGTGTTTCCTGTCAGTCTCCATCATCTTCTCATCTCTGGTTCCACTGATGCTTGTCAGGTAGTTGTTATCAGTTCCACATCAGTGGTCTTGTCACAGCAATTCAATCCTTCTATTCTATGTAGGCATCCATCTTAAGACAGGATGTATCTTCTTTGATTGTTGTTTTTGTTGTTTTAAGTCGTACAGTAGGACAAAAGGGGACACAGCACAATTGTGAGACAGTAAAAACAAAAATAAAGTCTAATGGGGAACTGGTGGCAAGAACAAGAGAAGAGGTGAGAGGAAGATGGTGGAGCAGGACAGAATACACATTGAGAAAACCTACTGATAGTACGAGGCAAGGTAAAAAAGTAATGCCTCCTATTTTTTATGTATGTAAATACTGCATCGGTGTGCAATTTGTAAATTTAGCAGGATTCCTCAAACACTCTTCTGCACTGTATAGCATTACCAACCTGTTTCAGTAACAGGTGGCACCACTGTAACAGTTTAAAAATGGCTGCCAAAGACGTTCGGTTAAAACAATGTGGTATCATAGAATTGCTCAATGCTGAAGGCGAGACCCCAATTCGCATCCACGAACATTTGAAGAATGTTTATGGAGATTCAGCAGTGGATGTTAGCACTGTCCGACGTTGGGTACATCGTTGTGATGAAGCTGAAGTAGGTCAATCCTCAATGGCTGACGCAAATCGGACTGGCCGTCCGTCTACCGCAGTGACTCCACACAACATTCATCGAGTTGATGGCATCATTTGTGGTGACCATCGGGTAACACGGGATGAACTTTCTTCCATGTTGTCCATTAGTAAAGGCAGTGTCCAGAACATCATTAAAGACCTGGGTTATTCAAAAGTTTGTGCACGGTGGGTACCCAGAATGTTGACAGACAGACATAAAGAAACAAGGAAAACCATAGCCATCAACCTCCTGCACCATTACGAAACTGAAGGAGAAGAGTTTTTATCGAGTATTGTGACAGGTGATGAGACTTGGGTTCATTTTTTTTTAACCAGAATCCAAGAGACAGTCAATGGAATGGCATCACACAACATTGCTGACAAAAAAGAAGTTCAAAAGTTCACCATCTGTAGGGAAAGTTTTGGGATGAGAAGGGTGTGATTCTTCTCGACTTCTTGGAACAGGGAAACACGGTGAATGCAGACTGTTACATTGAAACTTTGAAGAAGCTTAGAGGTCGTCTTCGGCGACTTTACCCATTAAAAGATCAGAGAACTGCACTACTGTTGCACGATAATGCCACGCCACACACCGCTAAACGCGCCATTGATGCGATTGCAGAATTTGGCTGGACATTATTACCACATCCCCCTTACAGTCCCGATCTTGCACCTTTTGACTTCCATCTTTTTGGACCACTGAAAGAAGATCTTCGCAGACATCACTTTGAAGATAATGAGACCCTTAAACCCGCCATACGCCAGTGGTTTAGGAAAAAGGACACAAATTTTTACCATGCGGGGATACACGCCCTTGTGAGAAGATGGACAAAAACTATAACAAATAACGGAGACTACATCGAGAAATAAATTTTTGAAGTTCAGACTTGGGGCTACATTTCAATGTGAATTTTATCTGTTTTCTTGCCTATTGAATGAAATTAAAAATTATGAGGCATTACTATTTGACCGTCCCTCGTATTACAAGAACAAGAGAAGAGGTGAGAGGAAGATGATGTAGCAGGACAGAATACACATTGAGAAAACCTACTGATAGTATTACAAGACAGTACTTGTTCTTGAATCCCCAGGGAAAGACTAGTGGGGAAACCAAAAAAAAAAGACACGGAGAAAGGAACATAGATAAGACATGACAAGGGAAAAAAGAGTTGGAAAGGATGGCACAGTATATGAGAACTTGCTATGCATTTGTTAAAGGCCTCTGCTAGAGATACTTTCCATTTCAGACTTTCATATTCATAACCCTCCACTCCCAAAGGAGCATAGGCCTTCAACAAACACATGCCAAGTCCTCCTGTCACGTGCCATCATCTCAAGTTCTTTCCATGTTCTCCTCATCATTTTCACCTCTGTTTCCAACTCTCTTCTCCATGTACTTCTTGGTCTTCCTCTGCCTCTCTTGCCCTGGGGGTTCCAGAACAAGGACTGCCTTGTAATGCTATCAACAGGCTTCCTCAGTGTTTGTCCTATCCATCGCCATCGTCTTCTTCTCATCTCTTGTTCCACTGGCACTTGTCCAGTTCTTGTGCTTCTTTAGATAACATAAGAGCTACCCCTTCACTGTGGTGTGAACTTTCATCTTCGTGTCCTGAGGACAGCACCAATTCACCTGTGATGAGTTTCTTCCTGTCTACCCCCTTCCACTTTGTTTCACACATTCTCAGAACCTCGATTTTGTATTCCCTCATTTCTGCTGCTACTTGTGCCACTTTCCCTTGTTCGTTCAATGTCCGAACATTCCAGGTGCCAAATCTGGAAGTTCTCCTAGAAGAAAGAAGGTTATTCAGCAACACAGACTCCTTTCGGCTTTCTCTGTGTTGCATCATACGCCTCCCCGCGAGAGGACCTTCCCCTGTCTTGGATGGCTGTGTTTTATTTTCTTTATTTGACTTGTCCATATTTGTTGAAGTTTTTTGTGGTTTAAATTTTTTTTACAGGATGGGGTAACCGGCCCCATGCCCATCCCTCCTTAGTCGCCTTCTACGACATGCTTGGCAGGGGACAGTGTTACTATTCTTTGCTCCCCTTTCGGGCCCCGGTAACACACGGGTGATTTCAGACTTTGTTCCCCTATTATTCTCAATGTGGCATTCAGATCTGTACAGGATTTGCTGTGCCTAGAACCTGTTTGTTCTCAACCCATAGACTCTTAAATTCTTGAGGATGAATCTGTTAAACATTTTTTTCTGCAACTAATAATAAAATTATTCACATATAATTAATTCACTTGTAAATCTGTTGTAAATCTCCCTTGGACTAAGAGCAGTTTACCCTTAGTAACCCACTGATGTGATAACCAGTTGCTTATGGTACATGAAATATTTTAATAGAGGTCTGTCAATTTAACTCACTTGTCTAAATCTAAGTATTTATCAAGAATTAAAAAGAGCTTTCACTTTAAAATCTGTTATTTATTTCCTGTTTTTTTTTTTTTTTTTTTAATCCAGAAATTGGATTTTGTTTTTCATTTTTTTTTTCAATCTGAAAATCAGATGTATGTGACAAAATCTGAAACAGTTGGTAACATGCTGGTATTTTGAGATAATGCTAATACAGGTGATACAAATACTTTTTTTAACCTGACAAATGTATTACAATCTGAAAATTTAGTGAAGAGTTATACACGTTTGATGATTGTATGTCTGTGATCTGAGTCATAGAGCTGAATCAATCTTCAAATCATTTCTCTGTCTGAAGCAGTACTTCTTAATTTTTTCTAGAAGTCCCCCATCCCTTTACAACATCTTAAGAAACCATGTGCCCTATTATCTTCTAGCTCACAAAACATGTTAGAAATGCAAAACAGAGGTAAAAATATGTCTCCTTGTATTAACCTTTAGCACGCTGCGGGCGACATGTGTCGCCAAAAAAAACATTGTTCTGACAGCTGGAGGCACCGTGTGTCGCCTTACGGATTTCATCGTTTCTAGCATGAGGACTTGTGTACACGTGATTTCAGCCCCGGATGTTAAGTTCTAATGTTATTTTCAAGAGAGCTAGCTTCCGTTTCCGATCTTAAAAAAGCGATGGGTGTATCCGCATTTATTTTTTGTAAATTTTTTTAAATCGAAATGAATCGGCATCAACATGCAGCCATTTTGCTCTAATTTTATTGGATTCTGACGCCATGCGGTGGGGATAAGATTTTTGTCTTTATAAGCGCTGATATCGTTTCTCAGAATATGTTTGATGGCTGAGATGGAAACGAAAGTAAAATGGCCTTTCAAGTATGTATAATGTTAGGGGTTAGGACTAGGAATATCGCAAACATCCAGAATTTCGGCCGAATGTCACAGCTGACGAGAGCGTTTGTTGCTTTGCTACTGATGATGGGTGTAACGAAAAGATCGTCATTTGATTTGTATTGGTCTATTGGTCAAATGAATTTCATTGAGATGCAAGGGATATGGACCCTTCGTTTGCTGGTTATTTAAAAAAAATTTTTTTTTAATTTTAAAATTAAAAAAAAATATTTTTTTATTATTTTAAATTTTTTTTTCGTTTTTTTCATCTTTCCTTTCCTCTCTTCCTATCACATCTAATATGTACACAAACAAATTTTATATCATCAGATTCACCATTCATTTATTTATATAAATTCCAAAAATGATAGCAATTGACCAAGAAACACAAAAACTATAGACATTAAGGGTCACCCACTATAGAAACGGGACGCTGTGAAAAAGAATGCAGCTGCAGGCGAAAATTTTCGCCAAAGAATGCAGCGTGCTAAAGGTTAAATGAAAAGAAAAATTTTATTTTCTTTATACTTTGTGCAGTAGTGTGCCAGTACAAGTAGAAAATTGTCTTTGCAGACACATAAAACTAATGTCTAGCATTATTTCATACAGCTGTGAACATAAACTTAATTTTAAAATGTGATTTGCACCAATACTCAAGGTTAATGTGTGAAGAACAATAAGTACATTAAATTAACACTATTAGTGTTATTTTTCATACAAATACATTTGAGATCTGTTTATTATACTGGTTTTATAATAATTTGCTTTCTAAAATATCTGGCACGTTTTCCACCACCAGAAGTTGGGTCTTCCAACTAAGAACAGAATACACCAGACTCACCAAGCACATACAATAATTAAACCCCAACATTTAAACCTAATTTCCACTACTGTACCCATCCATTGAGGTAGCCCAGACTGTGCTGCTCACTTGCCCAGTACATTCCACAGAAAGAAGAAAGCTATTACTTGGCTCCCCAACAACCACAATTTTGATGGGGGACCTAAACTAAAAAACTGGAACAGACAACATCGGCTTTGAAGAAATCATTGGGAAACATGGATTAGTATGATGAACAAGAATGGGGAACTATTAATAAACTTCTGTGCTTCAAATCAACTGGCTATAGGGGGAAGCATATTTCCACATAAAATAATACATAGGGTAACATGGATATCACCAGGCCATAAATAAGAAGTATAGATCATGATTACTTGATGTAAAGGTATATAGAGGAGCAGATGCAGAATCAGATCACCATCTTCTGTTAGCAAAAACAAAAATGAAACTCATAAAATTGTGTATAATGTGGAATATCTAAGAAATCAAGAAATAAGAGACAAAGTTTCAATCACAGTTTCCAACAGATACTAATTACTCCTTCAACAGGATGATAAAGCCGATACAGAAGACCACTGACAACAACTAAATATATATGGAACGAGACATGTGGAGAGGTACTGGAAAGAAGGGAACATCAGCACAAAGCTTCGATAACAACAGAAACCATAAACAAGATATAAGACAGGAAAAACAAGAAAGCAGATAAAAATCTTCAACTCAAATGTCAAGTCAGTCCTATTGTATGGCTCAGAAAGATGCAGAACAACAAAGAAGGTTACAAACTTTCATAAATGGAAACTTGCATAGAATATAAGGTTTGAAATGGTATTATAAAGTCACAAATGTTTAACTGATGACAAGAACTAGACAAGCGCCAGTGGAACAAGAGATGAGAAAACGGCGCTGGCTATGGATAGGAAACCTGTTGATAGCATTACAGGGTGGTCCTTGTTCTGAAATCCCCAAGGAAAGAAAGACAGAGGTAGACTAAAAAACACATGGAGAAGAGAACTGGAGACAAATGAAACTGATGAAGAAAACAGAAAGAACTTGAGCTGTTGACACTTGACAGGAGGACTTGAGCTGTTGACACTTGACAGGAGGACTTGAGCTGTTGACACTTGACAGGAGGACTTGAGCTGTTGACAATTGACAGGAGGGCTTGAGCTGTTGACACTTGTCAGGATGACTTGAGCTGTTGACACTTGACAGGAGGACTTGAGCTGTTGACACTTGACAGGAGGACTTGAGCTGTTGACACTTGACAGGAGGACTTGAGCTGTTGACACTTGACAGGAGGGCTTGAGCTGTTGACACTTGACAGGAGGACTTGAGCTGTTGACACTTGTCAGGAGGACTTGAGCTGTTGACACTTGACAGGTGGACGAGCTGTTGACACTTGATAGGAGGACTTGAGCTGTTGACACTTGACAGGAGGACTTGAGCTGTTAACACTTGACAGGAGGACTTGAGCTGTTGACACTTGACAGGAGGGCTTGAGCTGTTGACACTTGACAGGAGGACTTGAGCTATTAACACTTGACAGGAGGACTTGAGCTGTTGACACTTGACAGGAGGACTTGAGCTGTTGACACTTGACAGGAGGGCTTGAGCTGTTGACACTTGACAGGAGGACTTGAGCTGTTGACACTTGACAGGAGGGCTTGAGCTGTTAACACTTGACAGGAGGACTTGAGCTGTTGACACTTGACAGGAGGACTTGAGCTGTTGACATTTGACAGGAGGGCTTGAGCTGTTGACACTTGACAGGAGGGCTTGAGCTGTTGACACTTGACAGGAGGACTTGAGCTGTTGACACTTGACAGGAGGACTTGAGCTGTTGACACTTGACAGGAGGACTTGAGCTGTTGACACTTGACAGGAGGACTTGAGCTGTTGACACTTGACAGGAGGACTTGAGCTGTTGACACTTGACAGGAGGACTTGAGCTGTTGACACTTGACAGGAAGACTTGAGCTGTTGACACTTGACAGGAGGACTTGAGCTGTTGACACTTGACAGGAGGACTTGAGCTGTTGACACTTGACAGGAGGACTTGAGCTGTTGACACTTGACAGGAGGACTTGAGCTGTTGACACTTGACAGGAGGACTTGAGCTGTTGACACTTGACAGGAGGGCTTGAGCTGTTGACACTTGACAGGAGGACTTGAGCTGTTGACACTTGACAGAAGGGCTTGAGCTGTTGACACTTGACAGGAGGACTTGAGCTGTTGACACTTGACAGAAGGGCTTGAGCTGTTGACACTTAACAGGAGGACTTGAGCTGTTGACACTTGACAGGAGGACTTGAGCTGTTGACACTTGACAGGAGGGCTTGAGCTGTTGACACTTGACAGGAGGGCTTGAGCTGTTGACACTTGACAGGAGGACTTGGCATGTGTTTGTTGAAGGCCTATGCTCCTTGGGGAGCTAACGGGTATATTGATTATTGGCCACCAATCACAAACACTTTAATCGGTACCAATGAGCAACCTCAGAACACATACAAATTCTTCAAATTGGCATTGGCTGCAAAAGGGCGACAAGCTCAGCAACCCTTGTTCATCAACAACAACAACCTCTAGTTAAGAAGAAATAGTCTAAACTGTCAAAGACTCTTCTTGTAAGTGTGTTGTTATGTCAGTAAGCATTTTACTGAGTTTATGCAACTATAGATAATATTTTTTTTTGGTCAAACATTCTTGTACTTTATAATAGCCATAACTGATTGTCAAAATGCATTAAAGAACCAGTCAGAATGTATGTAATAATTGAAATATATCTTGTACTGTATTCAAAATCCAGGTTCTGATGAATGTAAGCAGGAGTATAATGGAGGCCTCCAGAATCTTGATGCTAATACTGAGGTGGGATGTTGTATGTACGGTTATTTAGACAAAGTATAACTTCTGATCATCAGATTGTCTCCTGTTGTATTGCTCTGTATAGAGTTTAATAATTACATGGTCAGACCATTAACAATTGGGAAAAGACCAATGAACTTCTGGAAAGACAGATGACACTGGGAAAGACTAGGCACCGGCTGACAGGGTTGGCACCCTGTAAGCTGTAAACAATTGCTACAGGACCTAAAAATGATAGATGCCCCCAGGATTCATTGAAAAAGGGGGGAGTATGATGAATACACAGTTTCATGGACTTTGAGTTCTGATGAACGGCTGGAATTTCCATGTGCAATTCTCTACTCGGAGAGGTATGAAAATCTGCAGAATGAAAAAGGTGCGGTGGAGCTCATCAGTGGTAGATCAACAGCGCTCCTCTATGACAGGTAAGACATTAGAAGACCTTAGCCAGGAGTCAATCCACAATGTGAAGAATATTCAATTTGATCTGCCTGATGATGATCTCACACACTTCTTGGATGGGAAAAGAGATGCATTCAAGTTTCCACCTGCCAGTGCAAAAGGGCTTTGGGAACTGCTGGATGAAGCCTTGTCAAAAGAGCTGGATAACAACCTGAAACAGAAAACCTTGGAGGAAAAACTAAAAATCTTTAGCAACATAAAATATCATCACTGTCACAAAGTGTTTGGAGTCAGGGAGGCAATGAAGAGTAACCCACCACAAAAAAGTAGAAGACAAATCAGAATTGAAGAGATCAAGAAACAAGAAGCATGCCTGAAAACTGTTCAAAAACGCAGTGGACACAGAGAAGGAAGGATTATGACAGGTTAAGGAGCACCTGAAAGGCCAGCATAATGCTCTGTGTAGAGTAGAAATGTTGTGTAGGAAAAGAAGGAAAACGCAGAGGGATAGGGAAAGATTCTTCAGGGAGCCCTTCAAGTTTGCCAAAGAATTGTTTGAACAGCCACGGTCGGGAACATTAAACACTGGGAAAGAAGATCTGGAAGAACACCTTAGAATGACCTATTCAGATGGTTGCAAAGATGAGCCGCTCAGCAGCATGGCAGGTCTTATATGGCCTAGTAAGCCTGGAGCTGCATTCAACACCAAGCCTCCAACAATGCAAGAAGTAGAAAGCGCTGTGCAAGTCAGCTCCAGGTCCTAATTGTGTCCCAATGTTGTATATAAGAAATTTCCTGGAATTCTGAAATAGCTGCTCCGTTTGCTGAAAAATGCTTGGAAAAACCAGCTTGTAAGCAAAGAATGGAGAAAGGTGAATAGAGTCTACATCCCGAAGGAACAAAATTCCACAGACAACAGTCAGTTCAGGCCAATTTCACTGCTAAATGTGGAAGGGAAGATATTCTTTGCAATGATGGCTAAAAGGCTCACTACATACCTTTTGGATAAAGGATAAATTGACACTACCATCCTCAAATTAGGTATCCCAGGTACACTAGGGTGTCTAGAGCATGCCACAATAATTTGGGAAGCAAGTCAAAAGGCTAAGTCTGACAGAACAAATCTCCATGTAATCTGGTTGGATCTAGCTAATGCGTATGGATCCATTCCACACCAGATGTGTGGCAGGCCCTGGAAATGTACCATGTCCCACAAGAAATTGCAGCAATGCTGAAGCGGTATTTTTCAGGGTTCTGTGTCAGATTTTAAACCAGAGATTACATAATGAAGTGGATTGATCTACAAGTTGGAATTGCGATGGGATGCACCATCTCTCCGATATTATTTATGTTGGCTGTGCAGGTAATCCTCAAAGCAGCTGAAGGATTTGCAGATGGTCCAAAGCTCAATGGAAGATGTCACATGCCACCGCTTAAAGCATTCATGAATGACACAACAATTCTGACATCAGATGAACACCAGGCCCAGAGAATGTTAGCATGCTTAGATGAACTAGTCAGCTGGTGCAGAATGAGCTTCAAACCTAAGAAGTCTAGAAGCCTGTCGATCAGGAAAGGGAAGATAGTTGAGGTCACATTCATGGTTTCAATCCAGAGAATCTCTACTGTCATTGAGGAACCTGTTGAACGTCTTGGCAGGGTGTATGATGCCTCATTAAAAGATTCAAAGGCAGTTCAACAGACAATAGAAATGGCAGACAAAGGACTACTGATCATAGACCAAACCAGACTCCTAGGAAAGTTCAAGCTGTGATGCCTCCAGTTCATATTGATTCCTAAATTGCTATGGCCACTGCTTATATATGAAATAAGCACCAGTACAGTGGAAGCTAATGAGCAAAAGGTCAACAAGTTCATGAGATAATGGCTAGGAGTACCACCACGTCTGTCAGATGTAGCACTGTACTGCAAGAAGGCAATGCTTGTGCTTCCTTTCAAGTCAGTGGTTGAAAAATACAAAGTAGGAAAGGCAAGATTCGCAATGATGCTGTGCGTGTTGGCAGATGACGTAGTCTTAAGTCCATTCAGCCCACACTGAAAACTGGAAGGAAGTGGAAAGTGGATAAAGCTGTTGGTGCTACCCAAGCGTCGCTAAAGCTGAGGGAAGTAATTGGTTACACACAGGCAATTAAACGGGAATTGGGCCATAGTGACATCCGCTGATGGTCCAAGGCATCAAGAGGGTGCACAAAGTGGTGCAGCAGGTCAAAAAGGCAAGTGGACTGCGTGGGAAGAAGCTTTGCAAAGGTCACTGACATGGAATGACATAAAGCACCTCTTAGACTAAGCTTCATTATTAGATCAATGTATGAACTCCTGTCATCGTCTGCAAACCTTGTGAGATGGGGAAAGTCTGATGACGCTCAGTGCCCCCTGTGTCATGAGAGGCAGACACTTGAATATGTGCTCTGAACTTGCAAGGTGTCATTAGGGCAAGGGTGATACACATGGTGCCACATCATGGCACTAAATGTACTGGCTGCTACAATAGACCTGACAAGAGTGAAGGCGAACAGCAAAGTCAGACCGAGCACCACAAATACATACTTTCTGAGAACAGGAAAGTCAGCACATCCCACACCAAGTGAATTAGGTAACAGTTTACCATCATTTCTTGATCGTGCAAATGACTGGGAGATTGTAGTAGACCTACCTGGGCTATGGGGCATCTCCAGAAAGTATCAGAAGAGCTCAAAGATGGCCAGATATAGTGCTGCATTCCTCATCATCACAGATTATAATAATTGATCTAACCATGCCATTTGAATCCAAATTGGATGAGCAACACTCGTTCAAAGTGGCCATGTATAATGATCTGGCCACAGACTTGAGACACGATGGTTCATGGCAAGGATCATGGCTGTTGAGGTGGGTGCAAGAGGTCTCGTGGCAGCCTCAGTGTATGATCTGCTGAAGCAGTTTTGGTTATTAACTAGTTGGGGGCAGAAAATAGGAGTAAATTTGAAAGCTGCAACCAAAGTGGATTGGGCCCAATTCTCTGCACAAGACAACAGGAGGCTGACACTTGGGAGTCATGACCCAAGTGGGCCCGCACCCTTAGAGTGTAAAGGAAATTAAGGGGCCAGAACACTTGTTTAATGGGGGGACAACTTCTGATGATCAGATTGTGTCCTGTTATATCGCTCTGTATAGAGTTTCCTATCTTATCAGCCAAATAATTAGCTTTATATGTTGTATGTACCATGTTTTAGAAACTGTGTCAGTCAGTTAGCCTTATATTTTGTATGTACCATTGCTTAGACAAACTATATCAGCCTGTTAATTAACCTTATATGTTGTATGTGCATTGTTTAGACAAACTATATCAGCCTGTTAATTAACCTTATTTGTTGTATGTACCATTTTTTAGACAAACAATATCACCAGTTAATTAGCCTTTTGTGTTGTATGTACCATTCTTAAGACCTTTCAATTATATAGCTCTAGTTTATAGCATTTGGAAATGTCCAGGGTAAAAGAGTTTTTGGAGACACAAAAACACACATAGAGAACTGGATACAAAAGTCAAAGATAAGAGTCAGTCATGGAGACACCTTGAGCTGATAGTATACAACAAGAGGAGTTGGCATACATTTGTTGAAGGCCTAGGCTGTTTAGGGAGCTAAAAGTGATAATGATGATGTGTCATAAATGCCAGGATTGATCAAAATTTGTTGCAGGCTGATTGTGACAACAGCTGTACTAAAACTGAGATACAGTATATTGACTTCTTGGACATGCCAGAAAGTCAACAACAGTTATGCTTATTTGGAGATGAGAAAGGTATGTATAATAGCAATGTTATTATTTTAAATTCATATTTTGGCTACATAAGTTTACTTTATTTCAATATCTGTACAGTATGACATTTAATACTAAGCAGCAAGTGGGCCTTTCTTAGAGAATTAAATGTATGTACAAATTTTAATGAAACTTGCTTAACTCATTCTGCCCAAAAGGGCGAAGGCGCGCAAAATATGCCTTTCATTATACCAAAGGAATATGGTGCGCCAAGGTGATATATGCCATATTTGAGCAGAAAATCATAGAATATCTGGCAATAAGGCAGTTTAAAATTATTTAATTACATCTGGCACGTGTGTTTGAACGTTTCTGAGCTGGAAAAAAAAATTATGAAGTTACAATTGTGTGCTTTATATCCGTTGCTAGAGTTGCTTTGGATCTAGCCACAGGCCGCGTGGTACTCCTGCTTTATAAGATTCTGCAATTAAACAAAAAATAAGTGGCCAAAGAGTGTTCATATCATGTAAACACTTCCTGTGGACATTGTATTTTGAACTGGTAGCGAAATAATTATATTGGTGCTTAGTTTTTGCATACTTTTATCAATTAATGACGTCATAGGGTTATTTGTTTACAGGTAGTGTGGTCACATACATAAGTCATAAACTATTAATGAATCAACCTCAATATATAATTTCGAAATGAATTTTAGTGATTTCGGTAGTGATAATAACCTGTTTTCAATTCCTATTAGGATGTTGATCAAACGTGATATTTTTAAGTAATAAATTAATTAATTTGCATGGGACAGGAATGTGTAAGTAAGATTCCAGATCAGCAATATGTGACTTCACAAAAAATGTTAATAAATTACAACTTTCATTTGTATTTTATCAAACTTCTTGAACTAGTTTTGGGACCCAAGACACACCATAAGTGAGGAATGCAGTAAGCGATCCATAGCTTGCTGCCTGCATCAGGGTCAGTGAACCAGAGCTGACCAAGACCCTACTCTACCTCCACGTGGTGGTCCTGGAAACAGGCTGCATCACTGCAGGCTGGCTGAGGAGTAGGGATCGAAGAGGGAAGGCAAACCCGGTTCCAAAAAATGTAGTGCGGAAGTTGGATGTGTCGGCCGAAAGGCGCAGATACCGCATCTTCACTGTAAGCAGACACAACGCAACCAACATCCTTTTCAGGACGAATGAGGAAGAAGAAGAATTAGTTGTCAACTGGATATATGTTTCAATTCCTGGTGTTTTACTACCAAAGGATTAACTCATTCTGCCCAAACGGGCATATGGCATGCCATATTGGCCTTTCATTTTACCCAGGCATATCGTGCGCCAAGGTGATATATGCCGCTTGTGAGTGGAAATTTATAGAATATCTGGTGATAAGCCAGTTTAAAATTATTTCATTACATCTGGCACGTGTGTGAACGTTTGCGAGCGAAAAAAAAATTTAGGATGTTACAATTGTGTGCTTTATATCCGTTGCTAGAGTTGCTTTGGCGTGGTACACCTGCTTTATAAGATTCTGAAATTGAACAAAAAATTAGAAAACAACTGGCCAAAGAGTGTTCATATCATGTAAGCACTTCCTGTGGACATCGTATTTTGAACTAGTAGCAAAATAATTATATTGGTGCTTAGTTTGTGCATACTTTATCAATTAATGACGTCATAGGGTTATTTGTTTACAGGTAGTGTAGTCACATACATAAGTCATAAACTATTAACGAATCAACCTCAATATATAATTTCAAAATGAATTTTAGCAATATCAGTAGTGATAATAACCTGTTTTCGTTTCCGATAAGGACGTTGAACAAACTTGATATTTTTTAGTAATGAATTTGCATGGGACAGGAATGTGTGAGATTCCAGTTCAGCAATATGTGACTTCACAAAAAATTTTTAATATTTACAGTTTTCATTTGTTTTCTATCAAACTTCTTGAATTAGTTGTCAACTGGATATACGTTTTAATTCTTGGTGTTTTACTACCAAGGAATTAACTGATTCTGTACGTAATTATTTTCTCCTCTGGCCAGAATTATTGTTAGACCCCAAAAGTTTACATATACATAAGTTGAGTTTACTGAGATAAAATATCAAATTATGAGTAAAGTATAGCTTATTATATATGAAATTAAAGGACAATGAATGGGTATTATGAACATATTAAGCGTTTTTACTAAATTTATATTTTAGTAGTTTTATTAGACTAAAAAGTACATACCCAAAAAAAAAAAAATATGAAATTATGAATAAAAAAATTCCACTTACCTAAGGCCTCCATCAGAAATTGTTGTCACAGTACATTATAATTGCTTTCATTTTGTAGGTAATCCATTTGGTAATACAGAAAAAGTAACAAAACTGTGATTGAACATCCAGTTTTTTTCATTTTTTACATAGTAGTAACGCGAGTCTCACTGAAGAGATTCCACTAAAACTTTTTAAAATTCACAGCTTGCATCCTAAACATCCATGTCCATGAAAACACAACTTCAATCACATAAATTGCACTAATTTTTCAAGAAAACATAACTACACATTATTGAAAAGTGGCTGTCAGTATAAAAACTTATTTCTTGCTGCTGTGATACTGTTCGAAGCAGTACTTTGCGCACAGTGGAGGGTTGGCAGTACATCATTTACACACAAAAGAACTCCTGGATGCTTTACAGTGAATGCACTTTCTCTGGTTGCCAGACCACATAATAAGATGCAGAGATCCTTGAAGTCTCTCAACAGATTTGTTGGGTCTACCAAGTAACAGCAGAGAAGATCCTTGTTGAACATCCTCAGGCATCAAAGTGGCTGCTGCCTCGGTCAGTTCTTTGATGAGTTGTAACTTGAAATCTAAAATATTATGTTTCCTTTTCTCATTTCTTGTCAGAGTATAAAGAATAAATGCATTACTCTGGCATATTTCTAAAAGCCAATGGAACAGTTTTTTCCACCATTTGTAAGTTTTCCTGTTTAAGTTATTATAATAAGACAAAATTTAAACGATGCTGTTGCATCCGTTCATAGAAAAGTTATATTCATGCATAACTTTTGGTTTTGTTTTCAAATTCTTTCTCCTATCTGATTTACTAATATTTTCTACTGAAGCCTTGTAGGACCCAATAGTTTAAGGCTTTTTTGCCTTTTTATCTTTCATGCAGTCACAAGAATTGAATTATTGTCATCAAGAAAGGATTTTGTTTCAAGATGATGAAGCTTCAGTGTCTTAATTTCAGCAGGAAAGTTTCTCCTATATATATTTAGAGTGCCTGTAAAATATGTTTTCTGGCTAATCAAGTAAGTTACCAACTGATGTGTAGTATAATATCGATCGGCAAAAACATGATGGCCTTTTCCAAATGGTGCCAGCAGCGTTTAAAAAACCTTGACTGCCATGCCTCCATCAAGATCTGCCTCTGTATTATAAGAGATTTTATTGCCAAAATATGGAAGCAGATTTAAAACATACCCAGTAGTTGAGTCACACAGTTCAAATACTTTGATGTGATACTTCTTTGGCTTACTGCAATTATACTGTTTATACTTCCAATTTCTGCCATCACCGGTGTCAATACCTTGTCGAGGTATGGTGGCTTGCATACCTTGATTACCCCCAGAACTATGCCAGCGGGAGTTTTACTCCTGGAAGGTTCTACCAAGCTGGACAGGTTTGCATGGGCAGGGGTCAGACTAAAGCAGACACCCTGATCCTCCAGGTTGGGGGTTTTAGCATAGGGCTGACACCCATGTCTATGTAAAAAGAAATGAAGTTACAGAAACGACAACAAATGAACAAAATTTGCTGCAGGATGGACATCCGGAGTCTGAGGCTTGTATGACTGCCAGTGGTTAAAGCCGAAAGGAAGCCACTGACACAAAAACGGACGTTTTGACCGCAAAATGTGAAACAAGAACAGGATTTTGGAATGTCAGGACAATGAACGAGATGGGTAAACTAAAACAGGTCACAGCAGAAATGAGGAACTATAGATTACACATTCTAGGGATGAGTAAAAGCAGATGGACAGGGGCAGGAAAAGTAAAAACAGCAACAGGAGAAACAGTACTTTACTCTGGAAGAGAGGAGAGACAACACAATGAAGGTATAGCCATTATTCTACAGAAAGGAATAGAAAGGACATTACTGGAATGGAAACCCATCAACAACAGACTGATAAGATTAAGATTGAGAGGCAGATTCACCAATACTACAATAATACAATGCTACGCACCAACAAATGACAGCGATGGAGAGGTCAAGGATGAATTCTATCAACAACTGCAGAAAGAAATGGAAGACACACCTAGATATGATCTTATCATAGTAATGGGAGACCTCAGTGCGAAAGTTGGAACACACAATACAAATAATGAAAGAGTAATTAGGAAATGCGGTAGCGGTACAGCAAACGAAAATGGGGATAAATTAATAAGTTTCTGTAGCATTAACAACCTGGTCATTGGAGGAACACTTCCCACACAAAGAAATTCACAAATTAACATGGGAATCACCAAATGGTCGGAACAGAAACCAGATAGACCACATCATGATTAATGATAGATGGAGACATGCATTACAAGATGTGAAGGTAAGAAGAGGTGCAGATGTGGGAAGTGATCACCATTTAGTAGTAGCAAAACTGAAAGTGAAACTAAGAAGGGCTGGACCAACTGTAACTACACAGAAAAGGTTTGACATCAGCAAATTGAAGGACCCCCTTACCAGAAAAGCTTTTGCGGCTGATATAAAGAAGTGATAACAATTTCCCAAAAGTTAGGAAAAGACATTGACTGATGATATAGACCAGAAATTCAACACCATTTCAACAATATATAAGGAAAGTAGCAAATCATGCTTGGGATTCCAGGAAAGGAAGAAGCAAGACTGGATAACACCAGAAACATTAAACACCATAGCAATGAGAAAGGAAATGAAAAGAAAGAAAACTGAAATGAAGTCCCCCAGGTTAAAGCAACGATATAGCGAACAGTACAGTCAGGTAGACAAAGAAATTAAACGCCAAACCTGAGTCAACAAAAGGAATTTCCTAGATGATCTTGCAAGACAGGCAGAAGAGGTAGCACTGAGAAATGAACAAAGCACAGTATACAAAATAACTAAATTCATCAGCGGAAAATGAGGTGCAAACAATATTACATCAGTAAGAGATAAGCAAGGAAATCTCATCATGACAGCAGAGGGACAAGAAACAAGATGGGCAGAGCATTTCAGAAAAACTCTGAACAAGGAACCACCAGAGACACAATTGAATGTTCCTGAGGCTGAAAATGATCTAGATGTAAATACAGACATTCCACGAAAAGAAGAAATCATCACCGCAATCAAAGGGTTAAAGAATGGAAAAGCTCCTGGCCATGATAACTTAAATGCAGAGCTATTTAAGACAGACCCTGAGCTAGCAGCAGAACTATTAGAACCACTATTTGCACAAGTCTGGAAAACAGGGACAACACCAACAGAGTGGAACAAAGGAATAATTGTCAAATTGCCTAAGAAGGGGGAATCTTGCAGACTGCAATAATTGGAGAAGAATCACTCTTCTCTCAGTTCCCAGCAAAATACTAAGCAGGATAATTATACAGAGAATTTCAAAAGCAGTAGACCACAAGTTGAGGAAAGAACAAGCAGGATTTAGAAAGAACAGAAAATGTGTAGATCATATATTTACCATCAGAAACATTATTGAGCAGTGCTCAGAATGGCAAAGACAGCTGTACATTAATTTCGTTGATTTTGAAAAGGCTTTTGACAGTATACATAGGGACAGTTTATGGAAAATACTGAGGGCTTATGGAATTCCCAGCTGCATAGTGTCAATCATAAAAAGCCTTTATGCCAACTTTACGTGTAGCGTTGGGCAGAGCAACCTAACCTTTGAGGGGAAGACAGGAGTACAACAGCGATGCCCCTTATCAACCACTCTATTTTTAACAGTCATAGACTGAGTGATGCGCCAGACAACAGAGGGCAGTCCAAGAGGAATAAGATGGACTACATTTTCTACATTGGAAGATCTGGAATATGCAGATGACATTGCACTACTAGCACATTCACATCAACACATCCAGGAAAAAACAGATAACTTAATAAGTATAGCCAGCAGGTGGGCTTGAACATCAATCTAAAGAAGTCAGAGGTCGTGACGCTTAGTGTGAGCAACCCTGAGCCCATATCAGTAAGGAATATGCAACTGGAACAGACAGACACCTTCACATACCTAGGATGCATAGTAACACCAGACGGCGGAGCAAGCAAAGACATCAACAACAGAATGAACAAAGCAAGAACAGCCTTTTTTAGTCTAAACAACATCTGGAAGTCCTCTTAGTACAACACAAGCACAAAATTAAGATTATATCAGAGCTGTGTGCTTTCTGTGCTTATCTATGGTGCAGAATGCTGGAGAGTTACAGAGAAGGAAATGTCGAAATTGTCCTCTTTTGCACACAACATGCCTAAGAAAAATTCACCGAATCTTTTGGCCGAATACCATTACCAACCAAGATCTGCTCACTCAGAGCAAGCAAGAGGACATGTACACCATCATAGCTGGCAGACGCTGGAGCTGGGTTGGCCATGTCCTCAGAAGAGACCCCGATGCCATCACAAGAACAGCAATGCTATGGACCCCTGAAGGAAAATGAAAGAGAGGCCGATCAAAAACAACTTGGCGGAGGACTGTGGAGGCTGAGATGCAGGGAATGAACCAAAGTTGGGGCACTGTATGAAGGATGGCCGCTGACCGAGCAAAGTGGAATCAATTCATCGTTGCCCTACAAGACACTACCAGCCGTGATGGCCACTGACTGCTTTGACGGTCTGCGGCTAAGGATCGAAGAAGAAGAAGACTGCCAACGTCCTGTAAAACCAACCACCATTTCATCCAACAATAAATTTTCAAATGGGTAAAATGCATTGTTGAATTTTTCTAACATCAAATTCATGAAGGATTCTATTTTGGCTGTACTTTCAGAATCAGGCTGTGAACAGTGCAGCATTGTATGAAAAATACTTTCAAAGCCGTCACGTTTGAACATAGTGTGATAAAATTCAGTATACAAAATTTCCTGTCTCGACCAGTAGTGCTTGATGCTTGGTCGAACATCAATCCCCATTGCTAAAAGTATGGCCAAAATTTTTATCAGCTCATATATAGTAAGAGGTGTCCAGCTTGAATAAATAGACCTCCTTTTCTGTGGATTGTTCATCATGCATTTATATGATGCATATGCATTTATTGAATTACATAAAAGCTGAAGAACATCATCTGTCAACAGAGCCTTGAGACAGTCCAGTGGTGTAGAGCTGTCATTTAGATTCACATTAACACCTGGTGTTTTATTTGGCATTAATCTAAATGAATTAAATGTGGCACCTTTGCTTACTTCTCTCCAAACAGATTTTACAGGTTCAGACTCAACTTTCCTACGTTTTGTTTTACTGGGACATGCCTGCGGCAACACCCCCTTCTCAGCTGCTTCAGAATCACTTATTATAGACTCATCAGAATCGCTATAAATTTCAAATTCTTGATCAGAATCTGATGAAGATTTGCTGGTGTCACTTTCACTACTGTCTAATACAGTTTCCAGCCAATCTTGGGCCTGAATAGCTGTTAAACAAGCAGGACAGTTGGATTGTAAACCGCTTCCATACTGTGTATTTTCCGCCATTGTTTATCACCACGAAACGCAAATAAAAATTAACCAAACACACCAAAATTCCCACCAAAACTTGAACAAAGACTGTTTCGAAATGCTTAAACTGTGTTTACTTTCATTCTGGATAAAATTCCGGTCACTTTAAAATACTGGATTGGAAAAAAGAATAAAAATTAGTTAGTTTTTTTAAATAGACTCTACGGCCAGATGAATGGAACTGCACATCTTAAATTGACTCTACGTACTGAATCAGTTAAGTACAGCTGAACTATTTACGTGTATGTGCAATTTATTTATTTATATTTTATTTGGATTTTTTATCATTTCTAAACTTCACAAGATATAACAAACAATTATAACATCACATAAGAACTCAACAGTATTTCACAACATTCTGCGGCCAATTTCCTGGAGTTTGATACATAATACATATATCTACTAAATTAATATCATTATATGTGTCTACTGCCTGTTTTTAAAACATCACTTGTAGAAAAAAAAATGTCTGCATATTTGGTCCTGGTTAAAACCAAAAAAAATGCCTGGGTTAGAATGAGTTAAGTACAGCTGAAATATTTACGTGTATGTGCATAATTTTTATTCATTTTTTATTTTGATTTTTTTGGTATTGTTTCTACACTTCACAAGATATAACAAACAATTATAACATCACATAAGAACTCAACAATATTTCACAACATTCTGAAGCCAATTTTCTGGAGTTTGATGCATAATACATATTTCTACTAAATTAATATATGTGTCTACTGCCTGTTTTTAAAACATCACTTGTAGAAAAAAAAAGGTCTGCATATTTGGTTCTGGGTAAAACCAACAAAATGCCTGGGTTAGAATGAGTTAATATCTACATAATGGAGATAGAGGCTGTTACTGCAGTAACCAGGGCAGTTATTGTATCACACTCTCAGTCCATACTTTTAAAGCTTCAAAATGGATGTCTGTTGCATGAATAGAAAATATTACAGAGGTCCTAATCTTCAGAAACTGGTGTGAAACTACTGTACAAGTCATTCAGGTGTATGACATTACAATAAGAGTGCTGAAAGACTAGCTTCATGTGCACCCATAGTGGGGACACTGGTCCTGCACAAGGGAAAGATACTGAGGACAGTAAATGATCATCTGTTAGAAAACAACACTGCAGTAGATGATTCAACAAGACTAAGATAGCTGGAATGTGGCACCAAACATAAGACTAGCAGGTATGACTTATGAGAGGATACATCTGACATGTATACAATCAGGATGCTACAGTACAGTAAGCATTCAAACACTTGAACATTTGCTGAGAGAGACCTAGCACCTGGTTTGCAGTGATGTTTATCTTGAATAACAATCACATAATTATCAGGAAATTGTGCTTATGAGTTTGTTGCTAAACGTTGTGAACAAATTTTAACTAAACATATAAGACATGCAATTGATTATTTATCTTTGCTCATTAATTTTATTATTACAGGTGTTTATTCTTGTCACCTGTGCAACACTCATTTCTTCCAACTTGATGTAGTGGATAAGCATATGAAAGCAGTACACAGAGATGGAGGCGGGGAGTTTGAAAATAAATATAGTGATCTTCAGAAAGTGTTACCACAGGACAGTGGAAATAACATGAATGGAGCAGTGAATAACATTGGAGATGCCACTTTTACTGATGTAGCAAGAGAAGATAGCATCAACCTGAGACTCACTGGTAATGAAGCATCAGTGAACCTCATCAACAGTCAGGAAATGACTGCTAAAATGTTTGACAACCTACACAGTAATACATCAGTTTGTAAAAATCAAGTCTGTAACATAAATTGTAGTAAACAATTTTCTGCCAGTGAGATAAATGTTCAACTTTGTGTGAGTGACAGAGCTGTTGCTACTTGTAATGATTTTAGTATTCAGACTCACATGAAACTAAAGGAAAGTAAGTCCTACAAGTGTGATATTTGTGGTGTATTATTTACTGTGAAGGATAACCTACAGCAACATAAAAGAATACATACAGAGGAGAAGCCTTACATTTGTGATGTTTGTGGAGTAGCATTTACTCAGACAGGTATACTACAAAGGCATAAAAGAATACATACAGGAGAGAAGCCTTACAAGTGTGATGTTTGTGGTGCCGCATTTACTCAGAGAGGTAATCTACAAAGACATAAAAGAATACATACAGGAAATAAACCTTACAAGTGTGATGTTTGTGGAGCTGCATTTAATGAGAGAAGTAATCTTCAAAGACATAAAAGAATACATACAGGAAATAAACCTTACAAGTGTGATTTTTGTGGAGCAGCATTTTCTCAGACAAGCCACCTACAAAGTCATAATAGAATACATACAGGAAATAAACCTTACAAGTGTGATGATTGTGGAGCAGCATTTACTGAGAGAGGTAGTCTACAAAATCATACAAGAATACATACAGGAAATAAACCTTACAAGTGTGATGATTGTGGAGCAGCATTTACTGAGAGAGGTAGTCTACAAAGTCATACAAGAACACATACAGGAAATAAGCCTTACAAGTGTGATGTTTGTGGAGGAGCATTTACTCTGAGCAGTAATCTACAAAGTCATAAAAGAATACATACTGGAGAGAAGCCTTACAAGTGTGATGTTTGTGGAGCTGCATTTACTAAGACAAGCCACCTACAAAGTCATAAAAGAATGCATACAGGAAATAAACCTTACAAGTGTGATGCTTGTGGTGCTGCATTTACTGAGAGAGGTAGTCTACAAAGCCATAAAAGAATACATACAGGAAATAAACCTTACAAGTGTGATGTTTGTGGAGCATCATTTACTCGGACAAGCAACCTACAAAGTCATAAAATAATACATACAGGAAATAAACCATACAAGTGTGATGTTTGTGGAGCAGCATTTAATCAAAGGGGTAGTCTACAAAGACATAAAAGAATACATACAGGAAATAAACCTTACAAGTGTGATGGTTGTGGAGCAGCATTTACTGAAAAAGGTCACCTACAAAGTCATAAAAGAATACATACAGGAAATAAACCTTACAAGTGTGATGTTTGTGGAGCAGCATTTACTCTGAAAGGTAACCTGCAAAGACATAAAAGTATACATACAGGAAATAAACCATACAAGTGTGATGTTTGTGGAGCAGCATTTACTTTGAGAGATGACTTACAAAGACACAGAAGAACACATACAAGAAATAAACCATACAAGTGTAATGTTTGTGGAACAGCATTTACTCGGAGAGATAGCCTACAAACACACAGAAGAACACATACAGGAAATAAGCCGTACAAGTCTGATGTTTGTGGTGCTGCATTTACTGAGAGTGGTAGTCTACAAAGACATAAAAGTATACACAGCTTAGTGTGAGTGATAGTGCTGCTGCTGCTGGCAGTGATTTAACCTGTAGCACGCTGCAGGCGAGATATCTCGCCTTGCGGCTGTCATCGTTTCTAGCACATGACTTGTGTACACGTGATTTTCAGCCCCGGATGTTAAGTAGTAATTTTAATTGCAAGAGAGTTAGCTTCCGTTTCCGATCTTAAAAAAGTGATGGGTGTATCTGCGTTTATTTTTTGTAAATTTTTTAAATCGAAATGAATCGGCATCAGATTTTCGGCCATTTTGCTCTAATTTTATTGTATTCTGACGCCATGCGGTGGGGATGAAATTTTTGTCTTTATAAGCGCTGAAATCGGTTCTCAGAATATGTTTGATGGCTGAGATGGAAACGAAAGTAAAATGGCCTTTCAAGTATGTATAATTTTCGGGGTTAGGATTAGGAATATCGGAAAAAAATAGGATTACGGCCGAATGTCACGGCTGGCTAGGGAGTTTGTTGCTTTGCTACTGATGATGGGTGTAACGAAAAGATCGTCATTTGATTTGTATTGCTGTATTGGTCAAATGACTTTCATTGAGATGCAAGGGATATGGACTCTTCGTTCGTTGGTCATTTTTTTAATTTTTTTTTTTAATTTTAAAATTAAAAAAAAAAATTTTTTTATTTTTTTAAAATTTTTTTCGTTTTTTTTCATCTTTCCTTTCCTCTCTTCCTATCACATCTAACATGTACACAAACAAATTTTATATCATCAGATTCACCATTCATTTATTTACATAAATTCCAAAAATGATAGCAATTGACCAAGAAACACAAAAACTATAGACATTACAAGTCGCCCACTATAAAAACGGGGGGTTGTGAAAAAGAATGCAGCGTGCTAAAGGGTTTACTCATTCGATCTCACAAGATAATAGAGGAAGACAAATTCTTCAAGTCTGATATTTATGGTGCATCATTTATTGAGAAAGATAACCTACAACAACATAAACTAGTGTATACAGGAGAGAATCCTTACTGGCATGATGTTTGTGATGCAGAATTTATTCAGTGTCTTCTTGTTTGATCCTTGATGTTGACTGACAAAGCAATCACTGACCAACACACCTGGTGGTGCCTTGTAGGGCAGTAACAAACTGTCTCTACTTTGCTTGTTCAACAGCCATCTTTCATGTGGTGCCCCAACTCTGGTTCATGCTTAGCATTTCAGCCTCCACAGTTCTCCATCAGGCAGCTTTTGGCCATCCTTGCTTTCACTTTCTGTCTCAAGTCCATAGCATGGCAGTTCTGGTGATGGTGTCAGGATATCTTCTGAGGATGTGGCCCACCCAGTTCCACCGTTTACCCGCTATGATGGTGGGCCGCTTATGGAGCACTTATTATTATGGCATAATAATTGTACATCAGAGGATGAAGTATGGCTTAAAATTGGGGGTGATCAGTGATCATGGATAAAGAAATTTGAAAGTTACAATGCAAGTAGTGAATTTCTTCTTCTTCTTTGATCCTTAGCCGCCGACCGTCAAAGCAGTCAGTGGCCATTACGCCTGGTGGCGTCTTGTAGGGCAACAACAAATTGATTCCACTTTGCTCGGTCGGCGGCCATCCTTCGTACAGTGCCCCAACTCTGGTTGATTCTTTGCATCTCAGCCTCCACAGTCCTCCGCCAAGTTGTTTTTGGTCAGCCTCTCTTTTGTTTTCCTTCAGGGGTCCATAGCATATCTGTTCTTGTGATGGCATCGGGGTCTCTTCTGAGGACATGACCAACCCAGCTCCAGCGTCTGCCAGCTATGATGGTGTGCATGTCCTCTTGCTTGCTCCGAGTAAGCAGATCTTGGTTGGTGATGGTATTCGGCCAAAAGATTCGAGAATTTTTCTTAGGCATGTTGTGTGAAAAGGGGACAATTTCGACATTTCCTTCTCTGTAACTCTCCAGCTCTGCATGCCATAGAGAAGCACAGAAAGCACACAGCTCTGATATAATCCTAATTTTGTGTTTGCGCTGTACTGAGAGGACTTCCAGATGTTGTTTAGACTAAAAAAGGCTGTTCTTGCTTTGTTCATTCTGTTGTTGATGTCTCTGCTTGCTCCGCCATCTGGTGTTACTATGCATCCTAGGTATGTGAAGGCATCTGTCTGTTCCAATTGCTGATTCCTTACTGATATGGGCTCAGGGTTGCTCACATTGAGCATCATGACCTCTGTCTTCTTTAGGTTGATGTTCAACCCCACCTGCTGCTATACTTATTAAGTCTATCCATTTTTTCCTGGATGTGTTGATGTGAATGTGCTAGGAGTGCAATGTCATCTGCGTATTCCAGATCTTCCAATGTAGAAAATGTAGTCCATCTTATTCCTCTTGGATTGCCCTCTGTTTTCTGGCGCATCACCCAGTCTATGACTGTTAAAAATAGAGTGGTTGATAAGGGGCATCCCTGTCGTACTCCTGTCTTCACTTCAAAGGTTAGGTTGCTCTGCCCAATGCTACACGTAAAGTTGGCATAAAGGCTTTTTATGATTGACACTATGCAGCTTGGAATTCCATAAGCCCTCAGTATTTTCCATAAACTGTCCTTATGTATACTGTCAAAAGCCTTTTCAAAATCAACGAAATTGCTGGGAACTGAGAGAAGAGTTATTCCTCTCCAATTATTGCAGTCTGCAAGATCTCCCTTGAGCATTTTGACAATTATTCCTTTTCTCCACTCTGTTGGTGTTGTCCCTGTTTTCCAGACTTGTGCAAATAGTGGTTCTAATTGTTCTGCTGCTAGCTCTGGGTCTGTCTTAAATAGCTCTGCATTTAAGTTATCATGACCAGGAGCTTTTCCATTCTTTAACCCTTTGATTGCTGTGATGATTTCTTCTTTTCATGGGATGTCTGTATTAACATCTAGATCATTTTCAGCCTCAGGAACATTCAATTGTGTCTCTGGTGGTTCCTTATTCAGAGTTTCTCTGAAATGCTCTGCCCATCTTGTTTCCTGTCCCTCTGCTGTTGTGATGAGTTTTCCGTGCTTATCTCTTACTAATGTAATATTGTTTGCACCTCGTTTTCCACTGATGATTTTAGTTATTTTGTATACTGTGCTTTGTTCATTTCTCAGTGCTGCCTCTTCTGCCTGTCTTGCAAGGTCATCCAGAAATGTCCTTTTGTTAGCACGAGTTTGACGTTTAACTTCCTTGTCCAGCTGACTGTACTGTTCACTATATATTGCCTTTAACCTGGGAGACTTAGCTTCTGTTTTCTTTCTTTTCATTTCTTTTCTCTTCGCTATGGTGTTTAGCGTATCTGGTGTTATCCAGTCTTGGCTCTTTCTTTCCTGGAATCCCAAGCATGACTTGCTGCTTTCCTTGTATATTGTTGAGATGGTGTTGAATCTCTGGTCAACATCATCGGTCTCTGTTCTTTCCTGGCTTTTGATAATCTCATATCTTCTCTTTACGTCAACAACAAAAGCTTTTCTGGTGAGGGGATCCTTCAGTTTCGTGATGTATCTTTTCTGTTTGACTGCAACTGGTCCAGCAGCTCTGAGTTTCACTTTCAGTCTTGCTACTACTAGGTGATGATCACTTCCCACATCTGCGCCTCTTCTTACTTTCACGTCTTGTAGTGCATGTCTCCATCTGCCATTGATCATTATGTGATCTATCTGGTTTCTGTCTTGTCCGTTTGGTGATTCCCATGTTAACTTGTGCACTTCCTTGTGTGGAAAAAGTGTTCCTCCAATGACCAGGTTGTTAATACTGCAGAAGCTTATTAATTTGTCCCCATTCTCATTTGCTGTTCCACTGCCGCATTTCCCCATTACTCTTTTGTTATAATTATTGTGTGCTACCACTTTCACATTTAGGTCTCCCATTACTATAATGAGATCGTACCTGGGTGTAGTTTCCATTTCTTTTTGTACCTGTTGATAGAACTCGTCCTTGATCTCTTCATCGCTGTCATTTGTTGGTGCATAGCATTGTATAATTGTGGTGTTGGTGAACCTCCCTCTCAGTCTTGCTCTTATCAGTCTGTTGTTGATGGGTTTCCATTCCAGTAAAGACCTTTCCATTCCTTTCTTCAGGATAATGGCTACTCCTTCATTGTGCTGACCATCCTCTCTGCCAGAATAAAGTACTGTTTCCCCTGTAGCTATTTTTATTCTCCCCTTACCTGTCCATCTGCTCTCGCTTATTCCCAGGATATGTATCTTGTAGTTCCTCATCTCAGCTGTGATTTGTCTCAGCTTTCCTGCCTCATTCATAGTTCTGACGTTCCAAAAACCAATTCTGGTTTCGTGTTTTGCGGTCGGGGCATCCGTTTTCATGCCAGTGGCTTCCTTTCGGCTTTCACCACTGTCAGTCATACGAGCCTAAGTCTCCGGATGTCCATCCCGCAGCAAAGTTTTTCCATTTATTGTTGTTTCCGTAACGTGCAATTTTTTTTACATAGACAGGGGTGTCAGCCCTGTGCTAAAACCCCCAACCTGGAGGACCAGAGTACCAGCTTTTGTCTGACTCCTACCCACGCAGACCAGTCCAGCTTGGTTGAACCTACCAGGAGTAAATCTCCCGCTGGCATAGCTCTGGGGATTGTCAGGGTACTCAAGCCGCCATACCGCTACAAGGTATAGGTACCATTGATGGCAGGTAGTGAATTTACTAAAAACCCAAATTCTAGAACCTATACCATCCTATTAGCAATGGCTAGAGTTAGAGGCACATGTAATAATTTAGAAATATTTATAAATGGTATGAAAGCTCAGATACAGTCACTAAAGATTTAGAATAGGAAGGGAAAAAAATGATATTTTTTTTTTTATTCATGGATTATGATATTTGATGAAAATGTTAGGTTTGTCCTGACCTCAAGGAACATACCAATGTCTTTGGTGTCTCCAGCACACACAAAAAAACATGATTGAGACTTCAGTCAAACACAGAACTTTCAAACAAAGAAGTCTGACAATGTTAAAGAGTGATTACAAGAGATTTATGAAATTTATACCATAACTTCATCGATTTCACAAAAGCCTTCGATCGAGTCTGGCATGAAGGCTTATGGCAAGTAATGAGAAAATTCAATTTTGATACCAACATCATAGATATCATTGAAGCACTATACAAGGACGCAAGCAGTGCTGTTTTTGCAAGCAACGACATTGGAGAATTTTTCAAAACAACTGTAGGAGTTCGGCAGGGATGTATCCTGTCCCCAGTGCTCTTTAATATTTATCTAGAACATATTATGCAAGAGGCTCTCTACGATTATAAATCAACCATATCGATTGGAGGCCGACCTCTGTGCAACCTGCGTTTTGCTGATGATATTGATCTGATAGCTGGATCAGAATCAGAACTTCAAGACCTTACCTCTAGACTGGAGAAAGTAACAAGAACGTATGGGATGGAAATTAATATAGAAAAAAAGCAAGATATTGGTGAATAGCCATAAGAAACATGTTCCGACCAACATTACGTTAAATGGGCAAACGTTAGAAGAAGTTAACACCTTTAAATGTCTCGGGTCCACTATATGCAGTGATGGAAGATCAATTAAAGAAATCAAGACAAGACTTGAGATGGCCTCAGCTGCCATGACAAGGTTGAATGTGATCTGGAAAAGTAACATCAGTTTTCCTGTGAAGATCAAATTATACAAATCACTTGTATTATCTATTCTCTTGTATGGGTGTGAGAGCTGGACACTCACTGCAGATACGGAGCGAAGGATTCAGGCTTTCGAGCATAAATGTTATAGAAGAATTTTGCGCATTTGCTATAAAGAGCACAAAACAAATGTCTATGTTAGAGAGAAGATAAACACCTATGCAGGCCACCAAGAACCACTTTTGTCAACAGTGAAACGTCGAAAGCTTGCCTGGTTTGGGCATGTAACTCGTCATGACTCCCTTCGAAAACGATCCTTCAGGGAACAGTCGAAGGTAAACGGAGAAGAGGAAGGCAGAGAAAATCCTGGGCTGATAACATCAAAGAATGGGCAGGACACGGTTTTTCCACACTTGTACGCATTGCTGAGGATAGAGAGCAGTGGAGGACCCTGTCTGCTGATGCTTCCACCATGGCACCCCTACGACCCATGACGGGTTACGGGCTGAGATGATGATGATGATGAAATTTGGAAATGGAAATAAAATAAAACAATTGGCATGTTACCACAATTCTTTACATCAGCATTTCTCAAACTTCCATTGAGCACTATAGTTCTGTGAGCTATTGACAGACATTGCACACAAAAATGTAGAACTGATTGCTAACAACTTATTTTCTAACATTTAAATTAATAAAGAGTGAAACCTAATGCTTGCAAACAGTAAATAAATAATACACACATAAAAGTATGTTTCAGGCTCTCATGAGAAATAAAGAAGTCAAAAACCAGACAACAGAAAAATATCAGAAGCGAGAGGCTTACTGCAGAATCAAACCCAGCACCTTCCATATGGCACCACTGCTTTGTTACAAAAGTGAATCTTCACATTAAACTGTCTCCAACAAATCTCCTAGACATCTGGCCAGCAAAAGAGGAGCTATAAATCAGCTGTGAATGACCAAGTAGAGAAGAAATAAAGCCTTAAAGCTTCTGAAGGATGGAAATGTAGCTGGTCCAGATGCCATCAAAACAGATATTGATACCTCTACAGTGATAAATCAAACTAACTAAATAAATATTTCATTGGAGAATTGCCTCATTTTTCAAATGGGCTGTTTATCTCCAAAAGGCCTTAATGTCCAGCATCATTTTGCATAAATTCTGGTGGCTTTTCTCTCTTTTTCATTCTTCTTTATTCATCGTTTTTTCGATCTATCTTCTATTGTTTTTTGTTTTGGTTCATTTTGTATCCTTTTGTATCTTTTTAAATTGTCGCTATCTTATACGTCACTTCCTTAGACAATTTCTTGGACAAGCTACCTCAGTGTTCTATTCCAAGCATCTACGGATCTAGCTAAGTGACCTTTTACTTGTTCCAAAGTTTTGTTCATTCTCTTTTTTTCATTTCGTTGATTATTTACTTTCTTGTTTCGGTATTTCTTTCAGGTTTTACGATTTTCTTGCATTATTTTTGGTCTTTTTTTGCTCATCACTGTGGTTGTTTACTTTTTCCATCTGCTTGTATCGCTCATTTGGTGTATGTTTCTCATCATTGTATGTTTTTTAGTACCTATGTAATTCTTGTCCTTGTCACCTGTTTGTAACTGTTGCTGATGAAGGGTAAAACTCGAAACGTCCCTTGCAGTGAACCCTTCGAAAATAAAGTTCGTTCGTTCATTCGTTCGTTGAACTGTTAATCTGTAGAACTGATTCAATACCGTTTTATTGGTTTATATACTGTACTTATATATATATTATATGAACTACTTGACAGATTCTGGGAGAGAAAAGAAATATTGGCAGAATAAAATGACAGTTATTTGGTCAAGTTGCCTAAGAGGGAAATTTACAAGAGTGCACAAATTATAGAGAAATAATATTACTATCAGCACTGGAAAAAATATTCAACGGAATTATCCTTGAGAGATACTCAAAATCAATGCTTCAGAATATTCAAAGTTAATGGCTTTGGTATGAATGGAAAACCTTCATAGAAACCTCGAGTCTTCAGGAATTGGTGTGGATCTGCTGTCCTGGTCATGCAGGGTTACACAGCAATGAAAGAGCTGACCCACTAGCTTCAAGAGCACTCATAGATGTCCCATGGGATATGGAGAAGGGCGAGATACTGAGGACAATCAATGATCATCTGTTAGAGAATGGCACTGCAATTGATGAATCATCAAGGTTAAGTCTGCTGGAATTTGGCATCGACTGTAAAACCAGCAGAGATGAATGAATGAGGAGATGCATCTGGTGTGTATGCGCCCAGTGTACAACAGGAACAATTAACATTCATACACTTTGACATTTGCTGAGGAAGACTGAGCACAGGTTTGACCAGAGTGCAAGGACATTCATTCTAATCAACAATAACAATCCTTCAAAAGGAACAGGCAATCAACTGAGAGATGAACAAGCAGGTTTTTGACAAAACAGATCCTGTACAGGCCAGATAGCCACATTGAGAATAATAGTTGAACAAAGTCTGAAAAGGAATTCATTGCTATACCGGTACATACACAGTTTTTCCCTTAGCTGTGTATTTGTTATCTGTGTTCCATGTCATGTGGTGGTTTAATGTGATACTTGAGTACATTGGTATTTCTTATTCTCATATTGCCTGCCCTTCTAAAATGCTGGAAATGATAAAGTCATTCCATGACGGCATGAAGGGAACAGTCCAATATGCTGATAGCACGTCACAGCCCTTTGATATACGAAGTGGCGTTAAACAAGGCTGTGTTCTGGCTCCGACCCTCTTCGGAATCTTCTTTGCCTTACTCTTGAAACATGTGTTCAGAGATGCAACTGAAGGAATATGCCTTCACACTAGGTCAGATGGCCGTCTGTTTAATCTTTCAAGGCTGAAGGCAAAAACAAAAATCAGAAGGGTCACTATAAGAGATTTGTTGTTTGCTGATGATACTGCAGTCGTCACTCAAAGCCAACAGGAGCTTCAGAGCTTGATGAATCGCTTCACTAAAGCATGCAAGGACTTTGGCCTCACAATAAGTCTAAAGAAAATGAATGTGCTGAGTCAGGATGTGGGTGCTGCACCAGTTATCACTATCGATAACTATGAATTGGCAGTGGTGCACCACTTCACATACCTAGGGTCTACCATCAATGACAAACTCTCACTGGATACAGAAATCGACAGCCGCATTGGCAAAGCTGCAGCTACCTTTGCCCGCCTCACATCGCGTGTTTGGGGAAACTCTAAACTCACAATGAAGACCAAAGCTGCGGTATATAATGCCTGCGTCACCAGCACACTCCTATATGGCAGCGAGACCTGGACGACCTATGCTAAGCAAGAAAGAAGGCTCAATACCTTCCATTTGCGGTGTCTACGCCGCATCCTCGGCATCTCGTGGAAAGATAAAGTGACAAATGTCGAGGTGTTGTCACATGCTGGCCTTCAAAGTATGTATACGCTTCTTAGACAGTGCAGACTTCGCTGGCTTGGCCATGTTCGCCGCATGGAAGATGGTCGCATCCCAAAAGATATCTTCTACGGACAATTAGCAGATGGCAAGAGAACAGTTGGGCGACCACAGCTGAGGTTCAAAGATGTGTGCAAGAGAGATATGAGGGCACTAGACATGGATCCAGCAACATGGGAGGATGAAGCTGCCGATCGCACTAAGTGGCGATGCTATTTACGGCGCCACCTCAGATTGGGCAAAGAGAGGCTCACACAAGAAGCAGAGGTGAGGAGAAAACGTCGAAAGGAGCACCAGGAAAATAAGCAGCTGAGGGCTGTCACCTCAGGGGCGCATTCCCATAGTCAGTTATGACTGAAGGGGCTATTATTATTATATTATTATTGCCTGCCCATTTTAGTTGTAGTTTTGCTTGCTGTAGTTTGTTTGACAAGGTAAATATAGTATGTGTTGTTGTTTTTCATTGATTTTTATCAGCCACTTTCTGGACCAACTTTCAAGGGCTTGCAGTGAATCTTGCATGCACACTCTTGCTGTGGTGATGTATTCTTCTGATGTTTACATGGCTAGATCATTAGCATAGAGGGAATTGTGGACATTCTTGTGAATGTTTTCTGTATCTGTAAAGTCATTTCTTTAAATAAGGAAGAGTGTAGGGAAGAGGAACCCACATTGTGGGACTCCCTGCTCCATTGTTGTCTGTCTGCTAATCTGTCCATTCACCTGTACTCATGCTGTTAGACACTGACTGATCCAGTTGTATGAGTGTTTGTTTGTATAATAATATTGTGAATGTTAATAGTCATGTCTCTGATACATATTATAAGTTATAACATTATGTTGTATTAACACAGTATTTCCACATTTTTATTTACAATGTACAGCATCAACTTTTACTTTTTTAAAAATGCCCAGTATCAATTAATGTTCATGAGCTCTGTATAGTACATGTAACCACTACGCTAGCGCGGCTACAAGGTTTATATAATTCTTCCTGAGCAGGGTCAATTTTCCAAATGTCCGGCAGCTTGAAATCTCTCAAGAAGTCTCTGAATAGTAGAGTGGGACACTGCTAAACGTCTTGCAACATGACGAACAGATTGACCATCCTGAATCCATGCCATGGCTCGACCACGGTCTACAGTGCTGAGACTTCTCCTTGCTGGCATGGCTAATGCAGTGATCATTTCGACCACTTGTCATACTGATTTATTGCATACCAACGGTGAACACTCTTTACCGATGATCATGTTTCACGTGCATTCAAATTCAACTCACTTTTTCACCTTTTCAACTAGTGGGGCGTGTTGCAAAAACCACGAGTTTTTGCAGCAACAATGGCAATTTTCACATGCGGGTTAAAGTGACCCAGTTTTTTTACATTAAAAAATATTAACCTAGTGCACACAGAAATGTATACACATTTCTCTGAGCTCAGTTTTAATGACATTTTCACTTATCTTTACAGTTTGCCAATCAATTATATAAACCTTGTCTAAATTGAATGGCGGCCCTTATTTTTTGTCCAGTAGTATAATATATCTATTTTATATTAATGTATAATCAATACTGTTTATGTCATTGCTAACAAAGAGGACATATTAAAATGTGAAATTACTTTTTGCAGTTTTTCAGACTCGCAAGTCTTTTGTTGTAATTGTAGTACAATGTTAGTTTTCAAAAAGCAACTTGGAGTAACATATCAATTGTGACTAAAAGCTTACTGATTCTGTATAATAGTAGTTAGCAGAGCTTCTTTTGTTCACAATGGGAAATAAGACAAAGACTGGGAGGCGTGTACACCAACAAACCGTTGCCTGAAAATGAGCACCTATTGTCGATAGTGACGCTATAGAGCCTCTGTGCTCCTCAGCAAAGAAAATAAAGGTCCAAGAAAGTGAAGGACAAGCTAAAAATGACAACAGAGGAAATGGGTTTATCCTTATGGATGTAAAACTACTGTTTGGGTTTTTATGCGCTAACTTTAGATGTGACAAATGTTATCAGTACTCACTGACCTGTGAGATCGTCGAAGAGACTCGGAATGGCTTTTGTCATGAAATCAGTATCAAGTGCACAAACTGTGGCGAATGGAAAGCTAATTTCAATACTTCTGATGTTTCATCTTCAGCTGCTCACAAACAAAGAAGTAAATGTGCGAATGGTGGCATTTGTGCGTTCTATTGGGAAAGGCCACAGTGCATTGCAGAATTTTTCGATATACATGAACACAAGTCAACCCATGGCAAAGAAAGCATACAGGAGAACGCTGCACAGGATCTATTCAGCACGTAAGGACATTGCAATGGAAAGACCCTGAGAGCACTGAAAAGGGGATTTATAGACACTGCAGCTGCAGTAGAAGGAGACCTTTATTCAACAGGAGCTCATTAAACTTCATTTTGTGAGTTCTTTTTCTGTTTTTCTTTGTTTTCTCGGAATTGTCTTTTTAGCATAATTGGTGATCTTTGAAACAAGATATCTCTGGATCTGTACATTCAATTGACATGAAAATTAACACAGTTAGTTGTCATATAATCTTACAGATTCTGACCTAAAATGGATACAATTGAATTCAAAGTTTTAGTTTTATGACCATCATGCATATATAATGAGGCACAAATATCAAACATTCCAGAAATATAAATTTTGAAAATTCGTTAAAAATTAACCTTTCTGTCAATCTCTGTCATTTTAGTTCATGACCTCACGCTATATATAATGATTCAATTTGCCAAGTTTCAGTCAGATCCTTGTACAAATAACATAGTTATGATGTTTTAAAAAAGGTGTATAATTTATTCACTACGGCGGCCATATTGGATAGCTAATTTGCATAATTAATGAGTTCATTATGTGGACAAACATTTTAAGTCCATACTAACACTATATCCATGGTTGTTTGATTCTGAAAGGAAAATTTGAGTTTTTTACCCTATCTAGGTATCCTACTACCTTAAAACTGGAGGTTCAAACAATGACAAGGTTGACTATGGTTTCTCCCTCTTTTAGCTGTAGCACCATCATACATGCCACATGCTTAGGGATTTACCTGTAATCTGTACAAGATTTTTTGCATTTTGAGATGAGTATGCTCATACATAACTTCTGTACAGGTTTGTTCATGTAATTATTAAGTATGTATATAAATCGATCGTCTTAGCGGATAATTGCATCGTAAGATTCTGCGAGATGTTAGGCCACGTGAATAAAAAAAAATCAACCAATGAAATCACACAGACTGTTTTTTGATTGATGGTGGATTTGCAAGAGTCCGTGTGATGTGTCGTTCATTCATAATTTTTTTGCTAATGCTGATGGCAGTCAGCACACGTTACTGATTATTTTAACGATTTTGTCGTAATGAGCATACTTTATTATTTACAGATGCTTATAAGGAACAACAACAACAAAAAATAAAAAACAGTGGATATCATTACATATTACTTGATTTCACTAACAATTGTAGAATCTGCCTAAAAAATGTAAATTTTAATAATATGAAAAGAATTATGAAACTAGGGGTAAAAAATCACAAAAGCAAGGCAAATTTGCATCTTAACCTGATCAGAGCTCCTAGAAAAATCATTCTTCAGTTCTTTCTCTTCCAAGTTTTAATTTCCTTTCTTTAATTTAAAAACATTCTGATTTTTCTTTGGTGGATATACGATCATTTAGTGAGTGATTTAAAAAAAAAAAAAACTTGCTGTAAGTACCCATCGTTGTCCGCTTTTTCCTAGTAACTGTTTAGGAAACTTATGAAATGTCACAATCAAACTATAATAATTTGATATTTGAATGAAAATGAATTGTCATTTAAGTTAATGACTACCGCTTTAAGTGACTATCCTTGTGCCTTGTTTACAGTAATTGCAAATGCAAGCCGCACAAAATATTGTTATTCCTTATGTTTCCACTGCAATAGTGATTTTTTTTTTTGGTGCTTCCGAGTTTTTCCAAAATACTTTTATTTCTTATGATGGAATCGCAAAAGCAATTTTATTCTGCTTCTGAGTTTTAGCAAGAAGCAAATTAATAAGACACATTTTCTATTTCTGACCTGGCGCACCAAGAAAGAATAGTCCTTGTTTAACATTCTCACTACTGTTTTTCGGAGTATGTTCTATTCAAACATTTATGCTTGTAAAAAAAAACATGATTATTATTTTCTTTCATACATACTTCAAATATAAAAGACAGTGATTGTCTTGAGCTGCATTTTTTAAAATAGAAGTTTCTCTTTTCGGTGAGACACGACCCATTGATCCGATACATATGGATAGTTCCTGTTAAATTAGGACACATGTCTAAATAAAGAAGATCTTTCCTTTTGGTGTATTGTTTAGCTTTGAGCTAGTTTATTTTTTGTTTAAGTACCAAACATAAAACTTAAATGTTGCATTATTTTGTCGAGGCACACCTGTTTAAGACTGGCACATGTCCAATTATAGAAAAGAATTCTTTGAGCTCCTTCAAAGGACAGTGGATGACTGCCTAGATGAAATTATAATGCTCGTAGATGTCAATGCCAGAGTTGGAAATGACCATGCTAGATGGGGTGGAATTATTGGAAGATATGGAGAAGATACTCTTAATGACAATGGAAAGCAACTCTATAGATTCTGCAGAGAACAGAATGTGATCACTACAAACACAAAGTTCCCCCATAAGTGCATACATGTCTACACTAGATGTGAACCAACAAAGAATGAGAAGTCAGTGATTGACTATGCCATAGTTAGGAGGAGCTCATTCAAGTATGTCCGGGAATCTAGACTCTGGAGGGGGCCAGAGATTGGAAGGGATCACTACCTGCTAACCATCAAAAGAACAACTGAAAGACTTGCTCAGCCTAGCAACTGCCTAACATCACACAAGAAACTAAGTAAACGAACAGGAGAAGTGAGCATTAAGACCTACAAGCTAAGAGAGCTAGAAATTAAGACCAGATATCAGGGGCTTATTGCTACAGCGGTGAGCAACACAGAAGATCAACCTGATGAGTTGGAAACCCTCTAGCTTAAATTCAAGGACACAATAAAGATAGCTGTGCAGAAGCATGTAGTGAAGTCTGACTTGGGAACAAGAGAAAGGGGACACCTTGGTGGACAGAGGAAGTTAAATAGAAAATAAGAGAGAAGAAAAAGGCTTGCTTCATGCACCACTTTTCCAGGGGACCTTCTTCTGTCTTGGGTGTCTGCGTTGATTTATATTCTGTATTTGACTTAACCATGTTTGTTGAAGTTTTTGTAGTTAGAAGTTTTTTTTTAATGGAATGGGGTAACAATCCCCATTCCCAACCCTCCTTAATCGCTTTTTACAACATGCACGGTAGGGTACAGTGCTACTATTCTTTGCTCCTTTTCAGGCCCCAGTAACACACGGGTGTGCCCTGTATTACACATAGAAAAATGAAGCACACCACCTGGTGAGTCTTACTTTTATTCGGATACGGATCAACATTGTATAGTGTCACGGTATAGACATTCGCCGAAATTGTGAGTTGGTCACGCTGTAGAGTGTTGACCCTGATACTAATTTAAAAACCGGTTGGGCCAAAACGGAAGTCGCTATGAAACTTTTGGCGCAAATCATTCTACGAGATGTCCGCCGTCCTGTTCGGACGCTTGTTGCCTTTGTCAGCAGTTTTTTCTGGGGATTACATGAATGCCACTTATGTTTAGTGCTTGCAGATTGTTTCAGGTGTTCAGGATTATTGGCAGATTACTAGAATGTTCTTGTGATGTCTAGTGGTTTTTCCTGGATTGTATTTACGTAGAATCTTGCAATTATGTATTGCTTGACTGTGAGCGATAGTCAGTGGGTGTAGTTACCAGTTAGATTAGGTCAGTAATCAGTTGTGCTATTATATTGAGCTACGGTGTTTAGCAAGTTATTTGGACATTCTTTATTGCATTGTGTACTGCTTTTTCATGCGTATTGATAGCCGTGTGTGGCTTTGTGTGTGTACACTTTTCATTAAAAGGATCAGTACCTGTTCCCAGTGTTATTGGTTATTTAATGTCAGCTATTGTGTGCTGTGGTCAACGAGCCAGAAGATATAGATTGCCATGTGTTAAATCCACAGTACAAGTAGGGTTAAGTCCAGCAACATCAATAGATAGTTGTTCTGACATGTGGGAGGCTCTTGTCCGGTTAATTAGAGGCCGTGGGGCCAGTGTTTCTATAATATTTTGCTAATATCTAAGAGCGGACAATTCTTTCGGCAATGGGGCCTGTGTGTTATAGTATTTAATTCCCAGCTAGCTGACAACTAGATGGCATATTATTCATAGCAAGGCCGTGGAGCCGGTGTTTGCCTTAAATAGGCTAATATTACACACAATATTCTAGAAGGCTGTAGGCCAGTGTATTGGCGCCTTCATATTTTTTTCCTTCAACTCACAGGAGTGAGTTGTTTTTGTTGTCCGTCCAGTGAAAGGTTAGTGTGTGTCGGTCTGTCAGTCTGTCAGTGTAATGGCTATTTGTCTGTGTGTTTTCAGTCTATCGCCGGTGAAGTAGTGTTTCGTTAAGTTTCAAGTTATTTGTTGTGGTATTTTCGCAGGTCTAAGTACGATTGTTGAAGTGTTAGGCTGATGTTACAGTGTGCGTCAGACGGGTCAGTTTGACGTATCTCTAAGTCTGTTTGGTGGTTGGCGACAGGGATCCTGGTGGAGCAGCGGAGCTTGGTGTGTTGGTACCATTTAATTAGGGGCCCAGGCGGCATGTGCAGATGCCAGATGGGAGTTAGTTTGGTCAACCTTGATATTAGGGTGGTAAGAGTTGATTGATAGGAGTGTTTATAGTGATAGGCAATTGTTAGAGTGGTTGGTACCTCGAGTTATCGTCATGAGCTGCTGGCCCTGTCATTGCTGCTTAGATTTGCCCACACAGGGGCGAAAGTCTCTGACGTGACTTTCCTAAGCCGATGCCAGTGAAGTGCCTGACAACGCAGAAGTGCCTGACCAGGGGCGTATTCCTTCGTGCAGTCAGTGGATTTTTCCTTACAGTCTGCTGTAATCTGTAGAGTAACTAACGTCCTTATAGACTTGTCGTGTGCTACTCATGTGACAGTACCAAGGAACCTACACGTATATCTGACGAGTAGACTGTTATGAGTAGCTGTGCAGCTGAACTGTGATTAAGTAGACATTTCCAGTATATGATGGACAGTGCTGTAGGAGCACCGTAGAGGATAGTGTGGTCATTGCGTGGGAGATGATTATACCGTGACAAGGAACTCTGTAGCGAGTTTGTGACACTCAGATTTGACAGTAAAGTTATTCCTGGACTGAGACTCTGTTGGATTATACTTTTACTATGTGAAGTTTTGTTTGTTCTGTGGACATCATCATCGTCAGTGCTGAGGATTCTTCTTACTCAAGCACCATTGGAGCTTCAGATAAGTTACTGTTTGTATGCTTAAGTATTATGTATTATATTGATATTTTCTTGTTTTTTCTGAGAATTTAATTTTCTTGTCTGTCTTCTTACCGATACTAGCTATCATATACCTTGATCTGTAAGTAGTCTAGTGCTGTTTTCTTTATCTGCTTCTTAATTTGTTATTGTTTTCTTTCCTTTTGTTTTGTCTTTTCCTTATTGTACAAGTATGACTTAGTTTCTATGTATGTTGATTGTTAGTTGAATCTGATTTTGTTTTGTTTTCCTAATAGTTTAGGAATATTTTGATTATATATCTTTGAAACATTATTATATAATGTTACTGATAGTTTACTTGGGTTATTTTCACTGGAGCGAATATAGTGCTTGGTGGAAGAGGTAGCTTCCAGCACCTCATTGTTTCAGGTGTTAAGGATTATTGGCAGATTACTAGAATGTTCTTATGATGTCTAGTGGTTTTTCCTGGATTGTATTTACGTAGAATCTTGCAATTATGTATTGCTTGACTGTGAGTGATAGTCAGTGGGTGTAGCTACCAGTTAGATTAGGTCGGTAATCAGTTGTGCTATTATATTGAGATACGATGTTTAGCAAGTTATTTGGACATTCTTCATTGCATTGTGTACTGCTTTTTCATGCGTATTGATAGCCGTGTGGCTTTGTGTGTGTACACTTTTCATTAAAAGGGTCAGTACCTGTTCCCAGTGTTATTGGTTATTTAATGTCAGCTATTGTGTGCTGTGGTCAACGAGCAAGAAGATATAGATTGCAATGTTTTAAATCCACAGTACAAGTAGGGTTAAGTCCAGCAACATCAATAGATAGTTGTTCTGACATATAGTCATTGCTTTTTTTTTTAAAGTTACCTTTAAATTAAAAGTGTATGGTTAATAGTTTAAATATGTTGTAAAATATGGAAAAGTATGGCAGTTGTCACAAAAACAAAACAATAGTTTTATATTTATGTTACTTCCCTTGATTACCCTTGAATTTTAAATAATGATTATAGTATAGCCCCTGATTTGTTTACGTTTCTTACGAAAAAAAATAATTACTCATAATGTCATAATTCACTTGTGTGTTACCGGGGCCCGAAAGGGGAGCAAAGAATAGTAACACTGTTTCCTTCCATGCATGTCGTAGAAAGTAACTAAGGAGGGTTGGGCATGGGGCTGGTTACCCCATCCTGTACAAGAATTAAACCACAAAAAACTTCAACAAATATGGACAAGTCAAATAAAGAAAATAAAACACAGCCATCCAAGACAGGGGAAGGTCCTCTCGCAGGGAGGCATATGATGCAACACAGAGAAAGCCGAAAAAAGTATGTGTTGCTGACTAACCTTCTTCCAGGAAAACTTCCAGATTTGGCACCTGGAATGTTTGGACATTAAACGAACAAGGGAAAGTGGCACAAGTAGCAGCAGAAATGAGGGAATATATAATCGAGGTTCTGGGAATGTGTGAAACAAGGGGTAGACAGGAAGAAACTCATTACATGTGAATTGGTGCTGTCCTCAGGACATGAAGACAAAAGTTCACACCATAGGGAAGGGGTAGCTCTTGTTTTCTAAAGAAGCACAGAAAGCACTCATTGAATGGGAAGCTGTTGGACCCAGAAAAAAAAAACAGCTAATTTTAAAACAACTAAAAAGAAAATCAAAGTAAATGTCATCCTATGTTATGCACCAACTAATGACAAAGAAGAGTCTGTGAAAGAAGCATTTTATACTAGACTACAGGAAATTATGGATAAAGTAAAAAGAAGAGACATCACAATTTTGATGCGGGATTTGAATGCAAAGATATTTTCAGTCAACACCGGATTTGAAGAAGTCATGGGAAAACATGGGCTAGGAATAATGAATGAAAATGGAGAACTATTCTCAAACTTCTGTGCTTCAAATCAACTGGCTATAGGAGGAAGCATGTTTCCACATAAGAGAATACACAAGGCAACATGGATATCACTAGACCATTAAACAGAAATTCAGATTGATCATATATGCATAAACTAGAAGATTAGATCATCATTGCAGGATGTTGTAGAAGATTTAATTTTATGTGTTGATAAATGTAGCGGTGTATTCTGTCAGGAATGGACTGTGTCCATTCAAGCGTAACAGGTGTCCATGACACAATTAAGACACGTCTGTTTGGCCACTGTAAATGTAAAGTTGAATGTTGTCGAATGTCCAGTATCAAGGTAGAAACGATTCTACGCCACACCGGCGGACATAATTATGTACAGGCCCTCGTTGGCCGCAACAATGCTGGCATTCATCAGGAGGACTTGAGAGTGTTAGGTGTTGTATGAATGTAGATTGTGAGTAGACCTCAACGGATGCAAATGCGTGTATGAAAGTTCGTGGAAGACAGGCATCAGGATGACATCACACTTGTTGTATAAATTACATGCAGTAATTCATATAGTTCTTGAAACACCTCTGACGTTTGATTGACTTTATTACATCACAACGATAAGTATGCCGACAGCAACATAAAATAGTCATGGATACTTTAGGACATAGCATGTATGAATACAGTTCATCAGTCAGCTGTGCATATATATTAAAGCTGACCTCGTACAATTCCACCTTCGTCAGGTACAGCGAAATACAGTAGATATGTGAGTTTATACAACTCCTTTCTGACATCAGTAAGTCAGAGATATATGTGGGTCTGCAACAGGCCGCACAATATGGCGGGCTTATAGATATGATGGCCGCTGTGATAATTTCTGTAATAAACAGGGTGAGTCAAACCTTGCTAAATGGCATCACCGCAGATAGCGGGTTACAGCACCTATAAAGTACTTTAGGCATACACAAGCCTGCGTAAAGGAATATCATCAGGCTTCAAGAGGTTAACTCTCAGATCATCGAAGGACTTTTTCCCGCCCAGGGGAAAAGTCAATGAGCGAGTAAATACATGCCGTTCGTGTTTTTCTGGAAACCTAGCAAAGTAATTCAAGATCAATTTACCTTCAGCAGTAGTATATCATGTAGGAAACAGGTCGCATTCAGGAGGAGGCACATGACTTTTATATAAGGAAATCAGGAGGAGGCGCATAACTATTATATAGCAAAATACTCGATCGATTTCAGGAGGAGGCGTTCTCAGGAGGAGGCGCATGACTGTTATATAAGGAAAATGTGGCGGAGCGCCGGCGGAGCTCAGGAGGAGCGGATGACTTTTTATATAGTAATATATTAGTGTTGTTTAGATAACAAGAAGACGTTATTTATAGACTTGAGATAACAAAAAGAGGATATATTTAGAGTTGAGATAACAATAAGACTTTTTGGAAGACGATATATTCTGGAAGCGGGATGGAGGCGCGATGGAGGCACAAGATGGCGGGATGACTTTTTATATAAGAAAAACAGGTCGCATTCTGGAGGTGGGATGGAGGCGCTATGGAGGGGGGTGACTTTTTATATAGTAAAATGTGGAGGCGCGCTGGAGGCACGATGGAGGCGCAAGATGGTGGGATGACTTTTTATATAGTAATATATTAGTGTTGTGTTACAACAAGAAGCCGCTATATTTATAGTTGAGATAACAAGAAGACTTTGAGATAATAGGAAGACGATATATTATGGAGGCGCGATGGAGGCACAAGATGTCGGGATGACTTTTTATATAAGGAAAAACAGGTCGCATTCTGGAGGTGGGATGGAGGCGCTATGGAGGTGGGTGACTTTTTTATATAGTAAAATGTGGAGGCACGATGGAGGCGCGCTGGAGGCACGATGGAGGCGCAAGATGGTGGGATGACTTTTTATATAGCAATATATTAGTGTTGTTGTGTTACAACAAGAAGCCGATATATTTATAGTTGAGATAACAAGAAGACTTTGAGATAATAGGAAGACGATATATTCTGGAGGCGCGATGGAGGCACAAGATGGTGGGATGACTTTTTATATAAGGAAAAACAGGTCGCATTCTGGAGGCGCGATGGAGGTGCGATGGAGGGGGGTGACTTTTTATATAGTAAAATATGGAGGCGCGCTGGAGGTACGATGGAGGCGCAAAATGGTGGGATGACTTTTTATATAGTAATATATTAGTGATGTTTTTAGATAACAAGAAGACGATATATTTAGATATATATTTAGTTATATATTTAGTTATACATATATGTAGATATATATTTAGTTAGATATATTAAGACTGACTTTTATATAGTAATATATTAGTTCGATAATGGCGGGTTGTTTCTTTTTACAGATAATATTTAGATAACAGTTATACATATATTACAATATTTATATTACAACATTTAGTTATGCATATATTTAGATATATATTACAATATATATTTATTACAACAGTTATACGCTAAATAGACATATATACATAGGTAACAAAGAGGTTAGTTAATAAATGTATGTTACAACAGGTAGAGGATATTTAGTTAAAAGATATATTTACATATATTTAGTTATACTATATATATATATATATTTACATCAGGTAGACGATGTTTAGTTATATATATTTAGATATATTTAGTTAGACATATATTTAGAATGACTTTTATATAGTAATATATTAGTTCGATAATGGAGTGTTGTGTTACAGATAATATTTAGACAATAGTTATACACTATATTTAGTTAGACATATATATTTAGAGTGAGTTTTATATAGTAATATATTAGTTTGATAATGGGGCGTTGTTGTGTGTTTGTTTAGACATATACATACATATACATATATATATATATATATATATATATATATATATATATATATATATATATATATATATATATATATATATATATATATATATATAAAATCGATAATGACAGAAAATATTGAGTTAAAGAGGAAAATATAAAAAATCGATAATGTTGGATTAGGTTACTAAGAGGGGTTTTTGAAGTGAGTAGAGTCTTCTTTGTGTTCACCCGGGTGATGATTCATGGGTGTATGGTGGGGTGAAGCTGGTGATTGTGTGTATGACTCAGGCGTGAAGTGTTAGATAGACGTATATAGTTAATGATCTCTTGGTTAGGGGAGATTTTTGGTTGATGTTGGGTGTGTTATTTAGACATATATATATATATATATATATATATATATATATATATATATATATATATATATATATATATATATATATATATATATATATATATATATATATATATATAAAAAAGCAACAAAAACCTGCAATATTGAGTTAAAGAGGAAAATAATTTTTTTAAAATCGATAATGTTGGGTTAGTAGGGGTTTTTTGAAGCGAGTAGAGGTTTTTGCGTGGGTGACGATGTATATTGGGGTGTAGGTTGTGTGTACTCGTGTGTGTGCATGTGTGTGTGTGTGTACATAGCGGGAGAGATATTTTTCTTTTTTGAGTAGGGCATTTATGTGTTGTATTGGGGTGATGACTCATGGATGTTTTCATCTGTAGGTATATGTGTGCGTGTACATATTGGGAGAGAGATATGTTTTGGGTAGGGAGTTTATGTGTTGTATTGTATTGGGGTGATGACTCATGGGTGCATATATATTGGGTGTGTGTGTGGTTGTGTTGGCGCGCGTCTGTGGTGTGTGTGTGCATGTGCAGGTGGTATTGCTTTTGGTTTTGTGTGTGTGTGTGCGTCCACGGGTGTGTGCGTGTGTGTGCATGCGTAAAAAGAAAAAAAAGGTAAAGGAACCCGTTACACGCCCATTGAGGCATATTGGGAATATGGTGTTAGGCCCATATTATCTTGACCGTCGGCACACGAGGGGTGATGTGGTCGGCATCACGCCGGCCGCCTTAACCTTCCCAGAGTGCATGGAGGGTATTGATTTTTGGTGGTAACTTTAGATATGATGAGTCTGTACGAGCGCTTCTGTCTGCCTATCTGTCTATAAGCCTGGTATTTATTTTACTGGTTAGTTTTGTTATATGTTTAATTTTTTATGTTTAATTTAATTTAATTTATTTATTGATGTCTAAATTGTGTCTGTGTATATACCTGCCTAGGTATCTGTGTTTGTGCACGTGTGACTGTGTGTGTGCGCGGGTGGTATTGCTTTTGGGGTTGTTTGGTTGTATGTGAACGCGTCTGTGGTTGTGTGTGCGCGCATCTGTTGTTGTGTGTGTGTGTGTATGTGTGTGTGTGTGTCCGCGGAGATAATTGGTCACAAGCTAAATCTTTAACGATCCCAGTTCGTTTAACAAATATATTCGACAGGAGGATGGTTCGTACCTCGTGTCTATTTATATGAAAGAAAACTAGTGTTAATCTGGGTTGTGAAACGCGTTCAGACATGAGGTGTGGTAACAGATGGTTGCTTAGTCAGAAGACTAATCAATAATTGACCCGCTGTCGATGTGAAAAAAAAAATTGATTGTGTATGCGCTGGTATTGTAAATGGAGGGGAGACAAGTGTAACTGAAGCAACGCAACGTATAAACACAGACCCGTAATAATTGTTTATATTTAAATTATATTATTTATTATTACGAAGTGAGGACATTGTCGACGGGTACCTCGTTTGTGATGTAAAATATATGACAGGGAATTTTCCGTTGTTGGGTGAGTACAACTAAAAGTCTAACTTATTGTGCTGTTTATTGAGACCACTACGATATTTCTTCCACCCATCGTTTGTGTATAGGTATAGATGAGAATTACAAATATTTGGTGTTAGCTTTCTTGGTTTGACAGACTCTTTCACTATTGGTTATCTGTAATGTTTTAAATAGTTTTGTTAAGCCATTATTTCTATAATATTGCGTATTCGTAAATGTCGAGGTCAGTTTCACCCATTTTAAGAAAACAAAACGCACGCGGTTGTACCCTCCCTTGTTTTGGAACCAGATCGATGGCCCGCACAAAACATTGCGCGTAAATTTCTGTTCACATCACTAGGGCAAAACACAAGCGATCAATAGTAGAAACTTATAAAAGAAACATTCCTGTGTTCGTGTGTTCGAATCACCGCGACTTAAGGTTTCACTTTTTTTTTTCTTTTCATACCGGCAACATCAGGTGATAGGTTTTATAGGCGACCATCTTTCATGTGGTGGATATGTTCAACACATCGTAGACTTCCCTGTCTCAGCCGGTTATACAGACTTTGAAACCCAACACATGACAACACCTCAACACTTGGTGGTTTATCTTTCCACGAAAGGTCGAGGAGGTGGTGGAGACACGATAGATGGGAGGTATTGAGCCTTCTTTCTTGCTTAGCATTGATTGTCCAGCTCTCACTAACATATAAAAGTGGGTTCTTGTGTGATAATTCACCGGGAAATTATTTTTGTGGCAATTTATAACCCAAACCGATCACCGTACTATTTCTTACATTTTTTATTTTTTTTTCGCCTGCGGGGTTAGTCCATTTCGCAGGTAGGGGTTGCGGGTTAGGGTGGTAGCATGGGTCATTTTTTGAGCAGGGCACATTGTTTATGTATTTATTTTTTTTAATGTAAAATTTTTGCCTCGTCTTGGCGAGGCGCGTTCCGTTCAACCTAGTCGTGTATATTAGAGCGCATGTCCAAATATAAAAGACCCTTAAGTCTAGGGAATTGCTAGTCATCATCATCATCATCCTAATCATCATCAGCTTTCAAGTCCCTATCAGAGTCAGGTACCCTTTTACAGCTGGTTAGACTGATTTTCTCCAGTGCTGCCTTCAGTTCTTCCATCTTTATGTCATCTTCATCATCATTGATTTTCTCTTCTGTGCTAGTGGTTATCATTTCTGATGCTTCACCATGCTCACCATCCAGGAGTTCTGAGAAATATTCTTTCCATCTTTCCATTACTTCCTTCGGGGCAGTAAGCAATTTGCCTTGCTTGTCCTTTGTAAATTTGAGAGGGCATTGATTTTCCTTTCTCGTGTTCTTTAGGGTCTTATAGAACAATTTCTGGTTTTCTTGTGCATCTTTTTCAAGCTTTTCTCCAAATTCTTCCCAGGACTTCTGTTTTGCTGCTAGCACCTTGTTCTTTACTTCTGTTCTGAGTATCACATATTCTTTATATTTTCCATTTGTCCTGTTGTGTTTTTAGCTCCTAAGTATTGTTTCCATGCCATTTTCTTCTATCTTATTTTCTCTGTGACTTCCTCTGTCCACCAAGGTGTCCTCTTTCTCTTGTTCCCAAGTCGGACTTCACCGCATGCTTCTGCAGAAGCGAAATAATTCCCAAGCAACATACGGCTGCGAGAACTTGGACACTCAATAAAACAGTTATGCAAAAAAGATACATCAATTCGAAATGAAATGCTACAGAAGGATGTTTGAGAATACCCCTGGACAGAAAAAAAGACCAACAGTCTTTATGATATCCTTGAATTTAATCCAGAGGGTTTCCAAGTCATCAGGTCGTTCTTCTGTGTTGCTCACCGCTGCAGCAATAAGCCCCTGATATCTGGTCTTAATTTCTGGCTCTCTCAGCTTGTAGGTCCTGATGCTCATTTCTCCCGTTCGTTCACTTGGTTTCTTGCGTGATGTTGGGCAGTTCCTAGGCTGAGCAACTCTTTCAGTTGTTCTTTTGATTGTTAGCAGGTAGTGATCACTTCCAATCTCTGGCCCCCTCCAGACTCTAGCATCCCGGACATATTTGAATGAGCTTCTCCTAACAATGGTATAGTCGATCACTGACTTCTCATTCTTGGTTGGTTCACATCTAGTATATGCATGCATGCGCTTATGGGGGAACTTTGTGTTTGTAATGATCAGATTCTGCTCACTGCAGAATCTGAGGAGTCGCTTTCCATTGTCATTGAGAGTATCTTCTCCATATCTTCCGATAACTCCACCCCATCTAGCATGGTCATTTCCAACTCTGGCATTAAAATCTCCGAGCATGATAACTTCATCTAGGCAGTAACCATTGTTCTTTGAAGCAGCTCGAAGAATTTATCCATGACCTCTGCTCTCTCATCCTCATTTGGCCCATACACTATGACCAGGTTGACTATAGTTTCTCCTTCTTTTAGTTTTACAACCATAATGCGCTCCAAGACAAAGTTCCATTCCTTGATACTATCTTTCTGTGTACGGTCATTTACATAACACTAGATGGACATTGGGGTGAGTAGATTTTATTACTCGATGCTAGATCTAGTCAAGTCTCTAACACTTCCCTACCACTTCTCGCTGGTGGCTCTGGTCATGTCTCTAACACTTCACTACCACCTCTCGATGGTAGACCTAGTATAGTTTTTAACACTCCCATTCCACATCTAGTTGCTGACCCTAGTATAGTAACGTCTCTAACACTTCACTCCCACCTCTCAATGGTGGCAACTATCGATTAGTTTTTGACTAATCAACTCTGTTAGCTCGCAGCGTGTCTGGATACGATTCACACCCAGATTAAAACTGGCTTTCCTTCATATAAATAGACACTTGGAAGACCAACGCCCAGACACTCATGTTCATACTTTACTGAAGAGACGGTGTGATAACGACGGACACTCACCTTCATACCTCATTGAAAACGCCTTCCACTGTTCCCACCCGCTGAGTGTACATGACAAGAAGTGATGAAGTGCTTAAACCGTTGGGGAGCGGGATGAAGACCGCAACTGTAAGTATTTATTGAGGCCAGCCTTTGTTACTCGTGCGATTTGTTTGCCAAGGGGGAAACATTTTTTTTTTTTGTCAAGGGGAAGTATTTTTTGACAATGGGGAGAAATTTAATTGCCAAGGGGCGAAATTTGTTTGACAATAGGAAGAAATTTGATTACCAAGAGGGCGAAATTTTTTTTGACAAGGGGCAGTATTTTTTGGCAAGGGGAAGTATTTTTTGACAAGGGGAGATATTTTTTAACAAGGGGGAGAAATTTCTTTGCCAAGGGGGAAGAAATTTGTTTGATAAGGGGGATACATTTTTTGACAAGGGGCAGTATTTTTTTGGCAAGGGGAAGTATTTTTTTGACAAGGGGGAGAAATTTGTTTGCCAAGGGGGAGAAATTTTTTAAAGAAGTATTTGACAGTTGATCTATTTACCTATAGGTTGGACCCTTTGCGCAGGCCTGGCAGAACATTTTGGGGCCGTCTTTGGTGCTTGGAAGAAAACCTTTTACTAAAGTTTGAAAATCGCCGAACAATACAAAACACTAAGCAAGAAAGAAGGCTCACTACCTTCCATCTACCGTGTCTGCGCCACCTCCTCGGCATTTCGTCGAAAGATAAAGTGTACAAACTCAAAGGAACATCAACTTGTTTCTGATAGTCTATATTTAGCGCTGACATCAACCACCCTAACCGCCTACAAAGAGTATGACTCGTTCCTCGATTACATTTGATAATGTTTTCCTCACGAGTGCAAACCATCACTCACGTTTAACAATGAGTGGTAGAAAAAATGTGGGTGTTGGGGTTTTCTTAAAATGGTTGAAACTGGGCTCGACATTGTTAACAACGAGTGGTAAAAACAATGTGCTTATTGGGATTTTCTTAATATGGTTGAAACTGGCCTCGACGTTGTCCCGATTGCAAGATGTAACACTAAGGAGTACTCACATCACGTGTTTGTGGAAACGCCAAACTCACAACGAAGACCAAAGCTGCGGTATATAACACTCACATCACCAGTACACTTATATATGTTAGTGAGAGCTGGACAATCAATGCTAAGCAAGAAAGAAGGCTTAATACCTCCCATCTATCGTGTCTCCACCACCTCCTCGACCTTTCGTGGAAAGATAAACCACCAAGTGTTGAGGTGTTGTCACGTGTTGGGTTTCAAAGTCTGTATAACCGGCTGAGACAGGGAAGTCTACGATGTGTTGAACATATCCACCACATGAAAGATGGTCGCCTATAAAACCTATCACCTGATGTTGCCGGTATAAAAAAAAGTGACACCTTAAGTCGCGGTGATTCGAACACACGAACGCAGTAATGTTTCTTTTATAAGTTTCTAATTTTGATCGCTTGTGTTTTGCCCTAGTGACGTGAACAGAAATTTACGCGCAATGTTTTGTGCAGGCCATCGATCTGGTTCCAAAACAAGGGAGGGTACAACCGCGTGCATGTTGTGTTTTCTTAAAATGGGTGAAACTGACCTCGACACCTACGAATACGCAATATTATAGAAATAATGGCTTAACAAAACTATTTAAAACATTACAGATAACCAATAATGAAAGAGTCTATCAAACCAAGAAAGCTAACACCAAATATTTGTAATTCTCATCTATACCTATACACAAACGATGGGTGGAAGAAATATCGTAGTGGTCTCAATAAACAGCACAATAAGTTAGACTTTTAGTTGTACTCACCCAACAACGGAAAATTCCCTGTCATATATTTTACATCACAAACGAGGTACCCGTCAACAATGTCCTCACTTCGTAATAATAAATAATATAATTTAAATATAAACAATTATTACGGGTCTGTGTTTATACGTTGCGTTGCTTCGGTTACACTTGTCTCTGCTCCATTTACAATACCAGCGCATACACAATCAATTTTTTTTTTCACATCGACAGTGGGTCAATTATTGATTAGTCTTCTGACTAAGCAACCATCTGTTACCACACCTCATGTCTGAACGCGTTTCACAACCCAGATTAACACTAGTTTTCTTTCATATAAATAGACACGAGGTACGAACCATCCTCCTGTCGAATATATTTGTTAAACGAACTGGGATCGTTAAAGATTTAGCTTGTGACCAATTATCTCCGCGGACGGACACACACACACACACACATACACATACACAACGACAGATGCGCGCACACACAACCACAGATGCATTCACATACAACCAAACAACCCCAAAAGCAATACCACCCGCGCACACACACAGTCACATGTGCACACACACAGATACCTAGGCAGGTATATACACAGACACAATTTAGACATCAATAAATAAATAAAATTAAATTAAACATAAAAAATTAAACATATAACAAAACTAACCAGTAAAATAAATACCAGGCTTATAGACAGATAGGCAGACAGAAGCGCTCGTACAGACACATCATATCTAAAGTTACCACCAAAATCAATACCCTCCGCGCACGCACACACAAACACGCACACATACATATGCACGCACACACACTCACACAACCACACAAAACCAAAAGCAATACCATCCGTGCAGGCACGCACACATAACCACATGCGCACACAAACACACAACCACACACGCACACACCCGTGGACGCACACACACACACAACCACACACACACACAACCACACAAAACCAAAAGCAATACCACCTGCACATGCACACACACACCACAGATGCGTGCCAACACAACCACACACACACACCCAATATATACGCACCCATGAGTCATCACCCCAGTACAATACAACACATAAACTCCCTACCCAAACATATCTCTCTACCAATATGTACACGCACACATATACCTACAGATGAAAACATCCATGAGTCATCACCCCAATACAACACATAAACGCCCTACTCAAAAAAGAAAAATATCTCTCTCCCGCTATGTACACACACACACACACACATGCGCGCGCGCACACGAGTACACACAACCTACACCCCACTATACATCGTCACCCACGCAAAAACCTCTACTCGCTTCAAAAAACCCCTACTAACCCAACATTATCGATTTTTTTTAAATATTTTCCTCTTTAACTCAATATTGCAGGTTTTTGTCGCTTATATATATATATATATAGATATATATATATATATATATATATATATATATATATATATATATATATATATATATATATATATATGTCTAAATAACACACCCAACATCAACCAAAAATCTCCCCTAACCAAAGGAGATCATTAACTATATACGTCTATCTAACACTTCACGCCTGAGTCATACACACAGTCACCAGCTTCACCTCACCATACACCCATGAATCATCACCCGGGTTAACACAAAGAAGACTCTACTTACTTCAAAAACCCCTCTTAGTAACCTAATCCAACATTATCGATTTTTTATATTTTCCTCTTTAACTCAATATTTTCAGTCATTATCGATTATATGTATGTATATATGTATGTATATATGTATGTATATATGTCTAAACAAACACACAACAACGCCCCATTATCGAACTAATATATTACTATATAAAACTCACTCTAAATATATATGTCTAACTAAATATAGTGTATAACTATTGTCTAAATATTATCTGTAACACAACTCTCCATTATCGAACTAAAATATTACTATATAAAAGACATTCTAAATATATGTCTAACTAAATATATCTAAATATATATAACTAAACATCGTCTACCTGATGTAAATATATATATATATAGTATAACTAAATATATGTAAATATATCTTCTAACTAAATATCCTCTACCTGTTGTAACATACATTTATTAACTAACCTCTTTGTTACCTATGTATATATGTCTATTTAGCATATAACTGTTGTAATAAATATATATTGTAATATATATCTAAATATATGTATAACTAAATGTTGTAATATAAATATTGTAATATATGTATAACTGTTATCTAAATATTATCTGTAAAAACAAACAATCCGCCATTATCGAACTAATATAGTACTATATAAAAGTCAGTTTTAATATATCTAACTAAATATATATCTACATATATGTATAACTAAATATATAACTAAATATATATCTAAATATATCGTCTTCTTGTTATCTAAAAACACTAATATATTACTATATAAAAAGTCATCCCACCATCTTGCGCCTCCATCGTACCTCCAGCGCGCCTCCATCACGCCTCCATATTTTATTATATAAAAAGTCACCCCCCTCCATCGCGCCTCCATAGCGCCTCCATAGCGCCTCTAGAATGCGACCTGTTTTTCCTTATATAAAAAGTCATCCCGCCATCTTGTGCCTCCATCACGCCTCCAGAATATATCGTCTTCCTATTATCTCAAAGTCTTCTTGTTATCTCAACTATAAATATATCGGCTTCTTGTTGTAACACAACAACACTAATATATTACTATATAAAAAGTCATCCCACCATCTTGCACCTCCATCGTGCCTCCAGCGCACCTCCATCGTGCCTCCACATTTTACTATATAAAAAGTCACCCCCTCCATAGTGCCTCCATAGCGCCTCCATAGCGCCTCCATCCCACCTCCAGAATGCGACTTGTTTTTCCTTATATAAAAAGTCATCCCGCCATCTTGTGCCTCCATCGCGCCTCCATCCCGCTTCCAGAATATATCGTCTTCCTATTATCTAAAAGTCTTATTGTTATCTCAACTCTAAATATATCCTCTTCTTGTTATCTCAAGTCTATAAATAACGTCTTCTTGTTATCTAAACAACACTAATATATTACTATATAAAAAGTCATCCGCTCCTCCTGAGCTCTGCCGGCGCTCCGCCACATTTTCCTTATATAACAGTCATGCGCCTCCTCCTGAGAACGCCTCCTCCTGAAATCGATCGAGTATTTTGCTATATATTAGTTATGCGCCTCCTCCTGATTTCCTTATATAAAAGTCCTGCGCCTCCTCCTTAATGCGACCTGTTTCCTACATGATATACTACTTTCAGCTTCCAACTGAAATACACTATTAAACACACCCGTCTCCAGACGTTTAGAATATATATAATATTGGGGTACAATCTTTAACCATCTTGGTCGAACTCACAGCGGACTTCCCCATAAACCATCTTGACCCGTTCAAAACTCCAGCTCGACTCCTTAACACAGGAAGTATCAATTCGCGCCCGATTCTTCGCGCATGCGTCGAGACGCAGGACCCTTGAGCGAAACTCATATGGTGAACATGTCAGGAAAAGCTGACATCGATTATAAAATTAAACGCTGGGTTACCAGACAAGTGGGACAACCACTACTGTTAACTACAATCCCAGTAAAACATGAATACCTCCCCTTAGATTAAGAATCTATTACATTAAAGTCTCCAAAATTAAATAGGTACATTTTAACATACTATAGACTCAGCAAACTGACCGCAACAGTTGTAAAGGTATATAGAGGAGCAGATGTGGCATCAGATCACCACCTTCTGATAGCCAAAGTAAAAATGAAACTCAAGAGATATGCAACAATGCAAAATTATAGACACCAATTTAATGTAGGACATCTAAGAAACAAGAGACAAATTTGCGGTCACAATATCCAACAAATTCCAAGTGCTCCACAGCTGGAAGATGTAGAGAGTACAGAAGACTATTGGCAGCAAATCAAAACTGCATGGAATGAGACATGTGAAGAAATACTGGGGAAAAGGGAAAGACAACAAAAAGCATGGATAACAACAGAAACCATCAATAAGATAAAAGAGAGAAAAACAAGAAAGCAGATTTAAACACAAGCAAAACCAGAAGTTCCAAAGCCAAGGCTCAAGAAGTGTACACAGAAGCAAACAAAGAAGTAAAAAGAAGTATCAAAACAGACAAGAGGAAGTATATTGAGGAGTTGGCAAGATAGGCAAAAGATGCTGCAGCCAAAGGAAATATGAGAGAACAGTATGGCAGCACAAAGAAGCTAATAGGGAAATATAAGCAAACAAGTTGCCTCATAAAAGACAAGAATGGAAAATTGCTCAGCAATATACAAGAGCAAATGAAGAGGTGGACAGAATATTTTGAGGACCTTCGCAATAGACCAGCTCCACAAAACCCCCCCGGACATCCAGTCAGCAGAAGAAGAGCTACAAATTAACGGTGAAAGACCAATGAAGGAAGAAATAAAGAAAGCCATAAAGCTTCTAAGAGATGGAAAAGCGTGAACCTGATGGCATTCCAGCAGAGGCCATCAAAGCAGATATTGACACAGCTACAGAGATGTTATATAAATTACTTGGTAAAGTCTGGGCAGAAGAACAACCTGATGACTTGGAAACCCTGTGGCTTAAATTCAAGGACATCATAATGACAGCTGCTGCAGAAGCATGTGGTGAAGTCCGACTAGGGAACAAGAGAAAGAGGACACCTTGGTGGACAGAGGAAGTCAAAGAGAAAATAAGAGAGAAGAAAATGGCATGGAAACAATATTTAGGAGCTAAAAACACAGCAGGACAAATAGAGAAATATAGAGAATATGTGATACTCAGAACAGAAGCAAAGAACAAGGTGCTAGCAGCAAAACAGAAGTCCTGGGAAGAATGTGGAGAAAAGCTAGAAAAGGATGCGCAAGAAAACCAGAAATTGTTCTATAAGACCCTAAAGAACATGAGGAAGGAAAAACAATGCCCTCTTAAATTTATAAAGGACAAGCAAGGCAAATTGCTTACTGCCCCGAAGGAAGTAATGGAAAGATGGAAAGAATATTTCTCAGAACTCCTTGATGGTGAGCAAGGTAGAGCATCAGAAATGATAACCACTAACACAGAAGAGGATACAAATGGTGATGAAGATGACATAAAGATGGAAGAACTGAAAGCAGCACTGGAGAAAATCAAGATGGGCAAAGCAGCAGGGCATGATGGTATAACACCAGAAATGGTTAAGTACATGGGAGCATCAGGCGACCTATTACTCCTAAGGGTCCTACAGGCAGCATGGTGCAACAAGGCCATACCAAAGGATTGGGAGATTGCTATCATATCACCGATTTTCAAAAAGGGTGACAATCGACAATGTGGAAACCAAAGAGGCATATCCCTTCTCATTGTCCCTGGTAAAATCTACTCTAGAATCCCAGAGCAGAGACTCCGATGCCTAGCTGAGCCACAATTGGATGAAGCCCAGTGCGGATTCCGAGCAAACTGAAGTACTCAAGACCTAATCTTCACACTCAGGCAGCTGAGTGAAAAGGCCCTTGAGTACAAGAGTGAGATCCATCTTTGTTTCATAGATCTGGAAAAGGCGTTTGACAGGGTCCCCTGGAGCAAACTTTGGGACTGTTTGGCAAGGAAGAACATTCCAGCACCTCTGATTCATGCTATACAGAGCTTCTACAAGTCTTGTAGAAATTATGTGAGGACAGCAAACTATAAGTCAGAAGAGTTCAGGACCACCACTGGTGTAAGACAAGGCGATATCCTGTCACTTTATCTTTTCATACTCCTCATGGACGATGTCATCAAGGCATGTAAGGAGAGAACAAGAAAGTATTCAGTGGGGTACTGGAAGATGAGACAGGTCTGTATTTCAGAGCTAGCATTTGCTGATGATGTTGTCCTGATTGCTAAATCAGAGACACATCTCCAATCCAACCTGCAAGTCTGGAAGGAAGAGCTGGAGAAGAGAGGGATGGTCATAAGCAGCTCTAAAACAAAATCCATGGTGATATCACGAGAAGAAAGAAAACATCAGATTAAGTTGGGAGAACAGGTCCTGGAGCAGGTCGACCACTTTAAATATCTCGGAGCTATTATAGACCGAAAGGGGGGCATCAAAGAAGAGTTGGCCACTCGAAAAGCAGCGGCTGGGAGACTTTATCAGGCCATAAATCGAGGATTCCTCAGCAAGAAAGAGGTTGGTAAGAAAACGAAGATGGCTGTATACCGCTCCACCTATGTCCCAGTCTTGACATATGGATGCGAGTCATGGGCAATGACTACAACCCACAAAAGCCAGATTCAAACCTCAGAAATGAGGTATCTGAGGAAGGTGGTTGAAGTAACAAGAAGACATGGTCCGCAACCAGACGATACGTCAAGGCCTAAAATCCCACCCACTGCAGACCCAAATAGAACAGTCCCAACTAAGATGGTTTGGCCATGTCTGCAGAATGGGAGAAGATCGGCTACCACGACAAGCATGGGAAACAAAGAGCCAGGGATCCAGACCTCCAGGACGACCCAGAGTCCGCTTGGAGGACAACATTAGTCAATCTTTGAAGGACCGAGGACTAGAATGGAACCAGGCCAGGAAGAAGACAGCCGATAGGATAGTTTGGCGCTCTCTCTTCCAAACCTCTACACCTCACGGTAGAAGAGGAACGACTAAGTAAGTAAGTAAGGTAAAGTCTGGGAAAAGGAAGAGATACCAACAGAATGAAAGGAAGGATATCTGGTTAAGTTGCCTAAGAAGGGAAATTTACAAGAGTGCACAAATTATAGAGAAATAATGTTACTATCAATGCCAGGAAAAGTATTAAACAGGATTATCCTTGAGAGATTAAAAGAGTCCACAGACAAGCAACTGAGAGATCATGTACAGACCAGATAGCCACTTTGAGAATAATAGTTGAACAAAGTCTGGAATGTAATTCACCACTGTACATCGGATTTGTGGACTACGAAAAGGCATTTGACAGTATAGACAGAGAAGCGCTTTGGAAATTGGTGAGGCATTATGGAGTTCCTCTGAAGATCATTAATTTAATTAAGAAAACACACGAAGACATGACATGCAGAGTTAATCCCGAAGGACAGCTTACAGAACCGTTTAGGATAAGAACAGGAGTGCGACAGGGATGCCTCTTGTCTCCATTTCTTCTCTTACTAGCAATAGACTGGGTAATGAGATTATCGACAACACACAACAGAAATGGAATCCAGTAGCAGTTGGATGATCTGGATTTTGCTGATGACTTGGCTCTTCTGTTCCATAACCGTAATCAGAGAAACATAATTTGCCCTTTATTTAAAAATATTAATTACTATAAATGTTTGTTGTTATGGCCATTGACATTAAAGCCATTTGGGTACGGTATTTAAAACTGCCACTTAGGCTAAAACGGCTATTTTCATCTTTGAAGTTCTGTATAGAATAAATTACGCTAGCGCCAGTTTATATTTTCGTTGTAAATTATGAGTTTTTTAGTATATGAAAACGATAACGTGATTTTATTATTTTTTACTTACTTACTTAGTCGTTCCTCTTCTACCGTGAGGTGTAGAGGTTTTTATTTTTTTTAAATTACATCAAATATTGAAATAATCCAAAACCGCCTTAGAAAACTCCCCATTCCAATATTGTTTAGTTCATTTTTTTCTCTCTTTGAAATAATAATAATAACAACTAAGAAGTAAAATTAATTGTGAGAACAGTGGAGCGTCTTGTTCGATATCATCCTTGTACGTTGCGAACGACTTTAGGGTTAAGATTAAGGTTTGGGGTCAGAGTTAGGTTTAGGATTTCTAACCCATTAACCTTATTACCGTGCCTCGACGTTGTTTTATAATGTCCTATCGACCACAGGATTTCCCTGTCTGTTAGTGATAAATCAGCGCAGAAAAAGACTAAATAATGACACAATCGCATCATTTTTACAGTGTAAAATAAACTCAGACATTTATTGTTTTGGGTTTTAAAGTAAGTGGTTCCCCGCTTTAAAAGGCCTGAATTATAAGGCAGCCCATTGTAACTGAAGATATTTGTGCATGAATTAACTCTTTTGATATGTGTTTTTCATTCTTTGTACAAGTGTTGCGGGTCTTTGTACAGAGTTTTGAGGTTTTCATCTCCGAGGTGAGGCATGTATGCACCATAATGTGCCCCAAGACAAAACTCCATCCCTTGATGCTATTCTTTTTGTTTCTAGTCACATTACAACCTACACCCCCTTTAACTCTTTCAGTTTTCAGGACTCCACTGTATAGCAGTGTGTCACATAATTGTTGCTGTCATTTTTGACGGGGTTATAAATGTCAATTTATCTGACGCGTTCAGTCAGTCTTATCTGGATGAGATTATAACTAGAACATCGAACTTACAGGCCATTAACGTCCTGTTGTAATAGATGCTCTATATGTTTGAATGCTAGATGCCATCACCATCTTTATTATGATTACCATGAACTATGCTGCAACCTTGTAAAGTGACTGTTAGTGTAACGTCGTCTATGTCCGATATTAAATGCTTGTAGCGTGACCAGTGGTTTACAACACGTCATTGACTTCTTCATGTGGATAGATGAGTGTATTGTGTAGTCCTTGAATCATATACACCTTCGCGTCTTCTGTATCCTACACTCACACATGATGTCAACACCTCCACATCTCCAGTACTACACATTTACAGCCATACCTGGAGTCTGAGTTAGTGTCAACATTACCCCTTGTCAGCGCCCTAATGGTTAGCGACCTGACATGAATAACTTAACACTGGACTGGAGCGAGGCAAGCCTTGTTACGTGTTAGTGGCAGTACTACGCAAGCAGATCGTCAACACACAAGTCCATAACATTGGTACCCACACCAGTCAGTAACATTTCTATTGTATACAAATTTGAACGTTACATTCCTGGTGGCCATATTAACGTTTGTGTAACAATAATATTCCATGTTCAATAAGTCTTAATCCGTAGTCCGTGCCAGTTCGTCAATTAGTCTTGTTTTCTCTATTGTACTACTTGTAATCTGGTTTCTTGACGTATGAATGTGCGTCACCTGCAATGGCTACAACTCACAAAAGTCAGATCAAAACCATAGAAATGACGCTGAGGTGAAGAAAGTGGTTGAGGTAACAAGAAGAGACATGGTTCACAACCAGACAATGCAACAAGGCCTCGAAACCCAGCTGCGGTACACCCAAGTAGAACAGTTTTAACTTTGGTTGTTTAGCCATATCTGCAGAATTAGTCTAGTCTCTGACCATATGTCCCGTAGGAATTTTGAGGTGGACGAGTTTTCTCTTAAGGTCCTATTAAGGCATGCCTAAAGGAAGGGTAAGATCTTGTGTAGATATCTTGCAACACGGGCATGAGTTTTTATAGGACGCCATTTTGTTTTTGGCATTTACGTGCAGTGGCTAGTATTTAATTTCGTAATTTGGGACCTTTGACTGAATATTGACAGAAATAAACCCAAAAACATGCATAAAAGATGGGAAAAGATGACATTGTGTTGAAGTATGACCATTAAATTGCATGTATTGGAAAATACATAAACTGCAGCAGATTAGAGAAAACCATGTGTTTGGTCCAAAAGTAGCAGAGGTGGTCAGTGAAAGGTATGTTTATGCTAGTAGAAGTAGCAGAGAGGCTTAACCACTCATTCTAACACTCGAGCCGTGTGATGCGCCAGAGTAGCGTTTACTTTTACCCATTGCCGCATCCTGTTCAAGCGTGATTTGTGCCGCATTTGAGTGTAAAATTATAGAATATCTGGCGATAAGCCAGTATAAAATCTTCTTCTTCTTCTTCCTCGTTCGCCCTGAACAGGACGGTGGTTGCGTTGTGTCTGTTTACGCCTAAGCTGTGATATCTGCACCTTTCGGTCGACAAATCCGACTTCAGCACGGCATTTTTTAGGGACCGGGTTTACCTTCCCATTACGATCCGCACTCGCTCAGCCAGACTGCACTGCTGCAGACTGTTTCCAGGACCACCACGTGGAGGTGGAGTGCGGTCTTCACCAGCTCTGGTTCGCTGGTGCTGATGCAAGCAGTACAGCTATGAGTCGCTGACTGCATTCACTATTGCTGCATCTTGGAGTCCCAGCCAGTTTAAAATCATTTCCTTACATCCAGCACATGTGTGTGAACATTTGTGAGCGAAAAAAAAAAAAACCTGAAGCTGAAATTGTGTGCTTTACATCCTGTGCTAGAGTTGTTTTGGATCCAGTCACAGGCCGCATGGCACGCCTGCTTCATAAGATTCCAAAACTGAACAAAAAACATTAGATAATAAGTGGCTTTGAGTGTTCATATCATGTAAAAATACTTCCTGTGAACATCGTATTTTAAACAGGTAGCGAAATAATTAACGAGTGTTGCAGTTGATGTCATTTAATTAGTTGTGAAGGTTGCCAGTTAATCTTAACACTAAAGTCGTTCGCAACGTACAAGGATGATATCGAACAAGACGCTCCACTGTTCTCACAATTAATTTTACTTCTTAGTTGTTATTATTATTATTTCAAAGAGAGAAAAAAATGAACTAAACAATATTGGAATGTGCAGTTTTCTAAGGCGGTTTTGGATTATTTCAATATTTGATGTAATTTTAAAAAAATAAAAACCTCTACACCTCACGGTAGAAGAGGAACGACTAAGTAAGTAAGTAAGAAATAATAAAATCACGTTATCGTTTTCATATACCAAAAAACTCATAATTTACAACGAAAATATAAACTGGCGCTAGCCGCAGGCGACCTTTGTCTTTACTGACTGTGTGTGGTACACCACTCTGGGTGGAGACCTCCCAGTACCAAAGACTGCTGTGCCTGTCTTCAGATTTGCTCCTTTCCTCAGACCTACGGGTCCTGAGAGTTCCTCTATAAATGCCTTTGTGCAGATGAGGAAGGACATACCTCGAAACCTTCGGGTATATGAGGCTTTGTCCATTTTGGCTGGAAAGACGTCTCGATAGTTCGGAGGTTTTATAGCGAATATGAGTACACATGAGGGCAAGTTCGGGCACAATGGGCTAATCACCTGTTTGCCAAGTCACTTCGATTACATGTCCACCCATGGGCCATGTGCACTTGGGTACCCTCTACACCTCGTTTCACGGGGTAGAAGAGGTTCCGATTATGAGATGATGAGATGAGATGCTAGCGTAATTTATTCTATACAGAACTTCAAAGATGAAAATAGCCGTTTTAGCCTAAGTGGCAGTTTTAAATACCGTACCTAAATGGCTTTAATGCCAATGGCCATAACAACAAACATTTATAGTAATTAAAATTTTTAAATAAAGGGCAAATTATGTTTCTCTGATTACGGTTATGGAACAGAAGAGCCAAGTCATCAGCAAAATCCAGATCATCCAACTGCTACTGGATTCCATTTCTGTTGTGTGTTGTCGATAATCTCATTACCCAGTCTATTGCTAGTAAGAGAAGAAATGGAGACAAGAGGCATCCCTGTCGCACTCCTGTTCTTATCCTAAACGGTTCTGTAAGCTGTCCTTCGGGATTAACTCTGCATGTCATGTCTTCGTGTGTTTTCTTTATTAAATTAATGATCTTCAGAGGAACTCCATAATGCCTCACCAATTTCCAAAGCGCTTCTCTGTCTACACTGTCAAATGCCTTTTCGTAGTCCACAAATCCGATGTATAGTGGTGAATTCCATTCCAGACTTTGTTCAATTATTATTCTCAAAGTGGCTATCTGGTCTGTACATGATCTCTCAGTTGCTTGTCTGTGGACTCTTTTAATCTCTCAAGGATAATCCTGTTTAATACTTTTCCGGGCATTGATAGTAACATTATTTCTCTATAATTTGTGCACTCTTGTAAATTTCCCTTCTTAGGCAACGTAACCAGATATCCTTCCTTCCATTCTGTTGGTATTTCTTCCTTTTCCCAGACTTTACCAAGTAATTTATATAACATCTCTGTAGCAGTGTCAATATCTGCTTTGATGGCCTCTGCTGGAATGCCATCAGATCCAGACGCTTTTCCATCTCTTAGAAGCTTTATGGCTTTCTTTATTTCTTCCTTCATTGGTCTTTCACCGTTAATTTGTAGCTCTTCTTCTGCTGGCTGGATGTCCGGGGGGTTTTGTGGAGCTGGTCTATTGCGAAGGTCCTCAAAATATTCTGTCCACCTCTTCATTTGCACTTGTATATTGCTGAGCAATTTTCCATTCTTGTCTTTTATGAGGCAACTTGTTTGCTTATATTTCCCTATTAGCTTCTTTGTGCTGCCATACTGTTCTCTCATATTTCCTTTAGCTGCAGCATCTTTTTCCTATCTTGCCAACTCCTCAATATACTTCCTCTTGTCTGTTTTGATACTTCTTTGTTTGCTTCTGTGTACACTTCTTGAGCCTTGGCTTTGGAACTTCTGGTTTTGCTTGTGTTTAAATTTGCTTTCTTCTTTTTTCTGTCTTTTATCTTATTGGTGGTTTCTGTTGTTATCCATTCTTTTTGTTGTCTTCCCCTTTTCCCCAGGATTTCTTCACATGTCTCATTCCATGCAGTTTTGATTTGCTGCCAACAGTCTTCTGTACTCTCTACATCTTCCAGCTGTGGAGCACTTGGAATTTGTTGGATATTGTGACCGCAAATTTGTCTCTTGTTTCTTAGATGTCCTACATTAAATTGGTGTCTATAATTTTGCATTGTTGCATATCTGTTGAGTTTCATTTTTACTTTGGCTATCAGAAGGTGGTGATCTGATGCCACATCTGCTCCTCTATATACCTTTACAACTGTTGCGGTCAGTTTGCTGAGTCTATAGTATGTTAAAATGTACCTATTTAATTTTGGAGACTTTAATGTAATAGATTCTTAATCTAAGGGGAGGTATTCATGTTTTACTGGGATTGTAGTTAACAGTAGTGGTTGTCCCACTTGTCTGGTAACCCAGCGTTTAATTTTAGAATCGATGTCAGCTTTTCCTGACATGTTCACCATATGAGTTTCGCTCAAGGGTCCTGCGTCTCGACGCATGCGCGAAGAATCGGGCGCGAATTGAGACTTCCTGTGTTAAGGAGTCGAGCTGGAGTTTTGAACGGGTCAAGATGGTTTTTGGGGAAGTCCGCTGTGAGTTCGACCAAGATGGTTAAAGATTGTACCCCAATATTATATATATTCTAAACGTCTGGAGACGGGTGCGTTTAATAGTGTATTTCTGTTGGAAGCTGTAGGTAAATTGATCTTGAATTACTTTGCTAGGTTTCCAGAAAAACACGAACGGCATGTATTTACTCGCTCATTGACTTTTCCCCTGGGCGGGAAAAAGTCCTTCGACGATCTGAGAGTTAACCTCTCGAAGCCTGATGATATTCCTTTACGCAGGCTTGTGTATGCCTAAAGTACTTTATAGGTGTTGTAACCCGCTATCTGCGGTGATGCCATTTAGCAAGGTTTGACTCACCCTGTTTATTACATAAATTATCACAGCGGCCCTCATATCTATAAGCCCGCCATATTGTGCGGCCTGTTGCAGACCCACATATATCTCTGACTTACTGATGTCAGAAAGGAGTTGTATAAACTCACATATCTACTGTATTTCGCTGTACCTGACGAAGGTGGAATTGTACGAGGTCAGCTTTAATATATATATGCACAGCTGACTGATGAACTGTATTCATACATGCTATGTCCTAAAGTATCCATGACTATTTTATGTTGCTGTCGGCGTACTTATCGTTGTGATGTAATAAAGTCAATCAAACGTCAGAGGTGTTCCAAGAACTATATGAATTACTGCATGTAATTTATACAACAAGTGTGATGTCATTCTGATGCCTGTCTTCCACGAACTTTCATACATGCATTTGCATCCGTTGAGGTCTACTCACACTCTACATTCATACAACACCTAACACTCTCAAGTCCTCCTGATAAATGCCAGCATTGTTGCGGCCAACGAGGGCCTGTACATAATTATGTCCGCCGGTGTGGCGTAGAATCGTTTCTACAAACATTTATTACAAATAAGGGAGGGAAACCTGAGGCCTGTAAACAGTAAATTAATATGAAACAAATATAACATACCTTTATATTTGTTTCATATTAATTTACTGTTTACAGGCCTCAGGTTTCCCTCCCTTATTTGTAATAAATGTTTTTACAATACCAAACCTACCCACTATCCTGTTCTCACTGTTCTAGTCTACTATCATTTACTGGACACAGTATTAAGGTCCTAAGGGTCTTGTTGGATTCGGCCTATACTGCTTGACAGAAATACAACAGAAGTGATTGCGTCATTAATAGGCTGAACTGCCCATGGAGGACTTCTGGTGTCGTGTATTGTGGTTCGCACTGTTGACCTGCCATTGAAACATCATTTTTTGATGATGCGTAGATGGCAGAGCGGATAGTGCGATTCGCTTGCATGGCTAGGCGGGGTTGTCGCACGGAAGGTCCAGTGTTCAAATCCTGGGTAAGCCACTCATGTCTGTTGTTTTTCTGTTGTCTGGTGTTCTACTTCTTTATTTCCTGTGAGTGCCTGATAACATACCTTTATATTTGTTTCATATTAATTTAGAATCGTTTCTACCTTGATAATGGATATTCGACAACATTCAACTTTACATTTACAGTGGCCAAACAGAGTGTGTCCTATTTGTGTCATGGACACCTGTTACGCTTGAATGGACACAGTCCATTCCTGACAGAATACACCGCTACATTTATCAGCACATAAAATTAAATCTTCTACAACATCCTGCAATGATGATCTAAACTTCTAGTTTATGCATATATGATCAATCTGAATTTCTGTTTGATGGTCTGGGGATATCCATGTTGCCTTGTGTATTCTCTTATGTGGAAAAATGCTTCCTCCTATAGCCAGTTGATTTGAAGCACAGAAGTTTGAGAATAGTTCTCCATTTTCATTCATTATTCCTAGCCCATGTTTTCCCATGACTTCTTCAAATCCGGTGTTGACTGAACCTATCTTTGCATTCAAATCCCGCATCAAAATTGTGATGTCTCTTCTTTTTACTTTATCCATAATTTCCTGTAGTCTAGTATAAAATGCTTCTTTCACAGACTCTTCTTTGTCATTAGTTGGTGCATAACATTGGATGACATTTACTTTGATTTTCTTTTTAGTTGTTTTAAAATTAGCTGTTTTATTCTGGGTCCAACAGCTTCCCATTCAATGAGTGCTTTCTGTGCTTCTTTAGAAAACAAGAGCTACCCCTTCCCTATGGTGTGAACTTTTGTCTTCATGTCCTGAGGACAGAACCAATTCACATGTAATGAGTTTCTTCCTGTCTACCCCTTGTTTCACACATTCCCAGAACCTCGATTATATATTCCCTCATTTCTGCTGCTACTTGTGCCACTTTCCCTTGTTCGTTTAATGTCCAAACATTCCAGGTGCCAAATCTGGAAGTTCTCCTAGAAGAAGGTTAGTCAGCAACACAGACTTTTTTCGGCTTTCTCCGTGTTGCATCATATGCCTCCCTGCGAGAGGACCTTCCCCTGTCTTGGATGGCTGTGTTTTATTTTCTTTATTTGACTTGTCCATATTTGTTGAAGTTTTTTGTGGTTTAATTCTTGTACAGGATGGGGTAACCAGCCCCATGCCCAACCCTCCTTAGTTACTTTCTACGACATGCATGGAAGGAAACAGTGTTACTATTCTTTGCTCCCTTTTCGGGCCCCGGTAACACACAAGTGAATTATGACATTATGAGTAATTATTTTTTTTCGTAAGAAACGTAAACAAATCAGGGGCTATACTATAATCATTATTTAAAATTCAAGGGTAATCAAGGGAAGTAACATAAATATAAAACTATTGTTTTGTTTTTGTGACAACTGCCATACTTTTCCATATTTTACAACATATTTAAACTATTAACCATACACTTTTAATTTAAAGGTAAATTTTAAAAAAAAAGCAATGACTATATGTCAGAACAAATATCTATTGATGTTGCTGGACTTAACCCTACTTGTACTGTGGATTTAAAACATTGCAATCTATATCTTCTTGCTCGTTGACCACAGCACACAATAGCTGACATTAAATAACCAATAACACTGGGAACAGGTACTGACCCTTTTAATGAAAAGTGTACACACACAAAGCCACACACGGCTATCAATACGCATGAAAAAGCAGTACACAATGCAATGAAGAATGTGCAAATAACTTGCTAAACATCGTATCTCAATATAATAGCACAACTGATTACCGATCTAATCTAACTGGTAACTACACCCACTGACTATCACTCACAGTCAAGCAATACATAATTGCAAGATTCTATGTAAATACAATCCAGGAAAAACCACTAGACATCAATAGAACATTCTAGTAATCTGCCAATAATCCTTAACACCTGAAACAATGAGGTGCTGGAAGCTACCTCTTCCACCAAGCACTATATTCGCTCCAGTGAAAATAACCCAAGTAAACTATCAGTAACATTATATAATAATGTTTCAAAGATATATAATCAAAATATTCCTAAACTATTAGGAAAACAAAACAAAATCAGATTCAACTAACAATCAACATACATAGAAACTAAGTCATACTTGTACAATAAGGAAAAGACAAAACAAAAGGAAAGAAAACAATAACAAATTAAGAAGCAGATAAAGAAAACAGCACTAGACTACTTACAGATCAAGGTATATGATAGCTAGTATCGGTAAGAAGACAGACAAGAAAATTAAATTCTCAGAAAAAACAAGAAAATATCAATATAATACATAATACTTAAGCATACAAACAGTAACTTATCTGAAGCTCCAATGGTGCTTGAGTAAGAAGAATCCTCAGCACTGACGATGATGATGTCCACAGAACAAACAAAACTTCACATAGTAAAAGTATAATCCAACAGAGTCTCAGTCCAGGAATAACTTTACTGTCAAATCTGAGTGTCACAAAGCCGCTACAGAGTTCCTTGTCACGGTATAATCATCTCCCACGCAATGACCACACTATCCTCTACGGTGCTCCCACAGCACTGTCCATCATATACTGGAAATGTCTACTTAATCACAGTTCAGCTGCACAGCTACTCATAACAGTCTACTCGTCAGATATACGTGTAGGTTCCTTGGTACTGTCACATGAGTAGCACACGACAAGTCTATAAGGACGTTAGTTACTCTACAGATTACAGCAGACTGTAAGGAAACATCCACTGACTGCACGAAGGAATACGCCCCTGGTCAGGCACTTCTGCGTTGTCAGGCACTTCACTGGCATCGGCTTAGGAAGGTCACATCAGAGACTTTAGCTTCTGTGTGGGCAAATCTAAGCAGCAATGACAGGGCCAGCAGCTCATGACGATAACTTGAGGTACTGATACCGGCGCTAAGTCTAATTGTTATAGTCTGTTTACACCCACTGTTGCGAGTGTAGTGGTTCGGTCTATATCATCGCCACACAGGCTAATTCAATATATGTGTGCTGCTGTCCTGTCACTGTGTCTGGAATGTTGACCTAGGTGTGTGTTGATATGTTCGCACACCACGGTACGTACATAAGAGTACATGCATGAGTCAAAAAGGGTTGCAAACGACTGGAACAGTTCGATACTGTTTATTCCGTTACAACACAGACACGATGACATAAATGACACACACTCGACAGCAAAACACGAATCATGTAATTTCCACATTGCATTAAATATATATAATACGGCCTGTCCACATCCTGGCCTATAATAATCTTCATATGGCCTAAACAGTACTCCAATACTCAATAAAGCCTGCTCACACGGCAGCTATAATAATCTTCATCTGGCCTACACAAATCTTCATAACACAATAAAGCATGCTTACCCGGCAGCTATAATAATCTTCATATGGCCTAAACAGTACTCCAATACTCAATAAAGCCTGCTCACACGGCAGCTATAATAATCTTCATATGGCCTACACAAATCTTCATTACACAATAAAGCCTGCTCACCCGGCAGCTATAATAATCTTCATATGGCCTAAACAGTACTCCAATACTCAATAAAGCCTGCTCACACGGCAGCTATAATAATCTTCATATGGCCTACACAAATCTTCATTACACAATAAAGCCTGCTCACCCGGCAGCTATAATAATCTTCATATGGCCTAAACAGTACTCCAATACTCAATAAAGCCTGCTCACACGGCAGCTATAATAATCTTCATATGGCCTACACAAATCTTCATTACACAATAAAGCCTGCTCACCCGGCAGCTATAATAATCTTCATATGGCCTAAACAGTACTCCAATACTCAATAAAGCCTGCTCACACGGCAGCTATAATAATCTTCATATGGCCTAAACAAATCTTCACTGCAGTTTATCACATAGGCTGTACACACAGCGAAATATATAAGTCGACATTTTCTCAAGTCCTACGTAGGTATACATTATCCAAAAACCACTGGGACTCGACTTACATGGTCCACGCCCAAAAACACAACTCCCAAATCACACACTAGTCCCGCCAAAAAACCCCATCACGAGACTCGGCTGTCTTGAACACTGCTCTCGATAACACATGCAGACTAGCTGCGAGCTATTCACATGACTCAAAACAGTACAGAATAAACACATCTCAACATTTGAGATAAAACAGCGTTCCCACGCTTATCTGTACTCTGTCACTCGAAAAATAGGAAAAGATAATTCTATCCTAAAATCAAACATGTATCCGCTTAATCAAGCGTTGCAACTCGAAATTTAATTTAATCAAAACATTCTAAAGATTACTTCCCCTTCCATAAGTTCCACTTGCAACAGGTACCAACCACTCTAACAATTGCCTATCACTATAAACACTCCTACCAATCAACTCTTACCACCCTAATACCAAGGTTGACCAAACTAACTCCCATCTGGCATCTGCACATGCCGCCTGGGCCCCTAATTAAATGGTACCAACACACCAAGCTCCGCTGCTCCACCAGGATCCCTGTCGCCAACCACCAAACAGACTTAGAGATACGTCAAACTGACCCGTCTGACGCACACTGTAACATCAGCCTAACACTTCAACAATCGTACTTAGACCTGCGAAAATACCACAACAAATAACTTGAAACTTAACGAAACACTACTTCACCGGCGATAGACTGAAAACACACAGACAAATAGCCATTATAACTGTGATGCAGAAAGTAGGTCAGCGCCCGCAATCGAGGTCAGGTCAAACGACCGTAAACAATACACTGACAGACCGACACACACTAACCTTTCACTGGACGGACAACAAAAACAACTCACTCCTGTGAGTTGAAGGAAAAAAATATGAAGGCGCCAATACACTGGCCTACAGCCTTCTAGAATATTGTGTGTAATATTAGCCTATTTAAGGCAAACACCGGCTCCACGGCCTTGCTATGAATAATATGCCATTCAGTTGTCAGCTAGCTGGGAATTAAATACTATAACACACAGGCCCCATTGCCGAAAGAATTGTCCGCTCTTAGATATTAGCAAAATATTATAGAAACACTGGCCCCACGGCCTCTAACTAACCGGACAAGAGCCTCCCACATGTCAGAACAACTATCTATTGATGTTGCTGGACTTAACCCTACTTGTACTGTGGATTTAACACATGGCAATCTATATCTTCTGGCTCGTTGACCACAGCACACAATAGCTGACATTAAATAACCAATAACACTGGGAACAGGTACTGACCCTTTTAATGAAAAGTGTACACACACAAAGCCACACACGGCTATCAATACGCATGAAAAAGCAGTACACAATGCAATGAAGAATGTGCAAATAACTTGCAAAACACCGTAGCTCAATATAATAGCACAACTGATTACTGACCTAATCTAACCGGTAACTACACCCACTGACTATCGCTCACAGTCAAGCATACATAATTGCAAGATTCTACGTAAATACAATCCAGGAAAAACCACTAGACATCACAAGAATATTCTAGTAATCTGCCAATAATCCTGAACACCTGAAACAATCTGCAAGTACTAAACATAAGTGGCATTCATGTAATCCCCAGCAAAAACTGCTGACAAAGGCAACAAGCGTCCGAACAGGACGGCGGACATCTCGTAGAATGATTTGCGCCAAAAGTTTCATAGCGACTTCCGTTTTGGCCCAACCGGTTTTTAAATTAGTATCAGGGTCAACACTCTACAGCGTGACCAACTCACAATTTCGGCGAATGTCTATACCGTGACACTATACAATGTGGATCTGTATACGAATAAAAGTAAGACTCACCAGGTGGTGTGCTTCATTTTTCTATGTGTAATACAGGGCACACTGTGTGTTACTGGGGCCTGAAAAGGAGCAAAGAATAGTAACACTGTACCCTACCATGCATGTTGTAAAAAGCGATTAAGGAGGGTGGGAATGGGGATTGTTACCCCATCCCGTTAAAAAAAAAAACTTCTAACTACAAAAACTTCAACAAACATGGTTAAGTCAAATACAGAATATAAATCAACGCAGACGCCCAAGACAGAAGAAGGTCCCCTGGAAAAGCGGTGCATGAAGCAAGCCTTTTTCTTCTCTCTTATTTTCTATTTAACTTCCTCTGTCCACCAAGGTGTCCCCTTTCTCTTGTTCCCAAGTCAGACTTCACTACATGCTTCTGCAGCAGCTATCTTTATTTTTTCCTTGAATTTAAGCCAGAGGGTTTCCAACTCATCAGGTTGATCTTCTGTGTTGCTCACCGCTGTAGCAATAAGCCCCTGATATCTGGTCTTAATTTCTAGCTCTCTTAGCTTGTAGGTCTTAATGCTCACTTCTCCTGTTCGTTTACTTAGTTTCTTGTGTGATGTTAGGCAGTTGCTAGGCTGAGCAAGTCTTTCAGTTGTTCTTTTGATGGTTAGCAGGTAGTGATCCCTTCCAATCTCTGGCCCCCTCCAGAGTCTAGATTCCCGGACATACTTGAATGAGCTCCTCCTAACTATGGCATAGTCAATCATTGACATCTCATTCTTTGTTGGTTCACATCTAGTGTAGACATGTATGCACTTATGGGGGAACTTTGTGTTTGTAGTGATCACATTATGTTCTCTGCAGAATCTATAGAGTTGCTTTCCATTGTCATTAAGGGTATCTTCTCCATATCTTCCAATAATTCCACCCCATCTAGCATGGTCATTTCCAACTCTGGCATTGACATCTACGAGCATTATAATTTCATCTAGGCAGTCATCCACTGTCCTTTGAAGGAGCTCAAAGAATTCCTCCTTGACCTCTGCCCTCTCATCCTCATTTGGCCTGTACACTATGACGAGGTTGACTATGGTTTCTCATTTTAGTTTTACAACCATAATGCGCATAAAGGTCCATCCCTTGATATTAGCTTTTTGATTTTTTGCCACAATGCAACCGACACCCCCTTTAGCTCTTTCAGGTGTGGGTACACCATTGTAGAGCAGCATGTCACTATCGAGATCCATGACTTTTTCTTCATTTCCGTTACAGCCAGGATGTCTAGTTTGTCATCATTTACAACGTCACATTTCTTTATTTTAAATAGCAGTTTAAATTATTTAAACAGACACTGATGCTTTATGCGAAAATTTAAAAAAAAATATTTTATTTCAGTGTTTAAGTTATTATTACTGTTTATTTCGAATTTGATTACATTTTAAGAAGGATTTTCTGTTTATTTAGCATATATTACATAGTTTTTCAAAGACTTAGGACTTCATAACTGACACAGGCTGCAGCATGTTATAAACGAAAAGGATCTTTGCCTCATTGCTGGACCAAATGGTCTTCTATAATTGGACATGTGCCAATCTTAAACAGGTGTGCCTCGACAAAATAATGCAACATTTAAGTTTTATGTTTGGTACTTAAACAAAAAATAAACTAGCTCAAAGCTAAACAATACACCAAAAGGAAAGATCTTCTTTATTTAGATATGTGTCCTAATTTAACAGGCACTATCCATATGTATCGGATCAATGGGTCGTGTCTCACCGAAAAGAGAAACTTCTTTTTAAAAACATGCAGCTCAAGACAATCACTGTCTTTTATATTTGAAGTATGTATGACAGAAAATAATAATCATGTTTTTTTTTAAACAAGCATATATGTTTGAATAGAACATACTCCGAAAAACAGTAGTGAGAATGTTAAACAAGGGCTATTCTTTCTTGGTGCGCCAGGTCGGAAACGGAAAATGTGTCTTATTAATTTGCTTCTTGCTAAAACTCGAAAGCAGAATAAAATTGCTTTTACGATTCCATCATAAGAAATAAGAGTATTTTGGAAAAACTCGGAAGCAAAAAAAAATCACTATTGCGGTGGAAACATAAGGAATAACGGTATTTTGTGCGGCTTGCATTTGCAATTACTGTAAACAAGGCACAAGGATAGTCACTTAAAGTGGTAGTCATTAACTTAAATGACAATTCATTTTCATTCAAATATCAAATGTTTATAGTTTGATTTTGACATTTCATAAGTTTCCTAAACAGTTACTAGGAAAAAGCGGACAACGATGGGTACTTACAGCAAGTTTTTTTTTTTTTTTTAAATCACTCACTAAATGATCGTATATCCACCAAAGAAAAATCAGAATGTTTTTAAATTAAAGAAAGGAAATTAAAACTTGGAAGAGAAGTAACTCAAGAATGATTTTTCTATGAGCTCTGATCAGGTTAAGATGCAAATTTGCCTTGCTTTCGTGATTTTTGTTCCCCCTAGTTTCATAATTCTTTTCATATTATTATTAAAATTTACATTTTTTAGGCAGATTCTACAATTGTTAGTGAAATCAAGTAATATGTAATGATATCCACTGCTTTTTATTTTTTGTTGTTGTTGTTCCTTATAAGCATCTGTAAATAATAAAGTATGCTCATTACGACATAATCGTTAAAATAATCAGTAACGTATGCTGACTGCCATCAGCATTAGCAAAAAAATGATGAATGAACGACACATCACACGGACTCTGCAAATCCACCATCAATCGAAAAATCGTCTGTGTGATTTCATTGGTTGATTTTTTTTTACTCACGTGGCCTAACATCTCGCAGAATCTTACGATGCAATTATCCGCTAAGACGATCAATTTATATACATACTTAATAATTACGTGAAAAAACCTGTACATAAGTTATGTACGAGCATACTCATCTCAAAATGCAAAAATCTTGTACAGATTACAGGTAAATCCCAAAGCATGTGGCATGTATGATGGTGCTACAGGTAAAAGAGGGAGAAACCATAGTCAACCTTGTCATTGTTTGAACCTCCAGTTTTAAAGTAGCTTTTAGTCACAATTGATATGTTACTCCAAGTTGCTTTTTAAAAACTAACATTGTACTACAATTACAAAAGACATGAGAGTCTGAAAAACTGCAAAAAGTAATTTCACATTTTAATATGTCCTCTTTGTTAGCAATGACATAAACAGTATTGATAAACTGTACACAGTTTATACATTAATATAAAATAGATATATTTTTAAAAAATGCACATTGCTCAGATTTTTTAGCAGCATGCTTCAAAACGGAATTATCAAAGTATAAATTGACAAGTAATTAATCATGGTAAATTTATATTACATGTGCTATACAGAGCTCATGAACATAAATTGATACTGGGTATTTTTTTAAAAGTAACACTGTTGATGCTGTACATTGTAAATAAAAATGTGGAAATACTGTGTTAATACAACATAATGTTATAATTTATAATATGTATCAGACATGACTATTAACATTCACAATATTATTATACAAACAAACACTCATACAACTGGATCAGTCAGTGTCTAACAGCATGAGTGCAGGTGAATGGACAGATTAGCAGAAAGACAACAATGGAGCAGGGAGTTCCACAATGTGGGTTCCTCTTCCCTACACTCTTCCTTATTTAAACAAATGACTTTACAGATACAGAAAACATTCACAAGAATGTCCACAATTCCCTCTATGCTGAGGATCTAGCCATGTAAACATTAGAGGAATACATCACCACAGCAAGAGTGTGCATGCAGGATTCACTGCAAGCCCTTGAAAGTTGGTCCAGAAAGTGGCTGATCAAAATCAATGAAAAACAACAACACATACTATATATACCTTGTCAAACAAACTACAGCAAGCAAAACTACAACTAAAATGAATAAGAAATACCAATGTACTCAAGTATCACATTAAACCACCACATGACATGGAACACAGATAACAAAAACACAGCTAAGGAAAAAACTGTGTATGTATAGCAATGAATTCCTTTCCAGACTTTGTTCAACTATTATTCTCAATGTGGCTATCTGGCCTGTACATGATCTGTTTTGTCAAAAACCTGCTTGTTCATCTCTCAGTTGATTGCCTGATACTTTTGAAGGATTGTTGTTGTTGATTAGAATGAATGTCCTTGCACTCCGGTCAAACCTGGTCTCAGTCTTCTTCAGCAAATGTCAAAGTGTATGAATGTTAATTGTTCCTGTTGTGTGCTAGACATATACACACCAGATGCATCCCCTCATTCATTCATCCCAGCTGGTCTTACAGTCAATGCCAAATTCCAGCAGTCTTAACCTTGATGATTCATCAATTGCAGTGTCATTCTCTAACAGATGATCATTGATTGCCCTCAGTATCTCGCCCTTCTCCATATCCTATGTGATGTCTATGAGCACTCTTGAAGCTAGTCGGTCAGCTCTTTCATTGCTGTGGAACCCTGATGACCAGGACAGCAGATCCACACCAATTCCTGAAGACTCGAGGTTCTATGAAGGTTTTCCATTCATGCCAAAGCCATTAACTTTGAATATTCTGAAGCATTGATTTTGAGTATCTCTCAAGGATAATTCCGTTGAATACTTTTTCCAGTGCTGATAGTAACATTATTTCTCTATAATTTATGCACTCTTATAAATTTCCCTCTTAGGCACCTTGACCAAATAACTGTCATTTTATTCTGCTGATATTTCTTTTCTCTCCCAGACTCTGTCAAGTAGTTTGTATAATATATATATATATAAGTACGGTATATAATTATAAACAAATAAAACGGTATTGAATCAGTTCTACAGATTAACAGTTCAACGAACGAATGAACGAACTTTATTTTCGAAGGGTTCACATGAAACAAGGGACGTTTTGGTTTTTACCCTTCATCAGCAACAGTTACAAACAGGTGACAAGGACAAGAATTACAAATAGGTACTAAATAACATACAATGATGAGAAAAATACACCAAATGAGCGATACAAGCAGATGGAAAAAGTAAACAACCACAGTGATGAGCAAAAAAAGACGAAAAGTAATGCAAGAAAATCGTAAAACCTGAAAGAAATACTGAAACAAGAAAGTAAATAATCAACGAAATGAAAAAAAGAGAATGAACAAAACTTTGGAACAAGTAAAAGGTCACTTAGCTAGATCCGTAGATGCTTGGAATAGAACACTGAGGTAGCTTGTCCAAGAAATCGTCTAAGGAAGTGACGTATAAGATAGCGACAATTTAAAAAGATACAAAAGGATACAAAATGAACCAAAACAAAAACTCAAGAAGATAGATCGAAAAAACAATGAATAAAGAAGAATGAAAAAGAGAGAAAAGCCACCAGAATTTATGCAAAATGATGCTGGACATTCTGCCATCACTGGTGTCAATACCTTGTTGAGGTATGGCGGCTTGCGTACCCTGATTACTCCCAAAGCTATGCCAGCGGGAGTTTTACTCCTGGAAGGTTCTACCAAGCTGGACAGGTTTGCGCGGGCAGGGGTCAGACGAAAGCAGACACCCTGGTCCTCCAGGTTGGGGGTTTTAGCATAGGGCTGACACCCCTGTCTATGTAAAAAAAATTGAAGTTACGGAAACAACAATGAATAAACAAACAGTGGTGAAAACCGAAAGGAAGCCACTGACATGAGAACAGACATCCTGACCGCAAAACATGATACAAGAATAGGATTTCGGAATGTCAGGTTACACATTCTAGGGATAAGCGAGAGCAGATAGACAGGGGCAGGAAAAGTTAAAACAGCAACAGGAGAAACAGTACTTTACTCTGGAAGAAAGGATGGACAGCAAAATGAAGGCGTAGCCATTATTTTACAGAAAGGAAAAGAAAGGACATTACTGGAATGGAAACCCATCAACAACAGACTGATAAGATTAAGATTGAGAGGCAGATTCAACTATACTATAAGAATACAATGCTATGCACCAACAAATGACAGCGATGAAGAGGTCAAGGATGAATTCTATCAACAGCTGCAGAAAGAATTGGAAGACACACCTAGATATGATCTTATTATAGTAATGGGAGACCTCAATGCGAAAGTTGGTACACACAATACATATAATGAAAGAGTAATGGGGAAATGCAGCAGCGGAACAGCAAATGAAAATGGGGATAAATTAATAAGTTTCTGTAGTATTAACAACCTGGTCATTGGTGGAACCATTTTCCCACATAAAGAAATTCACAAATTAACATGGGAATCACCAAATGGTTGGGACAGAAACCAGATAGACCACCTCATGATTAACGGTAGATGGAGACATGCATTACAAGATGTGAAGGTAAGAAGAGGTGCAGATGTGGGAAGTGATCACCATTTAGTAGTAGCAAAACTGAAAGTAAAACTAAGAAGGGCTGGACCAACTGTAACTACACAGAAAAGGTTTGACATCAGCAAATTGAAGGACCCCGTTACCAGAAAAGCTTTTGCGGCTGACATAAAGAAAAGATATCAATTTGCCAAAAGTCAGGAAAAGACTTCAGCATATGCTTCTTCTATGGTTATTGTTAGGAAAAAGGACAATAACATTTGTCTTTGCATCGATTATCGCAAATTAAATGAGGTCACGAATTTTGATGCTGAATCAATGCGTTTGTTGGAAGATTTGCTTATTAAGTTGTCCAGCTCTATTTTCTTTACTTAGCTTGACTTATCACAAGGCTATTGGCAAGTTCCTCTTACTGAATAGGCCAAACCTCTTACTGCTTTTTCTACACTGAGGCCTTTTCCAATGGAACTTCATGCCTTTTGGTCTTGTTAACGCTCCTGCGACATTCGTACGCATGATGCGTCATATCCTTTCTCATCGTTCTGATGTTATTGCATATCTTGATGATATTTGCCTTTTTAGTGACTCTTGGGATAATCACTTTAGCGGTCTTTGTTCACTGTTGTCAACGCTTTGTTCTCACAACTTGATGGCTAAACCGTCTGAAGCCCATGTTGGTTTCAGTGAGATCTCTTTTTTAGGCCACCGTGTTGGCCATGGTCTCTTACAGACTGAAGACCATAACACTTCCAAGATCTTAAACATCACTACTCCTAAAACTAAGAAACAGGTTCGTAGCCTTCTTGGTTTAATCCAATTCTGCGGATGGTTCATATCACACTTTTCATCTATCACTGCGCCTCTTTCTAGTCTGTTGAAGAAAGGTTCGCCTAACATGGTGCAGTGCTCACAAGAGTGTCAGGCCACATTAGATAAAATTAAGATGTTATTTTCATTGGCTTCTATCTTGTGGTTAACAAACAAAGATCTTCCTTTAATACTTTGCAGTGACGCCTCGTTGATGGGAATCGGAGCTTCACTGATGCAAGACTATTCAGGAACTCTACACCCAGTTCTCTACATATCAAGGAAGTTGACTGCAGTGGAACAGCATTTCCCATGGTTGACCGGGATCTCCTATCCATGGTCTGGTCTATACTAAAATTACAAAGGTACTTACTTGGAGCCCACTTAGTGGTCCAGTCTGACCAGTGAGCACTTACTGTACTTAAAAGTAAGAACTTGAAGAATTCAAAATCTGCACAGTATGCTATCGCCTTGTAGCCATTTTACTTCACAGTCCAAGCCATCCGGGGTTCCAACAACATAATGGTGGACCTTCTGTCTCGATGTCGTGACTTTATTTCAGTAACATTCACTAACTGGTTTTTGTGACAATTTTTTAATATTTCCTTGTGCTGTTTTCAGCTCGATGCTGAATGCACTGATTAACTTATTCACACATTATTATGTCAATAGTATAGAACTATCATCATGAAACTTTCTCGCGAGTGATCGAGTAATGACTGTTTGCTCACTTAGAACATTAGGACAATTTTTACTTAGTTCTTTATCAGAGTTTTCAATGCTTCCCATGTCATGTTTACATTGCTTACTCAACACATTTTGCTGCGCATTTACAGCACCTCTTTTGTGTGTTAGCGTAACTTTAGCACATGATTTGTGCTCATAGTTATTTATTGATACCATACTTAGCGTTTGTTAGTTTAAATAGTCTACCTAGGATTTATTTTCATCACTCTCTTCTTTTAGGAGGTGTTGCTTTCTTCTTGTGTTTTATTTTTGGAATTGTTTTCAATTTCATTTCTTTTTCCGCACTTGCATTTTATACAATACGATACACATCTCTTTTTTTTTTTTTTTTTTTAAATTTTGAAATGTTGTCTCATCTTGGTTGATTTATTTGAATTGTTTCACCATTTATGTTCATTCTCCATTTCATGTCATTTCCTTTGTTCATTACTTACTTACTTAGTCGTTCCCCTTCTACCATGAGGTATAGAGGTTTGAAAGAGAGAGCGCCAGACTATCCTATCGGCTGTCTTCCTCCTGGCCTGGTTACATTCTAGTCCTCAGTCCTTCAAAGATTGTCTAATGTTGTCCTCCCAGCAGACTCTGGGTCATCCTGGGGGTCTGGATCCCTGGCTCTTTGTTTCCCATGCTTGTCGTGGTAGCCAATATTCTCCCATTCTGCAGACATGGCCAAACCATCTTAGTTGGGACTGTTCTACTTGGGACTGCAGGGGGTGGCATTTTAGGCCTTGACGCATCATCTGGTTGCACACCATGTCTCTTTTTGTTACTTCAACCACCTTCCTCAGATACCTCATTTGAGGTTTGGATCTGGCTTTTATGGGTTGTAGTCACTGCCCATGACCCGCATCCATATGTCAAGACTGGGACATAGGTGGAGCAGTATACAGCCATCTTCATTTTCTTACCAACCTCTCTCTTGCTGAGGAATCCTCGATTTATGGCCTGAAAAAGTCTCCCAGCTGCTGCTTTTCGAGTGGCCAACTCTTCTTTGATGCCTCCCTTTTGGTCTATATAGCTCCGAGATATTTAAAGTGGTTGACCTGCTCCATCACCTGTTCTCCCAGCTTAATCTGATGTCTTCTTTCTTCTCATGATATCACCATGGATTTTGTTTTAGAGCTACTTATGACCATCCCTCTCTTCTCCAGTTCTTCTTTCCAGACTTGCAGGTTGGATTGGAGATGTGCCTCTGATTTAGCAATCAGGGCAACATTATCAGCAAATGCCAGCTCTGAAATACATACCTGTCTCATCTTCCAGTACCCCACTGAATACTTTCTTGTTCTCTCCTTACATGACTTGATAACATCGTCCATGAGGAGTATGAAAAGATAAGGTGACAGGATATCACCTTGTCTTACACCAGTGGTGGTCCTGAACTCTTCCGACTTATGGTTTTCTGTCATCACATAATTCCTGCAAGACTTGTAGAAGCTCTGTATAGCATGAATCAGAGATGCTGGAATGTTCTTCCTTGCAAACAGTCCCAAAGTTTGCTCCAGGGGACCCTGTCAAATGCCTTTTCCAGATCTATGAAACAAAGATGGATCTCACTCTTATACTCAAGGGCCTTTTCACTCAGCTGTCTGAGTGTGAAGATTAGGTCTTGAGTACTTTGGTTTCCTTGGAATCCGCACTGGATCTCATCCAATTGTGGCTCAGCTAGGCGTCGGAGTCTCTGCTCTAGGATTCTAGAGTAGATTTTACCAGGGACACTGAGAAGGGATATGCCTCTATGGTTTCCACATTGTCAATTGTCACCATTTTTGAAAATTGGTGTTATGATGGCAATCTCCCAGTCCTTTGGTATGGTCTTGTTGCACCACGCTGCCTGTAGGACCCTTAAGAGTAATAGGTCGCCTGATGCTCCCATGTACTTAACCATTTCGGGTGTTATACCATCATGCTGCTTTGTCCATCTTGATTTTCTCCAGTGCTACCTTCAGTTCTTCCATCTTTATGTCATCTTCATCACCATTTGTTTCCTCTTCTGTGCTAGTGGTTATCATTTCTGATGCTTGACCTTGCTCACCATCATGGAGTTCTGAGAAATATTCTTTCCATTACTTCCTTTGGGGCAGTAAGCAGTTTGCCTTGCTTGTCCTTTATAAATTTGAATTTCTGATTTTCTTGCGCATCTTTTTCTAGCTTTTCTTCAAATTCTTCCCAGGACTTCTGTTTTGCTGCTAGCACCTTGTTCTTTGCTTCTGTTTTGAGTTCATTACACTTACCACTTATTGTTTAATATTTAGTACATAGTTGATCTATGTCTCATTTCTTTCAACTTTTGTTTGAATTTAGTCTTTTAATTCTCCTTCCACATTTATGTCCTTCTATTATTACTTTCTATTATCATTACACTTAAGATACTAAAAATAATTGTACATTGTTTAGCTGGATGGAACTTGATTGACCTCACTGTTTTTAATCGAAACAAATCTTTGATTTTTTTTACTTGGGGTAAAGGGAGGGGGGGGGGGGGGGGGTGTCGATGTAAACTGTGAAGTTATATTAACAGAGGGAGTTAAATGTTTGAGATCCTCACATGTGTCTAGTATTTTATAGATGCACATTTGAGCACATCTAAATAATTGTGTTTTAAATATATGCGTTCGGCCATGCATTATTATTGAACAGTGATGACACAACTTGTTGCGGTGATTTGTTGCCATCCTAGATACATTCTTAAGGCAGATCCATTAACATTCCCCGTCTGATATAGATGTGTATAGCGGTATAGACAGAGTTGGAGGGACGGACAGCGATGTCAAAATAAAGGTGCAAAGGGCAAGAGGGGCTTTCATTGCATTGGGAAATATATGGAGATTGGGAGAAATCAGATCCAATATGAAAATGGGAGTCTTCGGCTCAAATATGGAGTCAGTTCTGTTGTATGGCTCTGAGACATGGAGAACAACAAAGACAACTACCAAAAAGCTACGGACTTTCATAGATGGGTGCTGGCATGGAGTGGAGGGATTGGGGTGGTGTGACAGGGTTACCAATGTGGAACTGGTGACAAGAACTAGACAAGTGTCAGTAGAGCAAGAGATGAGAAGAGGACGATGGCGATGGATGGGACACACGCTGAGGAAACCTGTTGATAACATTGCAGGGAAGTCTTTGTTCTGGAACCCCCAGGGCAAGAGAGGCAGAGGTAGACCAGGAAGCACATGGAGAGGAGAGCTGGAAACAGAGGTGAAAATGATAAGGAGAACATGGAAAGAACTTGAGATGATGGCATGTGACAAGAGGACTTGGCATGTGTTTGTTGAAGGCCTATGCTCCTTTGGGAGTGGAGGGTTATGATTGCCCTAAGTCTAGGGAAGACACACGGAGAAAGATATTTTAATCATCTGAAAGATAAAGAAGTTATTCTTGAAGAGCTTTACCAAGAATCGTTTCATTATAAATATTTAGCCAGAAAATGGCTCATTTTGAGTATCTCGCCTCCGATACTTGATCTCCTACAGTGTTACGGCAGAGCTTCAGCTGGACTAGATGTGTCAAGCTGCTAGTGTGTACCTCTAACGCCAGGAGCGAATTGATGTTTAAATTAATATATATATCAAAGTAAAGAAGATGAACATGGTTCGTTCGATAGAACCATATATTCTATCAAGCCATTAACCTTGACTTTTGTAATGGCCAGTGCTTTCAATCAACGGCAATGTTTACAATTATTAATGATGTATGATGTCTGCCATGAAACTATATTTACGAACTGTTTTTGCCAATGATGTCAGTGTCATCTTGTAATAAATTGTCTCGTCATTTACATTCAACAATGACTCCAGCATCTGTTCACTGCCAGTTTTGGTCATACTGTTTTGACCCATGAAACCAACGTTACCAAATTTAACTAATACCCCCATATGCCAGAGTTAAATGACCCACATTATTCGCATAATCATAAAATACATCGGCCATAGACAGTAAGACCGACAGTAAGACCGACAGCAATGCCAACAACCTAAAATAAAGAAAAACAATGGTAACAGTGACTAAGAAGGGTTGGGCATGGGATCAGTTACCACATCCTGTAGACTATTTGTAACCACAAAAACTTTACCAAGTAATTTGTATAACATCTCTGTAGAGGTGTCCATTTCTGCTTTTATAGCCTCTACTGGAATGTCATCAGGACCAGCTACTTTTCCTTCTGTTAGAAGCTTTATGCCTTTCTTTATTTCTTCCTTAGTTGGTTTTTCATAGTTGACTTGTAGCTCCTCAATGGCTGGCTGAAAGTCTGTGTGATTTTGTGGATCCAGTCTGTTGAGAAGTTGAGTCTGTTTTGTGGAACTGTCTGGAAGAGAGAAAAAATGCTTACTGTTTAATTGACTCTCCCCTCTAACCCAACTGCTTTAATTGATGACATCTACCAGACAGGAAACACACTGAGAAAACCTGTTGACAACATTCCTAGAAGTCTAGAGGAAGGTCAAGGACACATGGAGAAGAGAACTGGAGACAGACATGAAGAGGGTGAAGACGACATGGAAAGACCTTGACCTGATGGCACAGGACAGGAAGACTTGACACAGGACAGGAAGACTTGACACAAGTTTGTTGAAAGCCATATTCATGTCTACCTTTCAGATTTTAATCCAAGACATACAGAAGCAAAGCCCCCACACCAGGCAGGGGCATCGCGAAGTGAGGACTGTATAATCATAACTAATGTTAGTGAGCAGCTGAACACCCTCTCTAGGCTGTATAATCATAACTAATGTTAGTGAGCAGCTGAATACCCTCTCTAGCTTGTATAATCATAACTAATGTTAGTGAGCAGCTGAACACCCTCTCTAGGCTCTATAATAATAACTAATGTTAGTGAGCAGCTTAATACCCTCTCTAGGCTGTATAATCATAACTAATGTTAGTGAGCAGCTGAACACCCTCTCTAGGCTGTATAATCATTAATGTTAGTGAGCAGCTGAACACCCTCTCTAGGCTGTATAATCATAACTAATGTTAGTGAACAGCTGAACATCCTCTCTAGGCTGTATAATCATAACTAATGTTAGTGAGCAGCTGAACACTCTCTCTAGGCTGTATAATCATAACTAATGTTAGTGAGCAGCTGAACACCCTCTCTAGGCTGTATAATCATAACTAATGTTAGTGAGCAGCTGAACATCCTCTCTAATCTGTATAATTATAACTAATGTTAGTGAGCAGCTGAATATCCTCTCTAATCTGTATAATCATAACTAATGTTAGTGAGCAGCTGAACATGCTCTCGAGGCTGTATATTTACAACTAATGTTAGTGAGCAGCTGAACATCCTCTCTAGGCTGTATAATCATAACTAATGTTAGTGAGCAGCTGCACATTCTCTCTAGGCAGAAATCCTATATGCTACATATTTTTTTCTCAAAACTCATGTTGCATGGAAGCAACTCTATTAGAGTTTGAGAGCAGAAACTGTTAAAGTCATTTATGAAAGATTTGATTAACTGGCACATCTACTACAGAGGTTACATCAAAATGTTTTAAATTTCATTTTAATGCTTTGCTTTATTTCTGGTATTAAATTCTTGGAAAAATTGACTGTGTACAAAAAAGATTACAAGATCCATCAGGGAACATTTAGATTTGGAGTCTCTCGAAAGAGAACATTGGAAGATCTGGAATATGCAGATGACATTGCACTACTAGCACATTCACATCAACACATCCAGGAAAAAATGGATAGACTTAATAAGTATAGCCAGCAAGTGGGCTTGAACATCAATCTAAAGAAGTCAGAGGTCATGACGCTCAATGTGAGCAACTCTGAGCCCATATCAATAAGGAATCAGCAACTGGTACAGACAGACACCTTCACATACCTTGGATGCATAGTAACACCAGACGGCGGAGCAAGCAAAGACATCAACAACAGAATGAACAAAGCAAGAACAGCCTTTTTTAGCCTAAACAACATCTGGAAGTCCTCTCAATACAGCACAAGCATAAAATTACGATTATATCAGAGCTGTATGCTTTCTGTGCTTCTCTATGGTGTGGAATGCTGGAGAGTTACAGAGAAGGAAATGTCAAAATTGTCCTCTTTTCACACAACATGCCTAAGAAAAATTCACCGAATCTTTTGGCCGAATACCATCACCAACCAAGATCTGCTTACTCAGAGCAAGCAAGAGGACATGACACCATCATGGCTGGCAGATGCTGGAGCTGGGTTGCCTTGTCCTCATCACAAAAACAACTATGCTATGGACCCCTGAAGGAAAATGAAAGAGAGGCCGACCAAAAACAACTTTAAGGAGGACTATGGAGGCTGAGATGCAAAGAATCAACCAGAGTTGGGGCATGGTACAAAGGATGGCCACCAACCGAGCAAAGTGGAATCAATTTGTTGTTGCCCTACAAGACCCCACTAGGCGTGATGGCCTCTGACTGCTTTGATGGTTGGTGGCTAAGGATCAAAGAAGAAGAAGAAAGAGAACCTGAAAATGTCACAAAACCAGTGACATTGTTTGCAAAGAATCAGTTTTAAAAGCGAAGACCAAATGTGAAAGATAGGACAGCACAATATTTATTAGACATCTTTCACTTTTCACTATGAGGACCCAAACAGATTACAATTGACATGAAGTCCATAAGGCCAGCTACATTGGGCCAACAATCAATGTTTGTCCATACACTTTGAAATCATCTGAGCATTACACATATTTGAACATAGTCTAACTCAGTCTGTGCATTAAGCAATAATAATTATCATATTTATGACATAGCCCATAAAGTCTCAGCAAAGACATATATCTTACTTTATACATATAGAAGATCCTCAATATTAGAATGAATACTTTTGGACACAATGATTAAGCAGACATCTTGCATCATAATAATTCTTAAGCGTAACGACGTGCTGAGCAACGACCTTTTCAGCACCACAAAGTTCCAAGATAATGGATGCTTTGTGGTGCACAAAAGGAGGTGCAACATGTCAAAGTTGAATGCCAATGAGTGATGCCTGGTGAACTAGCAAAAGACATTACACTTATGGCAGAAGATGAGATAGCGTGAGTGTTGCTGTCGTTTTTGACGGAGTCATAAAAGGTAAATCTATTTAATACTTTTGTTGGTCAAAGTTGGAGAACTGGGTTTTAACTTCTATGACAGGTTGTTTAAGGGTTATCTTCCCTTTCTTTCAATCATTGTCGTTGATCTGTCTTAACGATGCTCAGATTTATGCTGTCTGGGCATGCGCAAGTTCTAAGCACGAATTGAGGGAACTTCCATCAGGAAGAGTGTGTTTTGAGCTGTCGGACATGATGTCCGTTGTGATTTTCTCTATATCATTGTGGGGATTGGAAAGTCTTCGATATGACCGAAATGTCAATGTTCACCCCCCAGAGATTCCCTGTTTGTCAAGAGTGACGACAGTTATTAATTGTGTATCCGGAGGATTCTGTAAAAGGTAAAGAGATATTCTTATTAATATGCCTTTGGTTGCAGAACATTTGAAGTTACCTATCTGCGAGTGAAGCTCACAGATCTTGAGAGACAGAATTCCTTCTTGCTTCTTGTGTTAGCCAAATGAGACTATTATTGAACAGAAGCCTAATGATGATGATAGATTATTGTGGACGCCGCAGGTTGGCGGTATATAGGTTTAGTATGGTTTGATCGTGCCTGCTAACGAAGGATACACAGCTGTCTACATATTGAGGCCCTGTATTATGGCCAATATTCTTCAGCAAGAGGAAATATACCTGGCGGGCTATGCCAGTTGAATAACAGCCTTAAGTATTAGTGCTATGCAATTTAGGAGCTCGTTTTTTGGACGATGGAGTTAATTAAGTACCTGACGCGCTGAGTCAATGGTACGGGAGCTACATTATAAACTGTAACATAAGGACAGATGATGATTGAATATGTCCTAATCGATGTATGATTCAAGCCTTAGATTACCAGACATTTAACAGTCATTCCGTATTTATGTGAAGTCCTTGATCTTGTCAATTTGACTGTTCCTGTTGATGCTACTGTCAGTTTCGTGAATAAATGTTTGAAACATGCTAGCAGTCTTCAAACATCATTGACTACTGCATGCGAGTGTATGGGTGCATTATCGACTTTATCAAGAGCTTAAAGCATTCGCGTTCTCGTCTACACCCACACTCAGCACATCATAATACCAGTACCACACATCTAATAACATGTATGCTGTTTTGTGTGAGTGACCATATTACCCCCTGGCAGCACCTCACGCTGGTGACCTAAATCAACACCGCAACATTACACAGTCCAGGCGATAAACGACACGCTCACTCTGCCAGCTTTCACATCACGCATAAACAGTACATTACAGTGAGTGATAAGGTGTATCCTAGACTACAGCAGGAAATGTCAACATCTTCCAGTCAACAGGAGAATATAAACAAAGAATTTGAATGCCTTCTCAACACTGATTCTCTCAAGACAGAAAATGCTTAAAAGATCCGTCAAAAGTTCATTGACCTGGTAAACTTTTATGTCACAGACATTGATGGCAAAGACCATGCTTTCAGAGATAAGTGATCACAGGATGCTACTTAATCTTACTTACTTAGTCTTACTTAGTCGTTCCACTTCTACCGTGAGGTGTAGAGGTACTACTGTAATCACAAACTGATTTTGTTCCAACAACTGCTTTGGGTTTACTTTCATTTATAGTGTCTTATAGAAATGATGTAGTCACAAAGTTATGCATAGCACTACAAATTCTGCTAACGATTTTTACTTCAGTAGCCAGTTGTGAGCGTTTGTTTAGTACATTAAAGCTAATTCTTTCATATTGTAGTGGGTTTGATGGTATTGTATGATGGTGATATTACTAAATGTAATGTATGAGGCCAGCTGTGAAGGCTCCTGAGATAAAATGTAGTTGTGAATTGTCAGAAGGCCTTTCTTGCTACCACTATGACCTCACACTCAATTTTTTTTCTTAATGAATGTAGCTATGTAAAAATGTCTAGGGTAATGATATGTAATGTGGTGTGATAGTTACAGATACACCCACAGATATTTAAGCAGACTAATAATATTTAACAAATATTATAATACACTGAACTAACTCAAGAGTGTAAAATTTTTGATAGAATTATATTACATTTATTTGTTCTGGATCAAGTTTTATGTTGACCAGAACTTTTTTTTTAAAAAAAAGGATTTAAAAATTATGAAAGAAATGCATGGAATGTTACATAATAAATGCAAGAGTGTACATATATAAGTACTAGACTAGTTAGTTTTATTAAAATGTTCTAGTAGTCATCTACTTGGGAGGATAGTTAATGCTTGTGCTGTTGGGGTGGCCTCATCACACCTGTCTATATTGACTACACAGTGTCCAGTAAATTGCAGGAATTTTATGGGGTATTAGTAACTAAAAGGCGTTGGTGAACTTCCAGCAGACCAGAGGCTCACTCAACTGGCATATGTAGCTCTGGTGCTGAAATCTGGTGGTCCCACCTCTCCGTGCTGGCGGGCAATAATAGTGGTCTCTGTCACAACGTACTGCACAGATACACTCGAGTAAAATCACCAACTGAATGGACACCGCCTTGTTGACAACTGAAACTCACAGCTCTGCAATCAAAGTATTGGCTATGTGTCAAAATTCTATTCTCTACCCACGTCTGGACACAACACGGACACAACAACCACATCATACAGACAGGTCAGATCTCTCTGACCAAACAGCACATTTACCATGGTGGTTTTACATCAGATAGGTCCTCCCAGACTATAGATTCTGAAAATATTTATTAGTTTCCTTCCCTAAAAGTGGATAGGTAATATGTTTCATTATTCTCAACACTTGATCTGTCTTTCCTAACCCTTGCTGGAGTTTATGTATATTGTTGGTCCCTAGACCCTGACTTGGGCGGGGGGTCTAGAGCAAATCCCTACTTGTTTGTAAGGCTAGATTATGATATGGCAGTATCAAATCCCTCGAACATTAAACAATATTCAAAATATACAAAGAAATAATTTCAATCTTACCAGATTATGAATAAAGAACACAGAAATGCTAGCAAAACTCAGCTGAGCTGCTGGCTATAGTATGGCGTCCCTGAACTTATTTCACTTTCTTTCATTTGGAAATCACCACACTTTAAAATACTGTGTCTATCATCGAACAACTATTGAGGAATGGCCCCACTTGCGCGTCTGAGCGCCGATAAAATGATTGTCTGTGGCCAATCACTGCCTAGGTTTATTTCAAATTCAAATTTCCTACCCTAAAGTCATTTCAGTCATGCTTCAGTCAAGTATGGATGTTTATCTGTTAGTCTGTCCGTCTCTACTTGTTTTTTTCAAAAACGTACTTGATTTTTGAACCAACCTTTCTCTCCCCTCCAAAATTTTGTCGTTAAAAGTTATATTTAGACACAGCTCCCACCAATGTCCCTTCGCTTCCCTACTACGTAGATTTGAACATCTGCGTCTCAAGGTCGTGTTTTTTTTGTGCAAATAGCGACACTTTTTATTCCATACAGTCTGTCGCTGATGTGAACAACACTGTCTTTTGTCATTATCTTCAATATTATCTATCCGTCTGTAAAATTAAGAACATATTAGTTCACTGCTCAGAATGGGCCATCCGGCCAGCTAATTTTTATATTCCTAACATTAATATTACGAAAAAGTTACTTTTTAATTTTTGTAATATTCCAAACATCTGCGTTCTGCCGCTGAATTCAAATCAAAGGCTTGGTATCGCAAAAGCGACCAATAAATGACTGTGGCGTAACATATCCAAGGTCCCTTCTGTCGAGTTCCTTACTTTATGTCAACTTGGGAAACGTGACTTTTCTCCGTTTCCCCCCCGATTGTGTCTCCTTAGCCTTTCTAGTCTCACGCAATCTTTCCAGTCATATTTTTTCCTTTTTATCCGCCGTTCCCCTCCTGTCTAGCAAGTCAATTTTTATGGAGGGTGATGACCCGCGGTCTGGGCGATCATGTACTATCAGCAGCCTACGCATTATGTTTTTATCCTTACATGTTATCTTTGGAGGTATTTTACCGTTGTATCTCTGTCAATTTCACTACACATATTTACCAGTGTCTATGGGGCAAAGTCTTTTACAGACAGGGGGTATGATGTGCTGGTGTTGTGGGTAGTGGGTTTCCCCCCTTGCTTCACCCTAGGCCTAGTTAATTCTTGTTCATGAAAGGAGCGACCATTGCGGTGTTAGTCTCTTGGCCTAGCAAAACCTCTCATACCCCAAGATCGTTGTGCGTGGTGAAGAGCCACACCCTCCTCGAGGTAGTCCTGGTAACTGAGGGTGCGAATCCTCAGGCTAAACACAACGGATCTAGAGGAGCAAACCTCGATAATAAAACCGGTGCACTACACCGTACACGCCCTCTGTGGGTGGGAAGGAGCCAGATGGATACTGAACAAGTCTTGGGAGTGGGAACGAGTGTGGACTGCTCCCTGAAGATCGGAACCCATCGTACAGGCACAGAGACTCAGGACTTGACGATCCTATTGCCTTCAACTCTTGGTCACATGCCTAGAGCTTCAGAGAACTCGGCGTAACCAGCAGGCAATTTGGTAGCGGGGAAAGAGCACTGTGAGCCCTACCTTGGCTACGTATCACAAGGAGATGCAGAAACACCCCCTTTATCTCCCCCAGAGCTGGCACAGTACACTTCTGGCTTCTACCAGGGGCGGTAGGAAATCCACAGGCACCCAGGCATCACAATGCCATGAAGATGACAAGTTGGAATTTACTAACTCAAACCTGACAGAGCAAGTCCTCCATCAGATGCGGCCGATGCTGGGCCCACTGGCGCGTGGACACATCCCGATCCCCATCGAGACTTGCCCGGGGAGCCCACCCCGGCTCAAAAAAGCAGAGAAGGCCACTCTCCAAACCTCCGATGTCTTGCGGGCAGTGTTAGGATGTGCAAGAACATGGACAGGAAGACTCCACAACTTCCCCACTGAAGACATGCCCACGGCGACCGTTGCCTCAATTGGCTGTGTGTGGTGTACCCGGAAACGGGGCCTCCCAGTACTGAGGCACAGTTAAGTCCCCGATGTCACTTATCGGTGCAGAGTTGAGAGAGATGGCTGAGCATCACAATCCCCCCTGTGTTGCAGCATGATGAGAACCCAGCATTGCACACTGAGCTTGGGGGGATCACTTGGGCACCAGACTTAATACTGGCTCTTGACTGGATGGCCGCATGCAGGAGATTTCTACAATGGAGGGTTGGCAGGTGGTGGGTATCTGGAAGTGGCTCTGTGCAGGACATGAGGATTCCTTGGGAGAGCCCAGAACCAGAGCACAGCATTGTGCAAGCTCTGCATAGTTGGAGAGCCCCCTGGATGACGGGGAATGCACAGTGTGCTACCCCACCTATCGCCAACTGCTAACTTAGAACCAGAAGTGGGGTCCTCTGTATGCATGCCAGGCCAGGATAAAATGCCTGGGAAAGAGACTGGAGCTCAGAACTCCCTAACTCAAAGTTGCAGGATGGCAGAAAAGCCATGGGAAAGACAGGGCTATTTTGAAGATAACGCAACCATATTTTCACCATATGAGCTTGGACGCCACCTCGGTAAACAAGGTCCACGCAGAGCAGTGACACCCCCAGGCTGCTTGCGAATAGTCTACTACTGGGAACATAAACAGATTAGGGATGAGCCCACTCTCCCGTTGAACAGGTGCTAAAGTCGTAGATACTGGGCCAGAAGGCGCACCGGAAACCACAGTATCACGCAACTCACTTTTTTTTCTATGGAGAGTACACCATCAAATAAATCTCGTACTGGTGCTCGCCCTGTGGAGCTCCACCAGGCAGGTGCAGTGCCGGGCTCTGAGCCTCGACAGAGCCCACCCTCAGCTACTGGAGGACCCTCTAGACCGTCTTGTGGAGTCAGCAGACGGCGGAGGAGAACTACTGACCAAAACAAATCAGAAAAAGAGAAACCCAGAGTGCCACTTGTCATGATGCACTGGAATGCAGAGGGAGTGAACAGCAAGCAGGCTGGATACAGCAAAAAGACAGAGCTGGAAAACATCTTGTATGAGAAGCAAGTCAGTGTTTGCTGTATCCAAGAGACTCACTTGAAAGCAGATCAAACCTTTAAAATAAGGGGATATCAATGCTTCAGATCCGACAGAAAAGATAGACGAAAAGGAGGAGTACTTACTCTTGTAAGGAATAACATTCCTGCACACGAAAGGAAAACCTACATGGATGGAGCAGAATATCAGCTGTTGCAGATAAAGGTAGACAAGATGGAAATAGAACTCCTGAACTATTACTGTCCAAACAACAAACCCCTGAGTCTCAGCTCTATACAGGTACCAGCCACCAACTTTATAGCAGTTGGAGACTTTAATAGCCACTCCCAGAGCTGGGGCTATAACCATCTAGATCACAGAGGTGAAGAGGTTGAAACATGGCAAGATGATCACTCCCTAATCCTAGTCAATAATGCCACAGATACTCCTACCTTCTACTCCAGAGGATGGCACACAACTTCAACACCAGATCTTGCCTTCGCCACCCCAGATATAACTGGATCTATTAGTAGAGACGTGGGAGACCAACTAGGGGGAAGCGACCATCGCCCAATCTTTCTTACTGTCCAGAGTGCAACTCTCAGTACAGGCCCAGCCATTACAAGATGGAATTACAAAAAAGCCAACTGGGGTTTATTCAGGCATCAGGTGAACACGCTGCTGTCTACCCTCAAGGTACAGAACAGAGACATTAATGAAGTGGCATACTACAAGCTGCAAAAGAAACCATTCCCAAAGGATGCCGGCGTAACAACATACCATACTGGTCCAGCACACTCCAAGAACGTCAGAAAGCTATGGACAGGGCTAGAAAGGACACAGAGTCTCAGCCTTCACTTGAAACTCACCTAGGCAGACTATCACATTGGATGAAGGTGGCAAACTTTTCAGAGGAAAACAAGCTGCAGACTTGTTTGCTAGAAGATACAGTTCAGAAAGCAACTTACCCATTAACATAGATCATCAGAGAGAGATAAGAAAAGAAATACTGGCAACCATGGGACAGACAGATACTCCTGCCCCAATGAGGGAACCCATCACACTAGGAGAACTACAGAAGGCTATTTCCAAGCTTAAGTTTCAAAAGTCACCCGGCCCAGACAAAATCAGCAACGAAATGCTAGTAAATCTGAGCTCAGCAGCAAAGACAAAACTGCTTGAGATATTCAACCACAGCTGGTTGAAAGGAACAGTACCCCAAGTATGGAGAGAAGCCATCACAATACCCATACTAAAGAAAGGGAAATGTAAGACCGAGGCTGCAAGTTACCGGCCAATCAGTCTCACAAGCTGTGTTGGGAAGACTATGGAGCGAATAGTCAACCACAGATTGAAATGGTATTAGAGTCTGAGCAGATCCTGGTGCCGGAACAAGCTGGATTTAGAGAATGCTACAGTATAGAAGACCAAGTTACTTACCTGTCTCAAGCAATAGAAGATGCCTTCCAGGAGAAGAAAAAGGTCCTAACGACAAGGTGTGGAAAGATGGCCTCATTGCAAAACTTAGGAGAAGTGGAATCCAAGGCAACATGATGAAATGGATCCAGTCATACTTGCATAACAGGAGAACTAGAGTCACTCTTGACGGTCTGCAGAGCAGAAAAGTGTTGCTCCATCAGGGGGTACCTCAAGGAGGAGTAATTTCCCCAACACTCTTCCTTGTTTACATCAATGACCTGGTGAAAGATCTCCCTGCAGGAGTGAAAGCTGCCTTATATGCAGATGACCTAGTACTCTGGTGCGCTGATGAAAATGTCACCACAGCAAATTATAGAATGCAGCGGGCAGCAGACATGCTAGTGTCATGGGCAGAGAAATGGCTTATCACAATAAACACAGACAAAACCTCCACAACACTGTTCTCCCTCGCCCCCCAAGGACAAATCAGCTAACATACACCTAGGGACAACCGTGATCAAGGAAGAAAGCTACCCCCACCTATCTTGGGGTGACATTTGACCAAAGGCTTACATGGAATAAGCATATTGAAAATGCAGAAGGAAAGGCCCGAAGACGACTAGGCATACTCAGAAAATTAGCAGGTACCAACTGGGGAGCAAATGAACGAAATCTAAAGAAGATTTATAATGGAGTAATAAGACCACACTTAGAGTTTAGCTCAGCAGCATGGTCATCAGCTGCTAACTCACATCTGCAGTCTTTGGACAAGATGCAAAATCAAGCTCTCAGGCTCATTACAGGAGCCATGAAAACTACACCAATAACAGAGATGCAGAAGGTTGCTGGATTACAGACATTGTCCCATAGAAGAGACACAAAAACCATGATCCAGATGGAAAAGTACAACAGTATGCCAATGCACCCAATGAAGGCAAGACTAGATGATCTGGCATTGGGACGCCTAAAGCGTAGCAGCTTTGTGCATCGAGGGAAAAGACTTATAAGACAGCATCAAGAAGACCTATCCATGAAGACAACACCACTGAAGCCCACCCTATACCCTGTACCATGGGAGCAGGCCAGCAGTGTCCTCCAAATTAATACATCAGTCAGTGGTCTCACAAGTGGATGTGAGTATAATGATCTGCAAAAACGAACTGCTACATTGAGTATGATCCAAGAAAGCTATCCCGATCAATCATGGATACATGCCTATACAGATGGATCAGCAACTAAGGCTGTTAGGAATGGAGGTGCCGGTATCTTTATCTCATATCCTGACAACCACTATGAGACTAGGCACATTCCCACTGGTAAATTCTGTTCCAACTATACAGCTGAGGTTCAAGCTCTAGAGCACGCTGCAAATATGATTTATAACACCAACTCTGACTGCCACCAGGTAGTCATCCTCACAGATGCACTGTCTGTCCTGCAAGCTCTCAAGGGTGGTAAACTCCCGCATCTGAGAAATGAACTAAACAAGGTAGCTGCCAAAAAGAGAACCATACTTCAGTGGGTACCATCTCATTGTGGTGTACCCGGAAATGAAAAGGCAGATAAACTTGCAAAAAAAGGGAGGAGAATGTGAACAAGAAGATAATGAAGTCACATACTTTGAGAAAAAGAGAGCTATCCAGACTATCAGAAGAGAACAGAACCAACCCAAAGACGACTATCACACTCTCGACCGGCAGGGACAGATAACTATTTTTTCGACTCAGGGACAGGGCATAACAAACTGAATAAACACATGCACAAGCTACGATTGTCTGCTTCACCACTGTGCACATGTGGATTAAACGAAAACAAACTGCTGAGCATGTTCTACAGGGACTGTCCTCTGTATGACCAGTTAAGAAAGATATACTGGCCCAATGACTCAACACTAAACTCAAAGCTATATGGAGTTAAAGAGGAACTTCAAACAACAGTCGAATTCATCATGAGAACTCGTCTGACGGTGTAATCATCAAAGATGCGATCGCAAGAAGAAGAAGAGACCAGTGTCTATGTGAGTGTTTGTTTAGTACACTAAAGCTAATTCTTTCATATTTACAAGTGTTTATGTGAGTGTTTGTTTAGTACACTAAAGCTAATTCTTTCATATTTACCAGTATCTATGTGAGTGTTTGTTTAGTACACTAAAGCTGATTCTTTCATATTTACAAGTGTCTATGGGACAGGAACATCTGAGTAATCTAGCACTTCTTAGTATTGAAAGAGAAACTCTTGAGAACATTCATCTGGGTAACAGAATTGATCAATTTGCAGGAATGAAGGTGCTAATGATCAATATGTAGTTAAAAAAAAATTGGTGTATTGTTTATTCTGTTAATAAAAAGCTTATTAGAAAGAGCAGTTTATTTCTTTTCTTTTGTGTTTAACTAATTCTTAAATTTCATATTTTCCCACTAATTCATGCTAGTATTCGCATAAATTACCGATGTATGTTAGGTCAGTTGGACTCACTCAAAATAGTAACTCGCGCCAGAAACAAAGTGCACAACACATGGTGTACAACTTGCGCGGTGTGGGTGTTAAATAAAATAAATACTTTGGTTTTTTTTAATTCTTTCATGAAATTAGTAGTTTTCGGACACTGCCAGCTCTATGTCACCCTCCCCCGATGTACAACTCATGAAAACTTGCAAGTTTTTGTTAAAACCACTTATTATCAGGGGACACTCCTTAAAAACAATCCACGCACTTTCACACGAAATGTTATCATCAAAGAACTTTTAAATTGAATCTAAAATGACATAATTCTCACTGTGTGTACATTGGTCACAGCTGAGGAATGCAACTGTGTTGAACAATTGTATTGTTTCCATTATATATACTCTCCTGAAAATAGTTACAATCAACAAAGAAAAGTGTTCAAAAGACGGTGTTCATGAACAGTTTGATTACACTGTATAATGGAAAGAAACCAAAAACACTCTAAGAATGTACTTCTATCTGCTCATCTGGGAATAGAAACAGCACTCTATAATTACAAACCTGTCAAGTTTGATGGGTTATTGCTAATTCTTAATAGAATTTAATAAGTCACGACAGTGTTTCAAATAGGTAGTCCTTTAAACTTTTGTTTGATTTGTGTATAAAATGAACATGTATTGTATCTGGCGGTGACCAAGGGCGCATTTTTTCCTGGCTAGCCAGGGCGATAAAAACCAGATGCGTGCCACTGCAAGGGATTTTTATCTGGAGTAAAGATACCCGAAAAAGGAAAAAATAGTTGAAATTATTAAAAAAACACTTATGCATATAGGATAGAAACCCTAAAAAATTATGATGTTTGTGGTGGTTGTGTATAAATAACTCTTATTATGCTACATATTTGTTCAAAGTGGTAACATATTGAGCACAGGTTACATTTATGTTAAAAAGTTGTAAAGCATTACTGAGTAAATTGTCCCCAGCAGGATATACAGATGTGGAACTGGTCCTAATACTCTCTCTCCCTGCAGAAACATGGCCATCTTCCTCAACTTCACTTTCTATCTTCACTGTTTGTCCCTGAAAACAAAATATTGAACATGCTCAAGTTTGAAACAAACCACTTCAGTCTTAAACAATGCATCAGTTTGACGACTACATAATACAATTTTATGTATTTAAAAATTACTTTCTTTTCTTTTTTATGCCTCTGTCCCTGATGAAGACCATATAATACATTTACATATACTAGACTGTTACAGAAAAAAAGGAACCTAGCAATAAGTAATAACATGTTTAAATGGACAATATTTTAACACATTTCTCAGTTTGGCTGTATTAAAATTTGTTATCAAGAATTAAAAAGAATTCTCACTTTAAAATCTGTACTGATGTCCTGTTTTATTTTTCTAAGATCCAGGAATGGGAACTTCTGTTCCATATTATTTGCAATCTGAAAAGAAAATTCAATTATATATGACAAAATTACTTGAGAAGATTGTGGCGAGACAACTGATGAACCACCTTGAAAATGCACACATCCTCCCTATAACCCTGGGCGGTTATAGACCAATATATGTATCATGGAGTAATGCTGGAACATTTATGTCTGATGTATATGAGGGTTTCCAGCATAAACAAGAAACGGTAGCTGTGGCAATAGACCTAGAAGATGCTTACAACAGTGTAGACTTTGCAACCTTAATCGACTGTGTAATGGCATGGGGTGTAAGTCCTTGGCTAACAAGGTGGATAGCAGCTGCCTTAACTGAGAGATCAGTTGCAATTCACTTGGGAACTTGGACATCAGAAGCAATGCAAATTTGCCCAGGATTAACCCAGGGTTCTCCATTACCAATGGGGCTTTTTAACATTTATACAGGAAAAATAGCTGCAATCCAACCAATAGGTTTGGGATGAACATTAACTTTTGCCGATGGCTTGCTCATTTACAGGACTGGTTCAGATAGAAATGAAATGGTTCAAAGCATACATGAGACACTTCAAGCAGTTTCTATATATATATATATATATATATAGTTGAAATGGTGTTGAATTTCTGGTCTATATCATCAGTCAATGTCTTTTCCTGACTTTTGGGAAATTGATATTGTTTCTTTATGTCAGACGCAAAAGCTTTTCTGGTAAGGGGGTTCTTCAATTTGCTGATGTCAAACCATTTCTGTGTAGTTGCAGTTGGTACAGCCCTTCTTAGTTTCACTTTCAGTTTTGCTACTACTAAATGGTGATCACTTCCCACATCTGCACCTCTTCTTACTTTCACATCTTGTAATGCATGTCTCCATCTACCGTTAATCATGATGTGGTCTATCTGGTTTCTGTCCCGACCATTTGGTGATTCCCATGTTAATTTGTGAATTGTTCCCCCAATGACCAGGTTGTTAATGCTACAGAAACATATTCATTTATCCCCATTTTCGTTTGCTGTTCCGCTGCCGCATATCCCCCATTACTCTTTCATTACATGTATTGTGTGTACCAACTTTTGCATTGAGGTCTCCCATTACTATAATAAGATCTTATCTAGGTGTGTCTTTCATTTCTTTCTGAAGTTGTTGATAGAATTCATCCTTGACCTCTTCATCGCTGTCATTCGTTGGTGCATAGCATTGTATTATTGTAGTATATGTGAATCTCCCTCTCAATCTTAATCTTATCAGTCTGTTGTTGATGGGTTTCCATTCCAGTAATGTCCTTTCTATTCTTTTCTGTGGGGTCCAAATGGGGCAGTGATGCGCAATACAAGACTCAACATGTCTCTTAGCCTCTCCTGCCCAAGTCTACCTCACCTACTCGTGGTGGACCCCGTTATACCCAGTAATCTTGCCGAAGGTTGGGTATCAACCCCAGTGGGAGGCAAGATGGGACAGCAAACGAGGTAAAGGCAAAATCAAATCCCCCAGCCAGAGGGGGATGTCAAAAGATTATTGTTAAGGTGCTCGCCCTGTGAAGTCCCTCCAGGCAGGAGCAGTGCCGGATTCTGAGCCTCGACAGAATCCACCCTCAGCTACTGGAGGTCTCCTTAGTCTGCCAAATGGAGCCAGGAGGCGGAAGGAGAAAGTAACTGGCCAACCAGATAAGACGATGACCCCTCTGAATGTCATGCATTGGAATGCAGAGGGAGTCAACAACAAAAAGACTGAACTAGAGAATACCCTATTTTGGAAAGAAATTAGCATATGCTGCATACAAGAAACCCACCTACAGGAAGGAAAACATTTTAAGATACGGGGCTATCAATGCTTCAGAGTTGACAGAAAAGATCGGAAGAAGGGTGGCATACTAACACTGATAAGGAATAACCTCAATGCTATAGAATCCAAGACATATAAAGAAGGTGCAGAATACCAAGTAATCCATCTTAAACATAACACTCTGGAACTGGATCTCCTAAACTTCTACTGCCCCAATGACATACCACTGAACATAACTAGCATAGATGTCCCCATTGGCAACTTCCTAGCGGTGGGAGACTTCAACAGCCATTCCCAAAGCTGAGGATACAACCAGCTAGATAGAAGGGGCGAAGAAATAGAAAACTGGCAAGACGACAATAACCTAACCCTTCTAAACAACCCTAATGATCCTCCAACCTTTTAATCCAGAAGATGGCATAGCACCTCTACCCCAGACCTGGCATTCTGTACACCTGATTTGGCTGGGATAGTGCAAAGGGAAATAGGAGAACAACTCGGTGGAAGTGATCATCGCCCTGTATTCATCAAAATTAATAGAACAATTAATACAAGTCCAAGTCAGCCAAGATGGAATTATAAAAAAGCAGATTGGTCCATTTATCAACACAGAGCAAATCTGCTTACAAAAGATATTAGGGTACTAGACAGAGACATTAACAGTCATCTGGGATTTTAATAATGGAGTACTCAAAGCGGCAAAGGAGACAGTACCGAGAGGAGCGAGGAAGAACTATGTACCATATTGGTCCAACACACTTCAAAACCTACAAGAAGAAATGAATGAAGCAAGGCACACTGCAGAAGTACAACCATCCCAACAGAACCATATCATGCTACAAAAGGCAAAATTCATCAAAGGAAAGCTAGAAGCCCAGAGGAGAAGCTGGAGGGAAAAAACATATAAACTAAACCTTGAAAAGGAAGGGAGAAAGTTGTGGAAACTCACTAAACAAATTGAATGATGATAACAATTCTCAACGACAAACCATTACACTAGACGATGCAGGGAAACTATATACCGGCAAACAAGCAGCAGCCATATTTGCGGAATCCTACAGAAATGAAAGTAACATCTCCGTCAATTTACACAGACAACGAGACATTCGTCAAGAAATAATCCACACTAGAACTAATGGAAACAGTACGGACGTTATGTCCAAACCATTCAATATGGAAGAGTTAAAAACAGCCTTGCGGAAACTTAAAGACAAGAAATCACCAGGCCCGGATGGTATAACCAACGAAATGCTAAAACACCTAGGATATACAGCAATGAGCAAACTGTTGCAAATATACAACTACAGTTGGATGACAGGCAGTGTGCCACAGATATGGAGAGAGGCGCTCATGTGTCCCATCATAAAGAAAGGAAAAGACAACAGGAAGGCCACCAGCTACAGACAAATAAGCCTAACAAGCTGTGTATGTAAGACAATGGAGAGGATGATCAACAGAAGATTGAAATGGTACTTGGAATCCGAGAAAATTTTAGTTCCAGAACAAGCAGGTTTTAGAGAGTGCAGCAGCACAGAAGACCAAATCACATACCTGTCACAGATCGTTGAAGATGCCTTCCAAGAAAAGAAAAAAGTCTTTACCCTATAGATAGATCTCCAAAAAGCTTATGACAAAGTATGGAAAGATGGGTTAATAGTAAAACTGCAAAGGAACGGAATCAAGGGTAATATGAGAATATGGATCCAGTCGTTCCTACACAATCGGAAAGCAAAAGTCACTATGGAAGGCCACAACAGCAAGAAAATCCTCCTAAAACATGGAGTTCCTCAAGGCTCAGTATTGTCTCCCACCCTGTTCCTTGTGTTCATCAATGACCTCATCCACGATCTGCCACAAGGTGTGAGAGCTGCCCTATACGCTGATGACTTGGTGGTGTGGTGTGTAGAAGAACATCTAACTATCACTAATAAGCGAATACAAAGGGCAGCAGACAACATAGCAGCATGGGCAGAGAAATGGATGGTGCAGATTAACGCCGAAAAATCATCAACAACACTTTTCACGCTCTCAAACAAAGACAAAGCAGGAGAGATACGACTTGGAAATATACATGTCCGAACAGACGAGGAACCGGTGTACTTGGGCATTACATTAGATAAGAGAATGACATGGAGGCACCACATCGAGAGAACAGAGGCCAAAGCGAGAAGAAAACTTTCCATACTGAGGAAAATAGCTGGATCAAGTTGGGGAGCTAACGAAACAACACTAAAGAAAGTGTATACAGGTGCAATAAGACCTATATTAGAGTACGGATCAGCAGCATGGTCTACAGCAGCCAAATCACACCTACAGGCCTTAGATAAAGTACAAAATCAAGCGCTTCGGTTGATCACAGGTGCCATGAAGACCACACCAATAAATGAAATGGAAAAAAATCACAGGCATTCCACCTTTATTATACAGACGAGACACTAAGACCCTGATCCAAGCAGAAAAGTACAAGAACATGCCCGCACATCCAATGAGAACTAGATTTGGAGATTTAGCCAGTGGGAGGTTGAAGAGAAGCAGTTTTGTGCATCGGTCCAAAAAAACTAATTAGAACATACAAGGATGAACTACCAGACATCACTAAGGAAATAACTCCCACACTCCTCCCAACCCCATGGGAACAACATCAAAATTTCAGCATTAAGACCTCCATAACTACCACCTGCCCCATGGGAGAGCTAAATACTCTCCAAAGGAAAATAGCAGCATGTGACATGATTGAAGAACTATACCCCAGAGAAGCATGGATCCAAGTATATACTGATGGATCTGCAACCAGAGCAGTGAAGAACGGAGGCGCAGGAGTTTATGTGGTCTATCCAGACAAAGAAAACGAATCCACCTGTTCACCTACTGGAATATTCTGTTCAAACTACGCTGCTGAAGTACAGGCCGTAAGCATTGCTGCAGGAATAATAAATAACACAATAAGCCAATGTCAGCAGGTTGTATTCCTTACCGATGCAATGTCAGTTCTGCAAGCCCTCAACAGTGATAAACTGCCAGAATTAAACAAAGTCCTATGCGAAGTAAATATCAAAAGAAGGGTAGTGCTACAGTGGATACCATCACACTGTGGCATACCAGGAAATGAGAGAGCAGATACATTAGCAAAAGAGGGAGCAACACAGGAACAAAAAGAACAAACAATCACATTCCAGGAAAAGAAGACCCTTATCAAGGCCATCAGGAAAATTGATCAACAAAAAGACAACTATCACTATCTTGATTGAGCAAAACAGGTGATCCTGTTCCGTATTAGAACAGGACATAACAGACTGAACAGTCACTTATACAGACTGAGATTGGTCCCATCACCCCTATGTATGTGTGGACAGGCAGCACAGACAGCCGAACACATCCTGCAAGACTGCCACATGCTTAGTCAATTGCGTACTCAACATTGGCCCACAGAGATGCACATCCACACAAAGCTGTTTGGGAGTCTTGAAGAACTTTCAATCACAGCAACATACATCCAGAGAACCGGACTTCTTGTGTAGGCATTTCTAAACAACAGCGAATGAGAAGAAGAAGATTCCTTTCTGTAGAATAATGGCTATGCCTTCATTGTGCTGTCCATCCTCTCTTCCAGAGTAAAGTACTGTTTCTCCTGTTGCTGTTTTGACTTTTCCGGCTCCTGTCCATCTGCTCTCGCTTATCCCTAGAATGTGTAACCTATAGTTTCTCATTTCTGTCGTGACCTGTTTTAGTTTACCCATCTCGTTCATTGTCCTGACATTCCAAAATCCTATTCTTGTGTCATGTTTTGCAGTCAGGATGTCCATTTTCATGTCAGTGGCTTCCTTTTGGCTTTCACCACTGACAGTCATACGAGCCTCAAACTCCGGATGTCTGTCCCGCAGAAAAGTTTGTTCATTTGTTATTTTTTTCTGTAACTTTTTTTCTTTTTACATAGATGCTAAAACCCCCAACCCAGAGGACCAGTGTGTCTGCTTTAGTCTGACCCCTGCCTGTGCAAACCTGTCCAGCTTGGTAGAACCTTCCAGGAGTAAAACTCCCGCTGGCATAGCTCTGGGGGTAATCAGGATACGCAAGCCGCCATACCTCGACAAGGAATTGACACCGGTGATGGCAGAGTTTCTAAATTGGTGCGACAAAACCAGCTACAAGGTCTATCCCAATAAAGCCTGTGTGCTTTGGTGCTCCTTGAATAACTCCATATTGAAAGCAGATCTTCCAGACATTACTCTCAGTGGCCTGAAAATTGAATGGCAGAACAAGTTGAAAAACCTTGGAGTAACATTTGACCGTGGTCTATCATATAAGCATCATGTTGATACCATCATACAAAGTGCAAGAGAGGTCTGGCAGCCCTAAAACCAATGGATGCAGTGCACCTGGAGCAGAGACTACTGTTTCTCCTGTATTATCAGCTGGTCTTGTCTGTAATCGAGTATAGCCTGGGAATACTCACACTGTCAATATCACAATGTGAACAACTGGAACACATTCAAAATGAAGGAAAGCGTATAGTCTTGGGCTGCACACAAGATACTTCTATTGTGATGATGCGGCACATGCTTGGATTGCTGTCAATTAGATCCAGATATACAATGGCCCAGGCAAAAGCATATATGCGGGTAACCACAGACAAAAGGCATCCCCTGCATGGGAATATTGCTGACATCAAATTAACAAGAATAAAGAGGGGTATGTCATGGATGGTGAAGGCAGAGGAGACTTTTAGACAGGTGACGCCAAATGAAAATATATTAAAGGGAGAAGAATGGAGTAAGTCAGATGAGAGCTGGGTGAAGTACCAACAAGTCATCATCAGCCTTGGTAGAGAATGCAGATCTTGGGCCAATGAGAGAGCAGAGCTTGAAATTGATCAGCTTATAAATGATAATGCTGGGGATGATGATGCCATTGTGTACACTGATGGGTCTGTAATCTATGGCAATAAATCAGGGTGGGGTTTCTCTGCTAGAGTAAAGGGCAGAACAATCGCTGATTATAGTGGGGCTTACATGATAACAGCATGAGAATGGAAGTAGAGGCAGCTACTGCTGCCTTAAGATGGCTGTCTGAAACTTTATTAACAAAGGCAGTTATAGTATCACAATTCATGCTTCAAAAGGTCCAAAATTGTCAGTTTCAAGTTTTGTCATCCACCTTAAACTCGCTGTAACCCATGAGTAGTACTACACACCCCTTTTCCCTTAACATTTATCTGCAAGCCATATCTTGCACCAGCATGATATATGTCTGAATTTAAACAGTAAATTTGAAAATACCTGGCAATGAGCTGGTTTAAATTGTTTTAAGTGTGTGAACATTTTGAAATAGGAAACAATTTTGTGAAGCTGAAATTTTATACTTCTTTATGTCCATTACTAGTGCTGCAAATCATTTGTTTATGAGCAATGGCAAGAAATTCGTCTTCTTATTACTGGCTTTAAGCTGATCAAGAATGGCTGTTTATTTCTCAGTGAACAGAAGAAAATAATAGTGGCAGTAGTTTGTCAGTCTTAGTGATTCAGATGAGGACTTTGCAAAGACTTGATGTTACAATATTCATGAAAGTGATTATTCTGATGGGGATACTGTGCAGCTGAATGAACAGGTATGAGGTAGAATAACAACTGCTAAACTTTCTATCAGAAAAGGGAAAGGAAAGGGTAAAAACCCAATTCAAACAACCAGTAAAGTTAACAGTACAAGTTGAGAGGCAAGTAGAGTCTCACAAGATGTCCCAGAGTGGATAGAAATTGTTGAAAGCATGAAACAGAATGCATTTCAATTTTATCAAAAGGTGTGACTAAGGGGCTTGACCTGTCAATCCCAATGAAATGATACTGTGTTTTACGTACTGATGAAATTAAAGATTATATGTGTCAATGCATCAGTTATTATGCCAAACTTAAATGTATTCACAATAATCCTTCAAATCACTATTTAACGTATGCTCGATGGACCAAAGTCTCATGCTCTGAACTGGATAACTTTGCTGCTGTCCTAATAAATTTTGAGATTCAGAAGAAACTATTCATTTATGACTACTGGTCTACATCTGCAGAATTGAATACACCTTGGTTTAGTCACATGTTTTCAAGAAAAAGAAATGAAGCATTATATCATGTTATGCTTCATGTCAGATGATAATACACCTTGGTTTAGTCACATGTTTTCAAGAAAAAGAAATGAAGCATTATATCATGTTATGCTTCATGTCTGATGATATTCACAAGAAAAAGAAAAGACTGAGCCATTTATGAACAATTTGTTACAAAGATTTCAGAATGCCTTTCACTCATTACAAAATCTTAGTTTGGATAAAATCGGCTTAGGGTACAAAAGCAGATGGCAATACAAGCAATATAAACTCCATAAACCAAACAAATATCACATATATCTTTGGGTTATGTGATTTGGCAACTGGATATGTAGTGAACATGTTCACACATTTTGTTTCACATACTTCATTTGATCCTAAAGTGGATTCAAACAATGGGCAAGCTCTAAAGATTTTTCAGACTCTAATACAGCCTTTGGGTACAGGTCAGCATTTATTTGCTTACATGAATTACACCTCAAGAGAACCCACTGACATCTTACTGGAGAAGAAGCAACACTACACCGGCACTCCCAACATTATCTTAAGAAATTTTCATTAGAAACTGAAGCTCTTCTGGCTGCTTGAAGAAGAGGTCACTGCTTCTATGTTTTATTGTTTTCATCATGCCACAGCTCAAGAGACATCTGCTTCACCAACTAACTGAAGCTTCTGACATTTTGTGTACACTAGTTGTCCAAGAAAATGCTGCTACTGATATTGTTGGACCTCAAGCAGCCTCAGCTTTGAAGAACTTTTAACACAAGGCATCTTACATGTTATACAAAAAGAGATAGGAACTGTGCAGCACACCTGCTTGTTGTCAGTACTCCCATCATTATTGCATCAAAACCAGCCACAATGTATTTAGGACTACCATAAAAGCATATGAATAGTAGCAAATTTCTTCTAGGAGACATAAAATAGAATTTAGTATTTATAAATCATATTAGTTATAATAGTGTAATCTTTGGTTTTTACAGAAATATGTGGTTTTGGAAAAAGAATCATAAAAATTGTATTTGTAAAGTGATTGTGAGAAAAAAGGGTTGATGTGTTTTAAAATGGATGCACATTTACTTAATATTTATACACTTTCATACCAAATAATGATTTAAAGCATTTCACAAGATTTTTTGTTGAATTTCCTATATTTTTAAAATTACCAGAATCACCCACTGAAATAATAGGCCATATATGTTTCTAAAACATCACCTGAAGAGAAATTCTGCACCAATTTTGGGTGCCTGTTTTTACATAAATTTTTGGTTTTGAAAGAAAAGAAAAATTACATATTTGAACTCACTGTTTTTACAGAAATTTTTGGTTTTGAAAGAAAAAAAATTACATATTTGAACTCACTGTCACTGTTTAAAACTATATGTGCACTGGTATTCTGAACATTTAATTGCAATTATGTGTTACTTCCCAATTCTACTTTGTTTTTCTTCTTTTGGGAGTGTTTTTTTAAGTCAGGTCTACACTTCTCAAGATTTGACATATAGGTCCTACATTTTTAAACCAAATAACAATTTATAGTATTTCACATGATTCCTCGGCCAATTTATCACGTTTTTATGTATAACATACGCATGTAATGAAATAATGTAGGTTTTTGCCTTCTGTGGGCAAGGCATGACACCTTCAGCCTAGACTAAAGTCCTTTTGTTATATCTGAGCGCTATTTGCCAATAAAAATAAGTGAACTCTGTTAAATGAAGCGTTGTATTAATGAAATGTAAGCCCGGAACCTGACTAGGCTACATGAGCTAGCATCCATCAGCTAGCATGAAATAGCATCGAAAAGGATTGCTAGCCCGACTAGGGTTGATAAACAATAGGTTCTAAAAAGAACTAACATCTATCCGCTAGCGTGATGAAGCCCTGAAAAAGAACTGCCAGCTACGCCAACGCTGCCAGTACCTCCTCAGTGTTCAGCGAACTGGTTTGATAAGAGAAGAAACGGTTTCAGTTTTCTTAAAACCGTATCCATATTGGTGAACGGGTCAAATAAAAAAAATAAAAAAACAGAACTACATAGGATAGAAAGAGTGAACCTATCGCCAACACTGTTTCGAGCTTTGCCAAATATAATAACGCCCGACAAACACTGAGGTCACTTTAAAAATAAAATTACAAATCCAACTTGGAGGCCTCCAGTAACAATGTCCTTTAACCACGAAATCGAAAAACAGCATCAAGCGACATAAATTGTGAATCGTCATTTAGTATTTGTGATTTTCTCTGTTTACAGTGATTTGACAAGTATGATGCCACTTTCTCATATCGGCAGTTGTTCATATTATTTGGAATTGAAAACAATATATATCCTAATTATAACCCCTCAGAGGTTGAACGGGATATTTTCCTTTATTAATTTAAAAAAAAAAAAATGTCGATTTTATAAGTAGCGTAATATGGCACTTTAGTTTAAGCCAATCATGTTAATAGTAATATAGTTTAGAATCAAAAGATGCAATGTTCCAATAACGTTTTTTTTTTTTGGTCCAATAAAAATCGATTGCGTAACTGACAATTGGTTTAGTTTTTCATACATTTGACATGCAACTTTGAAAAAAAAAAAAGGTTTTTTTTTTAAATATGCACCAAGCTGCCTCATTAACTGTGTTTAACATCTCCCATCAATGTGTCAAAAAAAAAAAAAAAATGTACCACTTGTTCTATACCTATCGCCACGTGGGTCAGTTTCAACAGCTGGTGCCAACATGTCTTGTGAAAATGAACGTGTCCAGAGTGGCATATTGATTTATAAACGTTTTTTAAATAGTCAGAATTCAATTCTTTTTCGTTATAATACCTGTATTAAGAACGTATCTCAGAAATAGTAATGGTCTGTGCTGCAGTGGTATACTTAAGGGGTGCGAGGGGTGGTCCGCACAGGGTTACTGCCTGGAAGGGAGTACCATCAGACACTACTATGATAGTAGACCTACTTGCTGTTAAAAATATACTTGCAAGTGTATTTCTTTATGGTGGAGGGTGCCAAAGGTAGGATCCGTCCAGTGTGCCAAATACTTTAAGGACGCCTCTGCTGTGCTGTATACTAAGTACAAGCTGTGTTCATTTTCTTAGCTGTTCCAAGATGATCCATCACAGATGTCTGGTAAATTGAAGTTACAAAGTAAAGCTTCCATAATACAGACCCTGACCACAAGACCCGTAGGAATTTTGAGGTGGACATATTTTCTCTTCAGATCCTGTTAGGGCATGCCTAAAGGAAGGGTAAAATCTTGAGTAGACATCTGGAAATCCAGAATAAGTTTTATAGGACACTATTTTGTATTTTACGTGCAGTGACTAGTATTGATTTTCGTAATTTTGTCATTGTCAGTAAAGCTATACCAAATATAACATTTTAAAAAATTGGATTCCTTATAAAATTTCCTATAAGATAAGAATATTTTTATTTCTCTGGGAAATTTGACTGTGAATATTCAAGGAAGAAATGCATAAAAGATGGGAATAGATGACAATGTAGTGGAGAATGAACATTAAATTCCAATACATTAAAAGAAAAGAGAATCACAAACTATACACAGATAATGGTCATTTTCAGTACTTTATACATGTTCCTGGATGTCAAAAGACATTTTGCATTTGTATAAGGACCTACATGGAACAATGTTTTTGTGGCACCGGCATCGTTTTGAATGGCAGCTCTTGCAAGTACAGGTAAGAATTACATGTTCAGGTAGCTCACTAATGCAAGGGTTTGGCGTAAGTAATGAGACATCGGCACTGATTATCCATTCAAAATCCGTTGAAGCTAATGGTTTGTCCATGATCAACACTGCAGAGTATTGTCACGAAGTGGATTTAAAGTTTATAGAGTTTGCCTGAATGAAAGCAAGACCCTAGTGTGAGAAAGTCTGAGAAAAAACAATTAAGGTGAAAATGACATGCCTGTGGACAGATGAGACTATTGGCTCAAGGGATAGAACCAGGATTTGACTCTCCACTTGCCGCTTCGTGACTTCAGAAAGGCTATAATCTCACCCTCCTCTGACTACCTTTAAATACAAGGAGATAAGGTGTATAAAACGACCACAGACACCACTATACAGACGACATAAAGTAAGTATAGTAAAGAGTAGAAGCTGATCCAGTGTACAGTAAATATCTATTTATTTACAGAATAAAACATTAAAATTTCAGCATACATAAATCATAAAAAATTAGCGTGTACTGTTGCACAGGCCTGAAAAGCAACGTAACAATTAAATTGATAGACACTAGGCAAAAAAAAAAAAAACCCCCAATCACATTCACTCTTTCTGTCACCCTGCTGAGGAACAATAAAAGTGGTTAGTGAGTAAATAACTCTACTATTGTGGGGGCTGTCAACTTTAGCCTCCACTCTCTAATACCAATAAGATGTTTACTGTCTCAGTCTGGTTGACTCTTCCTCAACGAACGTCTACACAGCTTCCAACTTGGTAGGCGATATGCGCCGCTATCTAACACCACTGGAAATGCTACAAATAATAGACTTGGAGTAACACAATGGCTCAGTGTCTATCCGTCGAGTGGATACTGAACAGACCCTACTGGTCCTGTCTATTTTTTTCCCTCCTCTCTCTGTCTCTCTCTCTCTCTCTCTCTCTCCTGCTTGATCTCAGTGTCTCTCTAGCACTTGACGACTGATGATGCGGCGTCTCCGTTATGCTCTTCTCTCGTTACTTTCAAGACACAGGTATGGTAACCCTCTCACCTGTTCCTGACTCTGGGGCGGATGATAAGGAAGTTCTGGCATCAAGCATGAGGTACTTGATTAACTGTCGACAAACTTCTCTGCTGCTGAATAGCTTCCCTCTTTTAACCCGCTCCGGAGTTAGAGGAAAAACACGGCCTAGATTTCTGGCTGTAGGCAATTTAACCCTGTCTCACGGCCACCTGCCGTTGCTAGAGACTATAATAGCGATGCTCTGGGCTGTATGATAAATAAACCCCGTTCCAGCTGAAGCATAGGGACTTCACTGCCAGAGACCATAGGTTATTTTTCTTTTGCTCCTGACGATAACTCGAGTACTCTGACCCTGAGATATGTCTTTTTGCCGTGGATAATTTTATTTGACAAAATTATGCTCCCCCACTGTTTCGCCGTGACTCGCTGAAATTAAAAGAAAATGCGTCTATTGTACACCAACTCCAACATAACGCATCTCTAACCCCTTAATCTTCTACTCAATACTCCACTCGTCATGTACAAAAATACAAAAACTAATATTACCCTCGTGGCACTTAATCTCACTCCTCCTTCTCTCGTTCTGAAAAACTATCCACGTGTCACTTCAATCTCCCCCCTTCTACTCCCCTTCTCTCGTCTGCACAACAATACATAAAATATTCCTACCCACGTGTCTCTCTAATCTTACTCCTTCCCTCTCTCTCTCTCACTTAAATCTGCCAGGTAAACAAAGCCCAGACACCGTCTGACGCGTTACGCATGGCTAACTACGGGTCCAAACATTACAACTAGGGAAATCCTGTCCGAAATTCCGTGGCCTCCTTTTTAACATTACCCATGAGGTTTCCTTACTTACTCCAACATTAAATTAAACCTCTTTATAGGAATACTTTACTCCTCTAAGCAGTATAATTCAATGATAATATAAATCTGTAACCTCCGACTGCATTTCTTACATTTAAGACATAATAAAATTTAGTACACACAATCGATTCCCAATAAAATTACATTTGTAAATACGCAGGAATAAATGGTGGCTTTACACAACTTTCTACAACTATGAGCACACGTGCCTCTCATAACCTCACACGCTCCTATCTACTGCCAAACTCATAGAAAGAATTATGCACACTTTTACATTTACATCGTTCTTCAAAGAAAATAATGGATGGCGCTACCATTTAAAACTTAAAAGTTAATGTCCCCGAAGAAGTTAACTACGGGCGAATTTCTCAAAGAACTCTCTAATAAATAAACGATAATAAAACTCTACATACCAATTTATCGCTGTTGTTCCCACAGTGGAGACGATGAATACGAAGTCTGACGGCTGACGATTATTTCTTACGATAGAGACTTGCCCGCAGTTTTAACTGGCTATTTATACACACAGGGAACCACTCCCGCGTATCGCCTACGCATCTGCTAAGTTATCCACTCGGGCCAATGGAAACGCTTAGAAAAATAAACTAACTGCGAGCTGCGCCAATCAGATTTGAAAACAACGCGACCGCGTGTCCAAAAATGACATCACGTACACGTGCGTTTCTGACTCGTCATACAGGTGTGCCCGAAAAATAGCGATTTTCGTAAACAACGAAAAATCGCGGAAAATCAGAAGAAAGTAAAACTGGTCGAGTAACATAAACCTACCATCATAAAACGAACCCATTTAATTTACCTACTCAAAAATACCAAACACGATATATATTCAAATGAGAAGAAAAAAATGGTGAAAACTCAAAATAGAACCACAGAATCGGGCCGGTTGAAGGACAGAATTACAGTGCAGCATCACAAGTATACCATGTAAAATGATCGTTTCTGTTGACCTTGCAATGTAGAGCTTGTGCAAGAAAGGCTTTGTAAGTTTGGAAGACTAGCTTGGGCCATCATTTCAAATTGAAGTGCGTCTAATGTCTTGTACATATCTTGCTCCGAGCCTGGTTTCAGAATCTTCACCAAATATTCCTCGACAAGTGTCGTAATTTGAATCTGTCTTGACAACACGGTCATATTTACCGCGCTCACTATAGGATAAACAGCACAATTTTAACAACCAATATAATCGCTCCTTTTTCTAGGAGTGATAAGAAACTTTTTTATATTTGACAGAAAGGGCCTATTCTGTGTAAATTATAGGAATGAGTTATTTTATTTTTTAAAGAATAACGATATATACAAAGAAATACATAACTATTATAACATCTGGGATATTACTTAATAAGTAGGTACAAAGATGGCCTCAAAATAGTAATTTAATTAAAGAGAAAAATTGGTTTTAGTGATATTTCTATTTCAGGGAAGCTCCCGATTTAGCTATTTAAAGACTGCATATATTTAAACGCCATGTAATAACTAACCCATAAAGATCTAGAACAATGGATATAAATTAGCAGCTTAAATATCACTTTAAATAATGAAAAACGACCCAATAATAAGTTAGATATATAATATTTAAAATTAGTTACATTATACAGGCAGGCTGAAAAACGTGTAAGTTTTGATTCTTAAAACACACATTTTGACTGTGCTTCCGATTGGGCGGACACAGCGCTATATATAGAACGGCGACATAGGGAAGTCCGCCACTAAATTTGAAAAATACACAGCTGCATGAAGCGAGCGCAAATTGGTGCTGCAGGGTCTTTTGCCGTTCTGATCTGAGAGCAGACTTAGATCCCATTGAAAGCCTGTATTCTGCTTCTGTATTATTGCCTGATGATAAGATATATATATATATATATATATATATATATATATATATATATATATATATATATATACATATATATATATATATATATATATATATATATATATATATGTATACCGGTATATTGTTGATTGTTTGCCTGTGTATATCCGCTTATGTTCGGTGACGTGTGGAAAGTGAAACTACAGGACTAGTGTGTTGCTACCATGCCTGCTTACTTGGAAACGTGTGTGATTGTGAAACTAAAGCCAGCGTTAGAAAATGTGTATAATATTTGAAAGTATGGCACAATTACGACTGTAAGTTTTAATAAGGTATTTGAATGAGCATTTCATCCTGGAATTACACACTGATCACGATCATAGGATAGGAGTACAGGAATTGTTAACATGATGTAATCAAGTTGTCACTTGCTATTGAGTACTTAAACCAATCATTGTATGGAAGCCAATCATGGGCTAAGGAATCTATCATAGACTGTTTACAGGAGATGAATAATCACATGGAACTGGCTGTAAGAGAAATGAAGTTATATGTCCGGTGCAAACTGTTAGCACCCTTTCTGAAAAATGTTTATATGTGATGTTGTGTGTGTGTGTGTGGAGTGGTACTGGAGCCTACATGGAATGCGGTTATCTTTCATTCCAGGTTCTGTCTCTATATTACTGAGTACGAAAATCCACTGAGTGGAAGCCTGTTGGTCTCTACAGCTTCCTATATATCTGGAGCCATACCACGATTCCTAGCCTGTAGTTGCAGTTTGTGTCAACCCGGCCTGATGGATACAGATCATCATTAATTAAGATAAGTGGAAGTTAGTTCCAATGAACAGCACATCCCGTCAAAAACCACTAATAAAGTTATAAAACATACAACTATTATAAGAAAATTTTAATGAGGACAAGAAGGGCATTTGTTCAAATAAAAGAAATGACATTTTCTTGTTACCTTTACCATATTATTTCCAAAAAGTATATGTCATATTATTTATTTAATGTTGTTCCATTTTTATTGCTAACGCCGGAATAGGTCCTTTTTCAAGCAACACGTCACTACTAAGGATAGTTTCTCTTTGTTGAAACAGTCTTCAGAAACTCGCTCAGGGCATCTTGAATCTAACTTTTGTTGTCAACTGACACCCACAATCTTGCCATCTACACAGGAAGTTTCATAGTGGTAGCAATGGAAGTCAACGGTAGTAGTTGCACAGAAGACCTGCTTTCTCTCTAAGCATTTTTTAATTGATGATTGAAGGTAGCTGTCAAAAACATAGTCAACATGACTGACTTTGCAGACATTATTCAAATTACTGTCAAGGATTGTAAACAGGTCTTCAAATGTGTCGTTTCCCTTAACTGGCAACCTTCACAACTAATTCATGACATCAATTACAACACTCGTTTTCAGGGTATGCTCTTTTTGGAAATTTCTGTCTGTAGTATCTATTTTTTTTTAAAGTCAACAAAGACATGAGTTGAGACTTCAGGGGTTTGGCAGTAGTTCCATTCTCGTCTAATAAAGATGAAGGGGAAAAATCGTAGGTAAGAATTTCGGTCATTGTCATTCCTCTCTCCTTTCAATATCAACCTTTCTCAAAACCTGCAAATAATCTTTGATGGCGTTTTTCAGTTTGCTTTTATTGTTTGCATGTCTGGTTGTGCTACACTTACAAAGACATGAGTTGAGACTTCAGGGGTTTGGCAGTAGTTCCATTCTCGTCTAATAAAGATGAAGGGGAAAAATCGTAGGTAAGAATTTCGGTCATTGTCATTCCTCTCTCCTTTCAATATCAACCTTTCTCAAAACCTGCAAATAATCTTTGATGGCGTTTTTCAGTTTGCTTTTATTGTTTGCATGTCTGGTTGTGCTACACTTACAAAAGTGTGAAGTCTTTGCTGGTGAATAGGTGCCGATAGTAGTTTTTAGCGTGTTATAAACCTTTCGTCTCGAAATATGAAGAAAACTTCTTGTGCTTTCGTCAAAAATGTAACGCTCGTAGATTGCATTATTCCAATCTCACTTCGGCAGAGTCTAGTGCTCTCTCCCTTCTTCGCCGTAGAGACGACATTGTCATCAAACCGGCTGACAAGGGAGGAGCCATTGTCGTCTGGCAGAAAGACTTGTACCTAAGTGAAGGTAAAAACCAGTTGACCAATGGCTCTTTTTACAGGTCTAGGACCAGCGATGCGACTGTCTCTAACAATCGCATTGTACACAACACCATTAAACAGCTTATCAATAGTAATGATCTTCCTCCCGGGGCATCTCGTCTTAGGATTCATGACAGCTCTTTGGGCAAGCCTGTATTCTACATGCTCCCCAAAATTCACAAGATAGAAAACCCTGGAAGACCTATTGTCTCAGCCTGTTCTTGTCCTACTGAACACATTTCTGACTTCCTCGACAGCATTTTCCAGCCTATCGTTGAGAGTCTTCCCTCCTTCATCAAAGACACCAATCATGCTCTTACTACTTTCTCCTCTATCCGACTCCCAGCAGACCGCTCCTACCGTCTTTTCTTGCTAGACGTCTGCTCTCTGTATACCTCTATTCCCCACTCTGATGGTCTCCGAGCTCTTCGGTTTTTTCTGGATCAGCGCACTTGCCCTTCTATATCCACTGACACCCTTCTCCGTCTTGCTGAACTGGTCCTTAACCTGAATTCCTTTGAATTCAATGGTCAATTTTTTGACCAAATTAGTGGTGTTGCCATGGGAACGAAGATGGGTCCCAGCTATGCCTGTCTATTCATGGGCCACTTGGAGCATCAGATATGGCTACAATACTCCGGTCCTATCCCTGGGTTTTACCGCAGATATATCGATGATGGCATAGGTCTCACAGATATGTCTGAGACTGATTTACACCGCTTCATCGACTTTGTGAACCACTTTCACCCCACCATTAAGTTCACCTCCCTCGTCTCCACAGTTTCTGTCAACTTCCTTGACATTACTATTTCTATCACGCCCTCCGGCCTTAATACCTCAGTATACTACAAGCCGACAGATGCCCACAGCTACCTCCTGTATACCTCTTCTCATCCTCGGGCCTGTCGTGACTCCCTTCCTTTTTCACAACTTCTCCGCCTCCGCCGTTTATGCCAAGACGACGATGACTTCCACTTACGAGCAAATGAGATGTTGGATTTCTTCCGTAACAGACTTTATCCAGAACATGTTCTCACCTCTGCTCTCCAACGTGTGCTCCCCATCTGTCGTCAGGAGGCCCTCATACCTCACCATAAATCCACTTCGGATAGAGTCAAATTAATCTTGACCCATCACCCTCATAGTACTACTGTCAAACAGATCCTTTTCCGCCACCTCCCTATCCTCCAAGCAGAGCCTGTGACCCAAGAAGTATTCAGTGAAGCACCTTTGGTGGCATATAGACGTGACAAGAACTTGAAGGATCTTCTTGTTCACAGCCGTCTCCCAAAGGAGAATGCCACTCACTTTGGCACACTACCCTGTGGTCGGACAAGATGCAACACGTGCAAGTATGTCACCTCAACCCAGAAGGTGTCCTTTCCTAAGGCTACGTACACCATCACTAGTAGCTTCACGTGTGAATCGCGCAATGTCATTTATACGATCATATGTAAACGTTGCTGCAAAACTTATATTGGCCAAACAGGCAAACGACTTGGGGACAGATTCAGCCAGCACTTAAATGACATCGCTCAGCAAAAGTCCACACCAGTTGCCATACACTTCAATGGTCCTGACCACCATGGTCCCATCGACATCCAGGTCACAGCGATCCGATCCTGCTCCTCTGACACTGCCAGCCGAGAACAGCTTGAGAACCGTCTTATACACCGCATGGGATGTCTAAAACCAGCCGGTCTCAACACTTTTCACACCTTTGTCTGAGGTCACCCTTTCCTCTCTTGCTCTATTTGACTCTTTCCACTCTTATCCTATTCTTCTATTTGTATGCCATATACATTTTTTAATTTCATATTTATTTATCTCCCACTCATTCTGTCCTCTTCTATTTCCAGTCCCCACTTTTATCCCGTTGGGTAGTTTATTGTCCGGTTTCGTTTTTTAGTTTTTCAGTATGTATTGTGTACACCCGGCGGCGGAAGTCGCTTTCTGTTCAGCCACGCGCTCTTCAACAAGACAGCGAATTTCGGTTCTTGCCTTCAGGGAAGTACCCAGTTTTTATTTTATTATTTTATTAAGTTTTTTATGTGTCCTATCTAGACTTCACTTTCTTTCCTTTCCTGACGAAGGCCTTGTGGCCGTAACGTAGACTATTTTCTTTGTCTTTTGTCCTCGTAAGACGAATCACCTTTTTTCGATTTTTTTTCAAACCCACCCATTGTATTCCACGTCTTACCGCAGTTCCCCTCAACTTCCTCAAAAATGTAAGCATCTTCTTGGCATTCAATGTTGGAACAAATGCATTGGTTAGAATGTTGTGAAGCCTAACGTCACCTTTTCTAAAGAATGGGGTTTCTCTGCTTTCAACATACTGGAGAATCTGTTAGATGTTGGCTTTCATTCTATTTTTGAGGTTTCCTGTTAAATCATGATGCACTATCAGCTCATAATCAACTGGTGTAATGTTCAGCTATACTTGAAATGTTTTTTTCTGATGAGGAGGACTTCATTGTAAGTAAGCTTCCATTAAGCAATGTATTCCTTCCTTTTTGTTTTACCAATGATCCCTCTGGCTGACTTTTGAGAGCAGTTTATTGTCTGTTCGAGTGCCATGTCGACAACCGCGGCATTAAACGTTCCATTTGTTCTTCGAACAACATAATGACTTCCTTTTAATTTCTAGTCGGTCATATACCTCAGGATGATGAGTCTCAAGATTCAGCATTTACTCGAAGAACAGAGAACCCCATCTCAAATAGATGACTATGAAAAATGTGGAAAATTTGAAGGACATTCTTCACTGTTTGCAGGTAGAGATTTCAGTTCCCGTCCCTTTCCGCTCTTATTAGATTCTTTAAAAGACTTATCAGATGCAAGAATCTCTCCAGATATTTGCACTGCTCAGAATTCTTAACTTGTTCCTGTTTGAAAACATCCAACGATTTCAATGTTTCTTCTGATGTTGTGATCAGTGTCACGTAGACATTTATGATCTATAAATTGCCTATATCTTCTTCTTTTTTTTCACCCGTATCCTCTATTTTTATTATCGCCTTTTACCTTTTTGTGTTTTTCGCATTCGTTCGTTTGCGACTAATACATTACTATTTTTCCCATTCTCACTTTCGCTAGTTTCGTTTCTCATTTAGAAACGCATTTCATGGATGATGAAACGAGTAACTTGATTACGTAGATGTCATTCGCGCAGTTTGAAGAGAGGTGCGATTATGGTTCATACTCAGACATAGGACCAGACGATTTGGCGTGAGAATGCATTCGGTCAATCGCAGCAGATTGACGAAATAACTGTGAATATTTGGCTATTCTCAGACATGGGGCCGACCTGTCGTCTGCATTCTCAACTGTCAAAACGTAGTTCCCTCGGTAGATTCTCAGTGTCAGGGTGGAGAAGGTGCCATCACACATTCGCTCAGTATGGTCATTTTGGCGGTAGGTGTTAAACTGCTGGGGCATTGGAGATTAGTTGTCTGAGATTCGAAACTGACACGCGCCCTCTCGGTCAGCAGGTGGCAGTTACGACATGCGTTTAGGTGTTAAACGTAGTGGAGACGGAAAGAGGAGATAATTTCGCTTGGCGAAATAGTTGGGACCCCTTTGTCCGTTTAACAGATATAACCAGAGTTTGGAAATAGATTTTCATTCTCGCTCCTAAATTCGCAGTAGACAGGTTGTTCGCAACAGAATAAGCCGTATAGCGAAGTTTCTCAGTTTGTTTCGAAAATTTGTCGAACTTCTAGACTTCCATAAATATAAGCATATAATTCTTAAGTTGTGCGACTACCTGTAGTTCTGTGTGAGGTAAAATATATTATTATCTAGTATTTTGTGAAGTGTTTAAAGTGTTAAATCGCTTATTTTATTTCACTAGTTAGATTTGGTGCAGAGCGCTTAATTTATAAGTCTGTATTATTTTCTAGTGACGTGTTTCAGTGGAAAGCAGAATAAATTATAATTTCTAGCTTAAACAACAATGTAGCTATAATGAATTTAATTCTCATTTTTCTCAAAGTATGTGACTTCATTATCTTCTTGTTCACATTCTCCTCCCTTTTTTGCAAGTTTATCTGCCTTTCATTTCCGGGTACACCACAATGAGATGGTACCCACTGAAGTATGGTTCTCTTTTTGGCAGCTACCTTGTTTAGTTCATTTCTCAGATGCGGGAGTTTACCACCCTTGAGAGCTTGCAGGACAGACAGTGCATCTGTGAGGATGGACTACCTGGTGGCAGTCAGAGTTGGTGTTATAAATCATATTTGCAGCTTGCTCTAGAGCTTGAACCTCAGCTGTAGATTTGGAACAGAATTTACCAGTGGGAATGTGCCTAGTCTCATAGTGGTTTCAGGATATGAGATAAAGATACCGGCACCTCCATTCCTAAACAGCATTAGTTGCTGATCCACTCAGTATAGCATGTATCCATGATTGATCGGGATAGCTTTCTTGGATCATACTCAATGTAGCAGTTCGTTTTGCAGATCATTATACTCACATCCACTTGTGAGACCACTGACTGATGTATTAATTTGGAGGGCACTGCTGGCCTGCTCCCATGGTACAGGGTATAGGGTGGGCTTCAGTGGTGTTGTCTTCATGGATAGGTCTTCTTGATGCTGTCTTATATGTCTTTTTCCCGATGCACAAGCTGCTACGCTTTAGACGTCCCAATGCCAGATCATCTAGTCTTGCCTTCATTGGGTGCATTGGCATACTGTTGTACTTTTCCATCTGGATCATGGTTTTTTTGTCTCTTCTATGGGACAATGTCTGTAATCCAGCAACCTTCTGCATCTCTGTTATTGGTTTAGTTTTCATGGCTCCTGTAATGAGCCTGAGAGCTTGATTTTGCACCTTGTCCAAAGACTGCAGATGTGAGTTAGCAGCTGATGACCATGCTGCTGAGCTAAACTCTAAGTGTGGTCTTATTACTCCATTATAAATCTTCTTTAGATTTCGTTCATTTGCTCCCCAGTTGGTACCTGCTAATTTTCTGAGTATGCCTAGTCGTCTTCGGGCCTTTCCTTCTGCATTTTCAATATGCTTATTCCATGTAAGCCTTTGGTCAAATGTTACCCCAAGATAGGTGGGATAGCTTTCTTCCTTGATCACGGTTGTCCATAGGTGTATGTTAGCTGATTTGTCCTTGGGGGCGAGGGAGAACAGTGTTGTGGAGGTTTTGTCTGTGTTTATTGTGATAAGCCATTTCTCTGCCCATGACACTAGCATGTCTGCTGCCCGCTGCATTCTATAATTTGCTGTGGTGACATCTTCATCAGCGCACCAGAGTACTAGGTCATCTGCATACAAGGCAGCTTTAACTCCTGCAGGGAGATCTTTCACCAGGTCATTGATGTAAACAAGGAAGAGTGTTGGGGAAATTACTCCTCCTTGAGGTACCCCCTGATGGAGCAAACACTTTTCTGCTCTGCAGACCGTCAAGAGTGACTCTAGTTCTCCTGTTATGCAAGTATGACTGGATCCATTTCATCATGTTGCCTTGGATTCCACTTCTCCTAAGTTTTGCAATGAGGCCATCTTTCCACACCTTGTCAAAGGCCTGCTTGAAGTCGACCCAGATCGTTAGGACCTTTTTCTTCTCCTGGAAGGCATCTTCTATTGCTTGAGACAAGTAAGTAACTTGGTCTTCTATACTGTAGCATTCTCTAAATCCAGCTTGTTCCGGCACCAGGATCTGCTCAGACTCTAAATACCATTTCAATCTGTGGTTGACTATTCGCTCCATAGTCTTCCCAACACAGCTTGTGAGACTGATTGGCCGGTAACTTGCAGCCTCGGTCTGACATTTCCCTTTCTTTAGTATGGGTATTGTGATGGCTTCTCTCCATACTTGGGGTACCGTTCCTTTCAACCAGCTGTGGTTGAATATCTCAAGCAGTTTTGTCTTGGCTGCTGAGCTCAGATTTACTAGCATTTCGTTGCTGATTTTGTCTGGGCCGGGTGACTTTTGAAACTTAAGCTTGGAAATAGCCTTCTGTAGTTCTCCTAGTGTGATGGGTTCCCTCATTGGGGCAGGAGTATCTGTCTGTCCCATGGTTGCCAGTATTTCTTTTCTTATCTCTCTCTGATGATCTAGGTTAATGGGTAAGTTGCTTTCTGAACTGTATCTTCTAGCAAACAAGTCTGCAGCTTGTTTTCCTCTGAAAAGTTTGCCACCTTCATCCAATGTGATAGTCTGCCTAGGTGAGGAACGCTCTTCATTTAGAGACTTGACTAATCTCCAAAGTTTCCTGCCGTCTTTCTCAAGGTTCAGCGATGCCGTTTTAGTTCTCCAGCTTTTCCGTTTTTACTTCTATAGCTTGTTCTCTGAAACTCTGCTACAGCATTTTTCCATTTGTTGTGAGTTTCAAGTGAAGGCTGAGACTCTGCGTCCTTTCTAGCCCTGTCCATAGCTTCCTGACGTTCTTGGAGTGTGCTGGACCAGTATGGTATGTAGTTACGCCGGCATCCTTTGGGAATGGTTTCTTTTGCAGCTTGTAGTATGCATCTGTTGAAGTCTTTACCACTTCATTAATGTCTCTGTTCTGTACCTTGAGGGTAGACAGCAGCGTGTTCACCTGATGCCTGAATAAACCCCAGTTGGCTTTTTTGTAGTTCCATCTTGTAATGGCTGGGCCTGTACTGTGAGTTGCACTCTGGACAGTAAGAAAGATTGGGCGATGGTCGCTTCCCCCTAGTTGGTCTCCTACTTCTCTACTAATAGATCCAGCTATATCTGGTGTGGAGAAGGCAAGATCTGGTGTTGAGGTTGTGTGCCATCCTCTGGAGTAGAAGGTAGGAGGATCTGTGGCATTATTGACTAGGATTAGGGAGTGATCATCTTGCCAAGTTTCAACCTCTTCACCTCTGTGATCCAGATGGTTATAGCCCCAGCTCTGGGAGTGGCTATTAAAGTCTCCAACTGCTATAAAGTTGGTGGCTGGTACCTGTATAGAGCTGAGACTCAGGGGTTTGTTGTTCGGACAGTAATAGTTCAGGAGTTCTATTTCCATATTGTCTACCTTTATCTGCAACAGCTGATATTCTGCTCCATCCATGAAGGTTTTCCTTTCGTGTGCAGGAATGTTATTCCTTACAAGAGTAAGTACTCCTCCTTTTCGTCTATCTTTTCTGTCGGATCTGAAGCATTGATATCCCCTTATTTTAAAGGTTTGATCTGCTTTCAAGTGAGTCTCTTGGATACAGCAAACACTGACTTGCTTCTCATACAAGATGTTTTCCAGCTCTGTCTTTTTGCTGTATCCAGCCTGCTTGCTGTTCACTCCCTCTGCATTCCAGTGCATCATGACAAGTGGCACTCTGGGTTTCTCTTTTTCTGTTTTGTTTTGGTCAGTAGTTCTCCTCCGCCGTCTGCTGACTCCCCAAGACGGTCTAGAGGGTCCTCCAGTAGCTGAGGGTGGGCTCTGTCGAGGCTCAGAGCCCGGCACTGCACCTGCCTGGTGGAGCTCCACAGGGCGAGCACCAGTACGAAAATGCTCTGCGCGGACCTTGTTTATCGAGGCGGCGTCCGAGCTCGTATGGTGAAAATATGGTTGTGTTATCTTCAAAATAGCCCTGTCTTTCCCATGGCTTTTCTGCCATCCTGCAACTTTGAGTTAGGGAGTTCTGAGCTCCAGTCTCTTTCCCAGGCATTTTATCCTGGCCTGGCACGCATACAGAGGACCCCACTTCTGGTTCTAAGTTAGCAGTTGGGGATAGGTGGGGTAGCACACTGTGCATTCCCCGTCATCCAGGGGGCTCTCCAACTATGCAGAGCTTGCACAATGCTGTGCTCTGGTTCTGGGCTCTCCCAAGGAATCCTCACGTCCTGCACAGAGCCACTTCCAGATACCCACCACCTGCCAACCCTCCATTGTAGAAATCTCCTGCATGCGGCCATCCAGTCAAGAGCCAGTATTAAGTCTGGTGCCCCAGTGATCCACCCAAGCTCAGTGTGCAATGCTGAGTTTTCATCATGCTGCAACACAGGGGGGATTGTGATGCTCAGCCATCTCTCTCAACTCTGCACCGATAAGTGACATCGGGGACTTAACTGTGCCTCAGTACTGGGAGGCCCCGTTTCCGGGTACACCACACACAGCCTATTGAGGCAACGGTCGCCGTGGGCGTGTCTTCAGTGGGAAAGTTGTGGAGTCTTCCTGTCCATGTTCTTGCACATCCTAACACTGCCCGCAAGACATCGGAGGTTTGGAGAGTGGCCTTCTCTGCTTTTTTGAGCCGGGGTGGGCTCCCCGGGCAAGTCTCGATGGGGATCGGGACGTGTCCACGCGCCAGTGGGCCCAGCATCGGCCGCATCTGATGGAGGACTTGCTCTGCCAGGTTTGATGTGGATTTCCTACCGCCCCGGGTAGAAGCCAGAAGTGTACTGTGCCAGCTCTGGGGGAGATAAAGGGGGGTGTTTCTGCGTCTCCTTGTGATACGTAGCCAAGGCAGGGCTCACAGTGCTCTTTCCCCGCCACCAAATTGCCTGCTGGTTACGCCGAGTTCTCCTAGGCTCTAGGCATGTGACCAAGAGTTGAAGGCAATAGGATCGTCAAGTCCTGAGTCTCTGTGCCTGTACGATGGGTTCCGATCTTCAGGGAGCAGTCCACACTTGTTCCCACTCCCAAGACCTGTTCAGTATCCATCTGGCTCCTTCCCACCCACAGAGGGCGTGTACGGTGTAGTGCACCGGTTTTATTATCGAGGTTTGCTCCTCTAGATCCGTTGTGTTTAGCCTGAGGATTCGCACCCTCAGTTACCAGGACTACCTCGAGGAGGGTGTGGCTCTTCACCACGCACAACGATCTTGGGGTATGAGAGGTTTTGCTAGGCCAAGAGACTAACACCGCAATGGTCGCTCCTTTCATGAACAAGAATTCACTAGGCCTAGGGTGAAGCAAGGGGGGAAACCCACTACTCACAACACCAGCACATCATACCCCCTGTCTGTAAAAGACTTTGCCCCTGTGGTACCCTAACTTTGCCAGCGATTGAGTAAGAGTTAACTCTGTGAAGAAAACAACAAACATTCTTACCTTAAAGATTTGATGTATAACTTTTATACGAACTTTAAGATTTTAAAGAAGTAACGGGTCATCGAGCCTGGTTTGATTCTTCCTGAGAACACTCTAGTCATTTTCCAGCCTTCGTGGCAAGTAACATATTTCAATCAGTAACTTTCCCGACCCTGTTGACAAGTGGTGGTGTGACCAACTAAATTCCTACACTGAGAGAAGGTGCCGACCTGACATTCCTCATTCGTTTTAATCTAAGATGCTGACACTGTGCTCGCTATAAACGCTCGTGCCTGAACAATTTTAGGTGACTTAAACAGACATCCCAAACAATAGTATTCCCAAGAGAACGGTCCCGGAAGTAGGGAATTCGATCCGCCTTTTTGGACCTGGGGTTTTCTTGGCCAAGATTACCAGTGAGGATTCTGTATGGGCAAGTCCTAAAATATTGTTTTTTGTTGTTCCCGAAGTGGATACCAAAGCTGTGAGTATGTGTAAGATGCACGTGAGCTCAGTTGAATGAATAGAGTGAATGCAGGACTGAGCGATCCTTGTATGGTGGTAATTTGACACCCAGTCATTTTTTGGCTGTCATAACAGTTCTTTATGCAAGCTATTTGCTATATATATATATATATATATATATATATATATATATATATATATATATATATATATATATATATATATATATATATATATATATTCCCTTAGTCTCGATCAGAGTATCCAGTCTGTTCATACCTTAAAGGGGAAGAAACTCTTAGACTCAATCATATGTATCTGTGACTCTTTGGGGATATCACTTTCTTCTAACGGGAGGGTGAGCTATACCTCGAGGGAAGGATCATACCAACGGGTCTAGCTATCATCGTCCTCGATAGTATTAAAAAATGCTTTCCATTTAATTAATTCTAACCGAGGCATTTTTTTCGGTTTTACACAGGACCCAATATGCAGACACTTTTTTCTGCAAGTGATGATTTAAAAACAGGCAGTAAACACATATAATAATTTAGTAGATATATGTATTATGCATCAAATTGTAGGAAATTGGCTGCAAAATGTTATGAAATAATGTTGAGTTCTTATGTGATGTTATAATTGTTTGTTATATCTTGTGAAGTGCAAAAACAATAAATAAAAAAAAAAATAAAACATGAATAAAAAGTATGCAACTGCGCCTAGGCCGGTCTTAAGCCCGGCTGAAAAAGGAGAAGGACTGTCTGCATAGAGGCCGAAAGAAGGCAGCCCCTCCATCATGCAAAGACACAAAAGGCCCATCACGTATTTCCTTTAAATCACGATTACGAGTAATACAAGAGAGAAAACCGGACTGATTCTAAAGGCGTCGAACTGGAACGGACTACGACTTATGGAACTTGGAACACAAGAAGTATAAATGAAAAAGAAGAGAAGCTGGTGGTAGAGATGAGGAAAGCAAAACTAGAAATCCTCCTTGCTGAAACGGAAACAAAGGAAAAGGGACAAGGAGTCATGGATCTCGATGGCAACACGCTGCTCTACAGTGGTGTACCTACATCTGAAAGTGCTAAACGGGGCGTGGGTTGCATTGTGACTAAAATCCCAAAAGATAATATCAAAGGATGGAACTTTGTCTCCGAGCGCATTATGGTTGTAAAACTAAAAGAAGGAGAAACCATAGTCAACCTTGTTATAATTTATGGACCAAACGAGGATGAGAGAGCAGAGGTCAAGTAGGAAGTCTTCGAGCTGCTTCAAAGGACGGTAAATGACTGCCTAGATAAAATAATCATGCTTGGAGATTTCAATGCCAGAGTTGGAAATGACCATGCTAGATGGGGTGGAGTTATCGGATGATGTGGAGTAAAAACTCCCAATGACAATGGAAAGCAACTCCTTAGATTTTGCAGTGAGCAGAATCTGATCGTTACCAACACAAAGTTCCCGCATAAGCACATACATGCTTACACTAGATGTGAACAAACAAGGAATGAGAAGTCAGTGATCGACCAGAGATTGGAAGTGATCACTACCTGCTAACAATTAAAAGAACAACTGAAAGAATTGCTCAGCCTAGGAACTCCCAACGTCACGCAAGATACTAAGTAAACGAACGGGAGAAATTAGCATTAAGACCTACAAGCTGAGAGAGCCAGAAATTAATACCAGATATCAGGGATTTATAGCTGCAGAAGTGAGAAACACAGAAGAATAACCTGATGACTTGGAAACTCTCTGGCTTAAATTCAAGGACACCATAAAGACCGCTGCTGCAGAAGCATGTAGTGAAGTCCGACTTGGGAACAAGAGAAAGAGGACACCTTGGTGGACAGAGGAAATTTAAAAAATAAGAGAGAAGAAAATGGCATGGAAACAATACTTGGGAGCTAAAAACACAGCAGGAAAACAGAGAAATATAGAGAATATGTGATACTCAGAACAGAAGCAAAGAACAAGGTGCTGGCAGCAAAACAGAAGTCCTGGGAAGAATTTGGAGAAAAGCTAGAAAAAGATACGCAAGAAACCCAGAAATTGTTTTTTAAGACCCTAAAGAACACGAGGAAGGAAAAACAATGATCTTTTAAATTTATAAAGGACAAGCAACGCTTATTGCTTACTGCCCCGGAGGGAGTAATGGAAAGATGGAAAGAATATTTCTCAGAACTCCTTGATAGTGAGCAAGGTTAAGCACCAGAAATGATAACCACTAACACAGAAGAGGAAACCAATGGTGGTGAAGATGACATAATGATGGAAGAACTGAAGGCAGCACTGGAGAATTTCAAGATTTGCAAAGCAGCAGGACATGATGGTATAATATCAGAAATGGTTAAGTAAATGGGAGCATCAGGCAAACTATTACTCGGAATGAGCCTACAGGCAGCGTGGTGCAACAAAACTATGCCGAATGATTGGAAGATTGCTATCATAACACCGATTTTCAAAAAGGGTGACATTCGACAATATGGAAACCATAGAGGCATATCCCTTGTCAGTGTCCCTGGTAAAATCTACTCTAGAATCCTACAGCAGAGACTCCGACGCCTAGCTGAACCACAATTAGATGAGGTCCAGTTTGGATTCTGAGCAAACCGAAGTACTCAAGACCTAATCTTCCCACTCACATAGCTGATTGAAAAGGCCTTTGAGTATAAGAGCGAGATCCATCTTTGTTTCATAGATCTGGAAAAAGCATCTGACAGGGTCCCCTGGAGCAAACTTTGAGACTGTTTGCAAGGAAGAACGTTCCAGCACCTCTGATTCACGCTATACAGAGCTTCTACAAATTTTGCAGAAATTATGTTACGACGGCAAACCAAAAGTCAGAAGAGTTCAGGACCACCACTGGTGCAAGACATGGTGATATCCCATCACCTTATCTTTCATACGCCTCATGGACGATGTAATCAAGGCATGTAAGGGGAGAACAAGAAAGTATTCAGTGAGATAATAGAAAATGAGACAGGTCTGTATTTCAGAGCTGGCATTTGCTAATGATGTTGCCCTGATTGCTAAATCTGAGGCACATCTCCAATCCAACCTGCAAGTCTAGAAGAAAGAGCTGGAGAAAAGAGGGATGGTCATAAGCAGCTCTAAAACAAAATCCGTGTTGATATCACGAGAAGAAAGAATGTATCAGATTAAGCTGGGAGAATAGGTCCTGGAGCGGGTCAGCCACTTTAAATACATCGGAGCTGTTATATACCGGAAGGGAGGCATCAGAGAAGAGTTGGCCACTCGAAAAGCAGCAGCTGGGAGACTTTTTCAGGCCTTAAATCAAGGATTGGTAAGAAAACGAAGATGGCTGTATACCGCTCCACCTATGTCCCAGTCCTGAGATATGGATGCGAGTCATAGATAGTGACTACAACCCACAAACGCCAGATCCAATCCCCAGAAATGAGGTATCTGAGAAAGGTGGTTGAAGTAAAAGAAGAAACATGATCCGCAACCAGACGATACGTCAAGGCATAAATCCCACCCCCTGCAGACCCACGTAGAACAGTCCCAACTAAGATGGTTTGGCCATGTCTACAGAATGGGAGAAAATCGGCTACCACGACAAGCATGGGAAACAAAGAGGCACGGATCTAGACCCCCAGGACGACCCAGAGTCCGCTGGAAGGACAACATTAGACAATCTTTGAAGGACCGAGGACTAGAATGGAACCAGGCCAGGAGGAAGACAGCTGATGGATCGTCTGGCGCTCTCTCTTCCAAACCTCTACACCTCACGGTAGAAAGGGAACGATTAAGTAAGACAACTAATTCAAGAAATTTGATAAAAAACAAATGAAAATTGGAATTTATATACATTTTTATAAAGTCACGTATTGCTGTACTGGAATCTGACTTACACATTCCTGTCCCATGCAAATTAGTTAATTTATTTCTTAAAAATATCACATTTGTTCAACGTTGTTATCGGAATCGAAAATAGGTTATTATCGATACCGACATCGGTAAAATTAATTTCGAAATTATATATTGAGGTTGATTCGTTAATATTGTATTGAGTGTTATGTATGTGACTATACTACATGTAAACAAATAACCCTATGACGTCATTAATTGATAAAAGTATGCAAAAACTAAGCACCAATATAATTATTTCGCTACCTGTTCAAAATACGATGTTCACAGGAAGTATTTTTACATGATATGAACACTCAAAGCCACTTATTATCTAATGTTTTTTGTTCAATTTTGGAATCTTATGTAGCAGGCGTGCCATGCGGCCTGTGACTGGATTCAAAACAACTCTAGCAGAGGATGTAAAGCACACAATTTTTCAGCTTCAGGATTTTTTTTTCGCTCACTAATGTTCACACACATGTGCTGGATGTAATGAAATGATTTTAAACTGTCTTACCGCCAGATATTCTATAATTTTCCACTCAAATGCGGCACAAATCACGCTTGAACAGGATGCGCTAATGGGTAAAAGTAAACGCCACTCTGGGGCATCACACGGCTCAAGTGTTAGAATGAATGGTTAAGGCTCTCTGCTACTTCTGCTAGCATAAACATACCTTTCACTGACCACCTCTGCTACTTTTGGACCAAACACATTGTTTTCTCTAATCTGCTACAGTTTATGTATTTTCCAATACATGCAATTTAATGGTCATACTTCAACACAATGTCATCTGTTCCCATCTTTTATGCATGTTTTTGGGTTTATTTCTGTCAATATTCAGTCAAAGATCCCAAATTACGAAATTAAATACTAGCCACTGCACGTAAATGCCAAAAACAAAATGGTGTCCTATAACACTCATGCCCGTGTTGCCAGATATCCACCCAAGATCTTACCCTTCCTTTAGGCATGCCTTAACAGGATCTTAAGAGAAAACTCGTCCACCTCAAAATTCCTACGGGACATATGGTCAGGAACTAGACTAATTCTGCAGATATGGCTAAACAACCAAAGTTAAAACTGTTCTACCTTGGTATGCCACAGCTGGGTTTTGAGGCCTTGCTGCATTGTCTGGTTGTGAACCATGTCTCTTCTTGTTACCTCAACCACTTTCTTCACCTCAGCCTCATTTCTAAGGTTTTGATCTGACTTTTGTGAGTTGTAGCCATTGCCCATGACGCACATCCATACGTCAAGAAACCAGATTACAAGTAATACAATAGAGAACACAAGACTAATTGACGAACTGGCACGGACTACGGATTAAGACTTATTGAACATGTAATATTATGTGACACACTGCTATACAGTGGAGTCCTGAAAACTGAAATAGTTAAAGGGGGTGTAGGTTGTAATGTGGCTAGAAACAAAAAGAATAGCATCAAGGGATGGAGCTTTGTCTTGGAGCACATTATGGTGCATACATGCCTCACCTCGGAGATGAAAACCCAAAAACCCTGTAAAAAGACCCGCAACACTTGTACAAAGACTGAAAAACACACATCAAAAGAGTTAATTCATGCACAAATATTTTCAGCTACAGTGGGCTGCCTTATAATTCAGGCCTTTTAAAGCAGGCCATCACTTACTTTAAAACCCAAAACAATAAATGTCTGAGTTTACTTTACACTGTAAAAATGATGCGATCGTGTCATCATTTAGTCTTTTTCTGCGCTGATTTATCACTAACAGACAGCGAAATCTTATGGTCGATAGGACATTATAAAATAACTTCGAGACACAGTAATAAGGTGAATGGGTTAGAAATCCTAAACCTAACTCTGACCCCAAAGCTTAATCTTAACCCTAAAGTCGTTCGCAACGTACAAGGATGATATCGAACAAGACGTTCCAATGTTCTCACAATTAATTTTACTTCTTCGTTGTTATTATTATTATTTCAAAGAGAAAAAAAATGAACTTAACAATATTGGAATGGGGAGTTTTCTAAGGCGGTTTTGGATTATTTCAATATTTGATGTAATTTTAAAAAAATAAAATCACGTTATCGTTTTCATATTTTATAAACTAAAAAACTCATAATTTGCAACGAAAATATAAACTGGCGCTAGCGTAATTTATTCTATACAGAACTTCAAAGATGAAAATAGCCGTTCTAGCCTAAGTGGCAGTTTTAAATACCGTACCCAAATGGCTTTAATGTCAATGGTCATAACAACAAACATTGATAGTAATTAATTAAAAAAAATAAAGGGCAATGTTTCTATGTTCTTAATACAAATACGCATGTCTTTTTATTTCTTGATGAATTCAGGCAGATAGTCTCTTTAGTTTCCGTCGTGTAACGCCATGCAGTTATTTTATAATTTAATATTGTAATTATGACATTCATTCATTCATAACCCTTCAGAACAGGAAGAAGGAAGTTAGCATAAGGGCAAGTAACTCTAGCATGAAACAAAGTAACCATGGAGACATATATACAAACGACCCCATCAACATCCCCCCTTCTTTATGAGTGAACAAAGTCATTCATCCAAGAGGGTTTCTTGCGATCTCTTTGAGGTCTCTTAGGGCAAGATGGTAGGAGAGAATGTTCTTTGCCAGCTTTCCCAGGACTAGAAGTAGCTGGAGTTGAAGGATTAACTTCTGGAGGATTGGAACTGTTCACTTCACTAGTGTTCTCCATGTCTGGCAAAACAACCTGTTGCTCGGGTAGAACTGGAGAAGAGAAGTCAATTTCCAGGTCCGCAGGATCAGGTGTGAAAGGTGTTGTTTTAGGTCTTAGATGGATTCTGTTTCTGACATATTGACCTCCATTCTCCCCTTCAACTAAATAAGATCTTTCAGAGAGCCTCTTATCAATCCTTCCAGGTTGCCAGTTTGGTTGTTCAGGGTCTTGATGGTAAACTGGCTGGTGAGACAACTTGGGCAGATCATGAGCAGTTTTATCATAATACGTCTTCACAGATCTGTCTCTCTTGCCTCTACTTTCAGTAACTCTACTGTGAGATGCAACGGGTTTCACTGCAGAAGGTATCAGTGTACGCAGTTTCCTGTTGAACAGTATTTCTGCTGGACTTTGATCAAACCCTTGTCTTGGCGTATTATGAAGTTCAAGTAGTGCCTCATATGCATCTGTATTGTTTTGAAAGTCTTTCTCATCATACCCTTGATGAGTTTCACAGCAGATTCAGCGAATCCATTGGCTTTATGGTGACCTGGTGCTGATTTAACATGAAGTATTCCCCATCTAGCAGTAAATGATCTGAACTGTGCAGACGTAAACTGAGTACCTGAGTCAGAGACAATAACTTTGGGAACACCATAACGAGCAAAATGAGACTTCAATTTCATGATGACTAACTGTGCTGTCATTGTAGGTAGAAAGTCTACTTCAATGAAGTTGGAAAAATAGTCAGTCAGAACTAAATAGTATCGGCCTTCTATAATAAAGATGTCAGTGCCAACTTTCTCCCAGGGTGATAAACCTCTTGAGTGTTGGTTTAAAGGTTCTTTAGTATTCCCTGCCTTCGTTTCTTGACATTCTGGACAACTGTCAGCTATCTGTCGAATCTCAGCTGTCATGCCGATCCAAAACAGACAACTTCTAGCCCAGCGCATCATGCTGTCAAATGCAAGATGAGCAGCGTGTAGCTTCTGCTTGATTTCAGGCCTCAATGCTTTTGGGATAAGAATACGCTCTCCTTTAACTCTTAGTATCCGGCAAGCCCCGTGAAGTGGCGCGGGTTTAGTACCAATTTTACGGCTCGCCAGTTCAAGTGGCGCGCGACGGTAGCGATAGCTAAACTAGCGCGTAAAAACGCGGTTTTAGCTCCCGTATAGTAAGAGTTAAGTATTATGTCTTGTTCTGTTGTCAGAGTGTCACGAATGTCAAAATAAGGCATAAGCTCAGCTGGTACATCAGACTTTCTTTTAGGCCACCCATCCAAAATGGTCGACTTCAATATCTGGAGCACGCTGTCTTTGAGAGTTTCAGCTTTAATCTTTTCCATCATCACATCTGGTATTTCAGGTAATCTTACAGGCGCATCTCACCCATAGTGTGCCGACGGTCAAGATAATATGGGCCTAACACCATATTCCAAATATACCTCAATGGGCGTGTAACGGGTTCCTTTACAGGTGCATCAGCTCCTGCATTGCTCTCTCTATCAGTTGAGAAATCCAAAGTGACATTATGAATACAAACTCTGGACAGCGTGTCGGCTATAAGAAGATCGGAACCTTGTACCCATTGGAATTCAAAGTCATATCGATGGCTGCGCATCAGTAAATTCTGCAGTCTTCGAGGAATTTGACTCCTAGGTTTCTTAACGATGGTTGCCAAAGGTTTATGGTCGTTGATGACTGTAACTTTCCTTCCATAAGTGTACTGGTCAAAGCGTTCCAAACCATATACAACAGCTAAGAGTTCCTTCTCAATTTGAGCCCAACGTTGTTCAGTTTCAGTTAGAGCTCTTGAAGCAAATTCTATTGGATGACCATTTTGTAGGAGGACAGCCCCAAGTCCATAGCTGCTACTATCAACTTGAATACACAAAGATTCATCAGGATCATAGTATGCGAGTACTGGAGTAGAAGTAATCAGTTTCTTAATTCTCTTGAAGGCTTGTTTACATTCAGCAGACCAGATAAAGGGAGTATCCTTACGGGTAAGTTCTCTTATTGGATGAAGAACTTCTGAAAGATTGTTGAGAAACTTTGCTAGATACTGTATCATGCCGCAAAATCTGCGAACCTCATGACAGTCCTTAGGAACGAGCATGTTTAGTATTGTCTCAACCTTTTTCTTGTCTGGTTCAACACCTCGAGCAGTAATAAGGTGACCCATGAAGGTAATTTCTTCTTTCTTCTCTTGAGCTTTAGCTTCATTAGGTTTAATGCCTTTCTCTTTACACCTATGTTTCAGTGCTTTAAGCTTCAGATCATGGTCCTTAATTGCTTGCTGTCTGTTTGATCCACAACCTGCAATAACTATGTCATCAGCAACATTGATGCAACCATGAAGACCCTCCAGAGCTTGTGCTAGATGCCTCTGGAAAATTTCACTGCTTACATTCAAACCAAATGGTAATCTAGACCATCTGAACTTACCAAAAGGTGTAATCATTGTTGTAAGTTTACTAGACTTCTCATCAAGTTTGATATGCCAGAATGCTTCCTTGATATCCAGCTTTGTGAAAATCTTGGCATTATTGAGTTCAGGCGATACATCATCCAAAGTTGGTAATCTGTAATGCTCTCTCTGCAAAGCCTCATTCAGGCGTCTAGGATCAATGCATATTCTTAAAGAACCATCAGACTTTTCAACAACAGCCATTTGGTTAACCCATTCAGTCGGTTCCTCTACTGGTATTAATATACCTCTGTTCATTAGATTTTGAAGCTCTGATTTTTCCTTGTTCTTAAGTGAAAATGGTATTTTTCTGCATGGCAATGCCTTTGGACGAATATTAGGATCAATATGCAACACAGCTTCACCCAGGACACCTAGATGGTTATCAGAGTTATGATTATTATCTGAACTGTCAGTAGCCAAGTTAGCAATAAATATGTTTGTGTTGACTGTCACAAACTGTAGATCCTGCAGTGTGTTGTTGCCCAGCAAACATGTGAATCTATTTTTCACAACAGTAAACCTTATATTGTGTTTTATCCCAGTCTTGAGATTCTCAGCAGTTAATAGAACTTCTCCCAGTTGAGTCATCTTAATACCATTCCACATAACAAGCCTCTGTTTAGTGGGTAACAATTGTTCTTGCATCACAAAGCGTTGACAGATTGTATTTACATCAGCTGCTGTGTCTAGCTGAAATTTTACCATTTTTCCATTGACAATGAGTTGTGCAGATGTACAAGCTTTGCTAGACTTCACACAAGCAAGAAAAACTTCAGAACCTTCCACTGACTCTGCGTGAACTCTCTTGCATTTAACTTTGAAATGGTTTCTTCCACCACAGTTTGAGAAAACTTCCCCCATGCAGGACGGACACTTTTTCTTAATCAACGGATGTTTCTGTCCGCAGTAATGACACTCTTTTCTAGGTTCAAAGTACCCATTGTCAGTGTTACTTTGACAGGCTTTACCAGTATGCTGCCCAGTGTCTCTCTTGGGAGGTTTATGGTTGAGTGATTTTTTCTGTACCTGTTCAACCCTAGCTTCAGAAGGTTGTACTGTATTATTCATCTCTCTTATGTCTTTTCCAGTTTGCTCGAAGACTCTGCATATGTGAATGGCTTTCTTTAGATCGAGGTCAGCTTCTCTCAAGAGCTTCTCTTGTAACCTTTTGTTGACAGTAAAGACAATTTTGTCTCTTATCATACGATCCTTGTCGTTAAAGTTGCATAAGTCTGCCTTAGTTCTCAGCTCAGTCAAAAAGGAAATAAAAGGCTCTTGAAGAGGTGTGTTCCAGAATCTGAACGTATGTAATACTTCATTGCTTCGTGAGCTGCAATGGTTCTGGAGCAAATCGAGAATTTTATTAGAGCGGTCTCCTTCCTCTGCAAGTTGATCAAAAACTTCAACGGCTTGAGGTCCAGCACAGTGGAGGATGATGGCCGCCGGAACGGGATCAGGTTTCGAGGCAACTTCTGCTGCATCCATATACAGTTCTAACTGTCGTCTCCATTTAAGAAATGCGTCTGGTTCGGCGTTATTTATACCTAGGAAGGGTGGTAACCGAAACATGGGCAGTTCTGCCATGACGAAATGTCTTATAATGGTATGCAAGCAATAACCTACCAACAGAAGAGTTAAACTTGGTTTTTTTTTACCAGTTTATCGTCCCATCACCTCACGTCTATGACGTCAGCACACGTGTTACAAGATATTCAGCAGAATAGTTCGAATTCTGTAGAAATAAACACCGCTGCCACCATGTTGATATTTACTGTTGTGTATAGTAAATCTTGCTAAATGTAATGAGACGTGGCTGGCTGTCAAACATTCTCACATTATGAAGAATAATCACGAAGCTTGAACACACTGGATACAAACTCAACACGTTTAATCAGCCATGTTGTAGAAGCAGAACAGGAAGAAGGAAGTTAGCATAAGGGCAAGTAACTCTAGCATGAAACAAAGTAACCATGGAGACATATATACAAACGACCCCATCAACAACTCCCAAAGGAGCATAGGCCTTCAACAAACACATGCCAAGTCCTCCTGTCACGTGCCATCATCTCCAGTTCTTTCCACGTTCTCATTATTTTCACCTCTGTTTCCAGCTCTCTTCTCCATGTGCTTCTTGGTCTACCTCTGCCTCTCTTGCCCTGGGGGTTCCAGAACAAGGACTGCCTTGTAATGCTATCAACAGGTTTTCTCAGTGTGTGTCCTATCCATCGCCATCATCTTCTTCTCAACTCTTGTTCCACTGGCACTTGTCTAGTTCTAGTCATCAGTTCCACGTTGGTAACCTTGTCATACCATTTTAATCCCTCTATTCTATGCAAGCACCCATTTATGAAAGTCTGTAGCTTTTTGGTTGTTGTCTTTGTTGTTCTCCATGTCTCAGAGCCATACAATAGGACTGACTTCACATTTGAGTTGAAGATTCTTATTTTCGTGTTGGATCCGATTTCTCTTGATCTCCATAAATTTCCCAATGCAATGAAAGCCCCTCTTGCTTTTTGTATTCTTAGTTTGATATCACTGTCTGTCCCTCCGACTTTGTCTACAGTGCTGCCAAGATATGTGTAGGATTCTACATCTTGTATTTGTGTTTCTTCAAGTTCAACCCTGTTATCATTACCTGCATTTATTCTCATTATTTTTGTCTTTTCCTTGTGTATTTTCAGACCCAATTGCTGTGACCTCTCATCGAGTGTTTTCAATTTATCCTGCATCTGATTACGGTTATGGGACAGAAGAGCCAAGTCATCAGCAAAATCCAGATCATCCAACTGCTTAGTCAGAGTCCACTGGATTCCATTTCTGTTGTGTGTTGTCGATAATCTCATTACCCAGTCTATTGCTAGTAAGAAAAGAAATGGAGACAAGAGGCATCCCTGTCGCACTCCTGTTCTTATCCTAAACGGTTCTGTAAGCTGTCCTTCGGGAATAACTCTGCATGTCATGTCTTCGTATGTTTTCTTTATTAAATTAATGATCTTCAGAGGAACTCCATAATGCCTCATCAATTTCCAAAGTGCTTCTCTGTCTACACTGTCAAATGCCTTTTCGTAGTCCACAAATCCGATGTATAGTAGTGAATTCCATTCCAGACTTTGTTCAACTATTATTCTCAAAGTGGCTATCTGATCTGTACATGATCTCTCAGCTGCTTGTCTGTGGACTCTTTTAATCTCTCAAGGATAATCCAGTTTAATACTTTTCCTGGCACTGATAGTAACATTATTCCTCTATAATTTGTGCACTCTTAAATTTCCCTTCTTAGGCAACTTAACCAGATATCCTTCCTTCCATTCTACTGGTATGTCTTCCTTTTCCCAGACTTTACCAAGTAATTTATATAACATCTCTGTAGCAGTGTCAATATCTGCTTTGATGGCCTCTGCTGGAATGCCATCAGGTCCAGACGCTTTTCCATCTCTTAGAAGCTTTATGGCTTTCTTTATTTCTTCCTTCGTTGGTCTTTCACCATTAATTTGTAGCTCTTCTTCTGCTGGCTGGATGTCCGGGGGGTTTTGTGGAGCTGGTCTATTGAGAAGGTCTTCAAAATATTCTGTCCACCTCTTCATTTGCTCTTGTATATTGCTGAGCAGTTTTCCATTCCTGTCTTTTATGAGGCAACTTGTTTGCTTGTATTTCCCTGTTAGCTTCTTTGTGCTGCTATACAGTTCTCTCATATTTCCTTTGGCTGCAGCATCTGCTGCCTATCTTGCCAACTCCTCAATATACTTCCTCTTGTCTCTTTTGATACTTCTTTTTACTTCTTTGTTTGCTTCTGTGTACACTTCTTGAGCCTTGGCTTTGGAACTTCTGGTTTTGCTTGTATTTAAATCTGCTTTCTTGTTTTGTTCTGTCTTTTATCTTATTGATGGTTTCTGTTGTTATCCATGCTTTTTGTTGTCGTTCCCTTTTCCCCAGTATTTCTTCACATGTCTCATTCCAAACAGTTTTGATTTGCTGCCAATAGTCATCTGTATTCTCTACATCTTCCAGCTGTTGGAGCACTTGGAATCTGTTGATATTGTGACCATAAATTTTTCTCTTGTTTCTTGATTTCTTAGATGTTCTACATTAAATTGGTGTCTATAATTTTGCATTGTTGCATATCTCTTGAGTTTCATTTTTACTTTGGCTATCAGAAGATGGTGATCTGATGCCACATCTGCTCCTCTATATACCTTTACATCCTGCAATGATGATCTAAACTTCTTGTTTATGCATATATGATCAATCTGAATTTCTGTTCTATGGTCTGGTGATATCCATGTTGCCTTGTGTATTCTCTTATGTGGAAACATGCTTCCTCTTATAGCCAGTTGATTTGAAGCACAGAAGTTTGAGAATAGTTCTCCATTTTCATTCATTATTCCTAGCCCATGTTTTCCCATGACTTCTTCAAATCCGATGTTGACTGTACCTATCTTTGCATTCATGTCCCCCATCAAAATTGTGATGTCTCTTCTTTTTACTTTATCCATAATTTCCTGTAGTCTAGTATAAAATGCTTCTTTCACAGACTCTTCTTTGTCATTAGTTGGTGCATAACATTGGATGACATTTACTTTTATTTTATTTTTAGCTGTTTTAAAATTAGCTGTTTTTATTCTGGGTCCAACAGCTTCCCATTCAATGAGTGCTGTCTGTGCTTCTTTAGATAACAAGAGCTACCCCTTCACTGTTGTGTGAACTTTCATCTTCATGTCCTGAGGACAGCACCAATTCACATGTAATGAGTTTCTTCCTGTCTACCCACTTCCACTTTGTTTCACACATTACCAGAACCTCGATTATATATTCCCTCATTTCTGCTGCTACTTGTGCCACTTTCCCTTGTTCGTTTAATGTCTAAACATTCCAGGTGCCAAATCTGGAAGTTCTCCTAGAAGAAAGAAGGTTAGTCAGAAACACAGACTCCTTTCGGCTTTCTCCGTGTTGCATCATACGCCTCCCTGCGAGAGGACCTTCCCCTGTCTTGGTTGTTGTGTTGTTGTTTTGATGAGTTGATGGGTGGAGATTGGGCACTCAACATCAGATCATTGTTGCCTCTTCTCGTTCCATCTTGGTCTACCCTGTTCAACCTGAAAGTTGGTTATAATTGGGGTATTTAGTGTCATTTTATTTACTAATTTTGTATTCAATTTAAATAACTGTTGTCTTTTGCAGTTACTGATTTTTATTTATATTAGTATTTGTCAATTTTATTTTTTGTTGTTGTTGTTTTGTTTATAGATAACTATTGTCCTTTACGCTTGGTTTTAATTTGTATTAGTATTTGTTCATTTTGAGTTATTGTCCTTTTTTTTTTTAACCTTGTTGTCTTTCCTTGTCCTATGAGTAGTTAGTTTTTTGTTAATGCTTTGTTAGTTCTTGCTGCTTAATTTCTATTTAGTTGGATGTTTTTCCTGGATTACTAACCTTATATGTTTTCCTTTGTTTTATGTATATATCTTTTAAGTATTGATTGGGCATCTCTTGGGGCATCTATACTTAAAACCTTATCACCTGTTAAGTCTATATTGTGATTTCTATAGTAGGTTTTTAATTCAAGCCTTTGTTGTTCATACTTTTTACAGTGGATCAGGTAGTGGTCTATGTCATTCTCTTCCTGACATTCTTGGCAGTGTGGTTCTTCTACCATAAAGTATGCTGCACCGAGACGGAGACGCCACAGTATTTTGTTTGATGGTATCTTTAATTCTTCTCTGACCTGGCACGTCCTTGTTGGTTCTTTCAGCAGTTTGAACGCGTGTCTGCCTTTTCTACTTTTCTTTTATGTTGTCTTCCATTCCTCGTTTATAGTTATCTTCACTTGGCTCTTGATCTCCGACCTTCCTAGTCCTGCTTTTATATTGTTTTTACTTGTTCTTCCATTCTTGGCGTTCTGGTCTGCCAACTCGTTGCCAGCAATACCTATGTGTGCTGGAACCCACACTAGCCTCACACTACATCCTCTGTGTCCTAGTGATGTATTAATTGCTAGAATTTCCTCCTTTATGTCTGGCCGGCTACATTTACCTGGGTGTTCTAGTGCTTGTAGTGATGATAGTGAGTCTGTAAATATCGTAACAGCTTCTGGAGGGTTATCTTCGATTATTTCTAAACTTTTAAGAATTGCTACCATCTCTGCGGTAAAAATCGAAGCCCCTTCTGTTACACTGTAGCTCTTTTTTATTCCCCATTGTGGTATTACAACTCTGGCACCTAGTTGTCCACTATCTCCCTTGGATCCATCAGTGTATATGGCCAGACTTTGTTTAGTTAGTTGATCTATGAACTCTCTACTTATCAGTTTGGCTTCCTTATCTTCTATGTTTTGTTTGATCTTTTCAGTAAGTGAGTAGTCTAAGATTGGTGTTTTTAGTTCCCAGGGTGGTATTTTGCTTCTGTTTTTATTACTATTTTCAATTGTGTTTGATAGTTCTTTGAACTGCGTTAGGTCTTCTATAGTTCTCCACCCTGTTGGATATCAATCTTTATTTAAGGGGACGTCCCATACACTTGGTTGGTTTTTGACAAATGCTTTATGTGCTGGGTGGGTCACTTCTTGTGCTACTTTACTCCAATAATTTATTCTCAGTTCTTTCCGTCTTAGATCAAAGGGAGGTATGCCAAGAGCTACTTCTAGCGCTTCTACTGGTGTCGATATAAATGCACCTGTAATGGTTCTCATGGCTGCATTTTGAATCCTGTCCAGTTTTGCTTTGTTAGAAGCTGCAGCTGAGTCATAGACTATGCTGGCATAATCCAGTTTCCCCCTGATGAAAGACTTGTAGAACATAAGCATTATTTTATTGCTAGCCCCCCCCCCCCCCCATCCATTACCTTTGACAATCCTTAGTATATTTAGGGGTCCCCTACAGCTTTCTACCAAATTGTCTATATGTTTATTATAATTTAGTTGTTTATCTAAAGTTACGCCCAGAAATCTTGTTGTTGAGGAGGTACATATTTTCTGTCCTTTAATGGTTATATTGATTTTGTTATTTTTTTTTAAATTTCCTTTGCTGAAAATCATACTTACTGTTTTGTTTACATTAATTTGGAAGCCCCAACTTTTCATCCACTCTGAAACCTTGTCTATTTGATTTTGAAGTTTCTTGAAAACATGGTCCAAGTTTTTTCCAGATCACCAAATGGCACAGTCGTCTGCAAATTGAGATACTGCATTCTTAATGTCGTTAAATTCATCTGCTAAGTCATTTACAGCTATAGTGAAAATTGTAGGTGAAATCATTGATCCCTGAGGAATCCCATTCTGTTGTTCATATATATCTGACTTATCATTGTTTACCTGTACAGCAAAATACCTGTTTTGTAGAAAGTTTTCTATATACCTATAGGTTTTACCAGTAATGCCAATCTTTTTCATTTTGTAAAGAGCTCCATCTCGCCAGCATTCATCATATGCTCTTGCGACATCTAGAAAAACTGCTACTGTTTTCTCTTTTCTCTTGAACCCTAGCTTTACATCATGTTCTAATCTTACAAGCTGGTCTACTGTACTTCTATCTGCTCTAAACCCTGACTGGTTTGGGCTATATAACTGATTTTTTTCCAGGTAGAATTTTAATCTTTTGTTAACAACAGTTTCCAGTATTTTACCTAGTTGTAGGTACCACAAAGTGATTTTTGTTTGCACAGAAGCACCAGAGAAAACAATGCAGTTTGGAAGCTCTAGGAAAACCATGAAATTGGGTACTTAATTTTTAAAAATCGGACAAAAAATAAAAAAGTTACGGCATTTTAAAATGTGTATGTACTTTCACAAAGTTAAAAAAGTTACATCACACCAACTTCAGAGTGCTCCCGTATTCTTAAATATAATCTTAGAACCTTCTCTGATAAACAGCATACAGTCTGCAATACACTGATCACATACAGAAAACTATAGGGCTATATCATGAATAATTATCAATATATTTTAGACCAAATATTGCAAATCATTACCAAAAAATGTAGTATTTTGCATGATCATCAATTTTCACAACATCATATTTCAAAAAATATAAAAGGTACAAGCTTTAAATTTGTACATATCAATCTGCATACTACACACATATATCTCAATTTTTTTCACAGGATTTAAACATCTATTTGTTCTTGTATAATTTTTTTTAAATGTGTCCAGAGGCCAATTTGTACCATGGGAAGAAAAAAATGTGAAAATGAAGAAAATTTTTTTTTTTAAAGATACTGTCCATAGTTCATTTAAAAAAATGTGTAGGCAATAATTAACAACATCTAAACAATAATTAACAACATCTAAACGCTATATTTTTTTTTAAACAACTGGTTATTAGCATTTAAAAAGACATTTTTAAACTGGAGGAGAATGATCGTGGTGCACTCCTTCCCTGCGAGAGGGCAATGACGCCTCAAAACCTAAATGCTTCAGAAGTCCAAAATACAATTCTTTGATATTTCCTAAAAGTTTAATGTCCTTATCATTCAATATTAATTTTCTGTATCTTAACTGAGCCTTAAGATTTCTATTCTAAGGGCATTTCGTCCTTTACAAATTGTATCCACATCCTCCTTTGTGGTGCACAGACCCCTATGGCTAATGATTGTGTTATATAACTCTAATTTCTTCTCTGCATTCTTAACATCTTTCTCTTTTTTCCTCCTATTGTTGTCAGTTATTCGCTGTTTGATTTTTTTCTTTAACTGCCCTCTCTGATTCTTTACTTCGTTTCTTCCATTCCAGTCTATTATAGTATTACATTACTCGTGTTTAGGGTTAACACTAACTTTAGGGTTAACACTAACCCTAATCCTAAACCTAACTGCTACGAAAGAACACATAACTACACATATTCACTATGGAGCAAAAAGGTACGAGTAATAGGAAATTACCATATTATATTATAATATATTATATATAGCTACCGCGGCTCCTATTTTATGAAAGCTGTTTATATATATTTCTTCTTTTCGGGGAATTTTAAGACTATCAACTATTGGCTGCGAGTCCGGATATTTCAGTACAGCATCAGCAGCTTTAATTATGGCATTGTCAGGTCTCCTAGCCTTGACTCGATATGTCGGCAAATGGCTTTGGCCTTGCGATTTCCTTCGCTTTTGAGATATAATTCACCCTATTATGTTGCAAAATAAACCTTCATTCAATTACACATTAATCAAAACATGCATTTTTTATTCAGATTGGTAACTTTCTTAGCTTTTCAGGCTCGTGAAATAATTAGATTGATGCAATGTCTGAAGTGTTGATAACACATTCATTTCACGCTGTTACAACAACTATGTGATCGTGTTAAATTGCTAAATAATATTAAAACTATTGTAAAGTTTACATTTAAAGTTCAAAACATTCTTAATAAGTGATATACTTACGTATAGTCATCTTCAAATCAGAAGATGTGATGAAGTTTGAGCACGAACAAACATAAGTGGCATGTCGAGTTTGATCGACATAGGGACTTATCACGGTCGATGTAACAGCCTCGCTCTGCATTTTTTGCTAAAATTCTTGACTGAGAGAGCGTTACTAAAAGTCAAATCGCTTCACCAGCAAACATCAAAAGTCTTTGATATTTTACAGGAATAAATAAAAATGGCTCCCGAATCTTCTCATACCATGCAAGGAATTATAACACAACTTAAAATGTCAAATCTTGTAAAATTGCAACTTCACTTCAATAAATCGACGTCTTCCACTTTGTTTTCTCCAGCTTGCATTATACGAAATTAATTCTATGGATCTGACCCGCCTAATGGTGAAAACCGTATGCAAATCAGACGTTTGCTGGTCAAGCGATCCTCATTTGAATGAAGCCGGGTGAGACGAAAACGTTCGGAGCCGTAGCAAACTACGCGTAACGCTGCTGTTTGTTTTTATTAGTAAAAAAATACTTCAATAGCTTTTATTTTTTTTAATTAATACATTTCAAAAGAGAAGAAGATAAAGAGTATCGTGATATAAATTTTATTACAATCCGCTTAATAGCAAAGGGGCAGTGACGACTTAAACTTGACGAATTTCCCTCAGTTTTCTCCACTGGCAACAGATCGAAGCGGGCGATTTGGGGTGTGATGTTAAGGAGATAGGCCTATATGAACTTACATCATGGGCTTCCTTATTGGGTTTTAGGATGGGTACTACTTTCCATGCTTTTGGTATCTTTCCTAAGCTCCAGATTTTATTATAAAGGGAAGTTATTATGTTTATAGTTCTTTTCGGTACTTTCTTAAGGATTTCATAACTAAGTATATCTTGCCCTGAGGCCGTATTAGATTTATCTTTTATTGCCTTAGTAACTTCTTCCTCTGTTATATTAGCATCTAAATAGTTTGTTTCGTCTATCTGGTCTGGTAGTTCTTTTGAAAACTGTATCCTAAGTCTTTCTCTTCTCTCATTTTCTTCCTGTCCAAGACCACTTTTTGCACTGACTTTATAGAAATACTCGGTAAGGGCATTAGCTTTTTCTTTATCTGTTTCTGCTCTCTTTGGTAGTTTGATTGTTGGCATTATTGTTTTCTTATTGTTCCCTTTAATTGCCTTAAGCTTTTTCCATACTTCTTTAATTTGAGAGCTAGGTTTAAGTGACTGGCAAAACTCCTTCCAGTTAGTTTCTTTGGCTTTAAATATTATTCTGTTAGATTCATTCCTTGATGAGATTTCTCATCAAGACAGCAGAGGGACAGGAAACAAGATGGGTAGAACACTTCAGAGAAACTCTGAACAAGGAAATACCAGAGACACAATTGAATGTTCCTGAGGCTGAAAACGATCTAGATGTAAATACAGACATTCCACGAAAAGAAGAAATCATCACAGCAATCAAAGGGTTAAAGAACGGTAAAGCTCCGGGCCATGATAACTTAAATGCAGAGCTATTTAAGACAGACCCTGAGCTAGCAGCAGAACTATTAGAACCACTATTTGCACAAGTGTGGAAAACGGGGGACAACACCATCAGAGTGGAACAAAGGAATAATTGTCAAATTGCCCAAAAAGGGAGATCTTGCAGACTGCAATAATTGGAGAGGAATCACTCTTCTCTCAGTTCCCAGCAAAATACTAGGCAGGATAATTATACAGAGAATTTCAAAGGCAGTAGACTACAAACTGAGGAAAGAACAAGCAGGATTTAGAAAGAACAGAAGATGTGTAGACCATATATTCACTCTCAGGAACATTATAGAGCAGTGCTCAGAATGGCAAAGACAGCTTTACATAAATTTTGTTGATTTTGAAAAGGCTTTTGACAGCATACATAGGGACAGTTTATGGAAAATACTGAGGGCTTATGGAATTCCAAGCTGCATAGTGTCAATCATAAAAAGCCTGTATGCCAACTTTACGTGTAGTGTTGGGCAGAGCAACCTAACCTTCGAGGTGAAGACAGGAGTACGACAGGGATGCCCCTTATCAACCACTCTTTTTTTAACAGTCATAGACTGGGTGATGCGCCAGACAACAGAGGGAAGTCCAAGAGGAATAAGATGGACTACATTTTCTATATTGGAAGATCTGGAATATGCAGATGACATTGCACTGCTGGCACATTCACATCAACACATCCAGGAAAAAACGGATAGACTTAATAAATTTAGCCAGCAGATGGGCTTGAACATCAATTTAAAGAAGTCTGAGGTCATGACGCTCAATGTGAGCAACACTGAGCCCATATCAGTAAGGAATCAGCAATTGGTACAGACAGATACCTTCACATACCTAGGAAGCATAGTAACACCAGACGGTGGGGCAGGCAAAGACATCAACATCAGAATGAATAAGGCAAGAACAGCCTTCTTTAGCCTAAATAACATCTGGAAGTCCTCCCAATACAGCACAAGCACAAAATTAAGATTATACCAGAGTTGCGTGCTTTCTGTGCTTCTCTATGGTGCGGAATGCTGGAGAGTCACAGAGAAGGAAATGTCAAAATTGTCCTCTTTTCACACAACATGCCTAAGAAAAATTCACCGCATCTTTTGGCCGAATACCATCACCAACCAAGATCTGCTTACTCGTAGCAAGCAAGAGGACATGCACACCATCATAGCTGGCAGACGCTGGAGCTGGGTTGGTCATGTCCTCAGAAGAGACCCCGATGCCATCACAAGAACAGCTATGCTTTGGACCCCTGAAGGAAAGCGAAAGAGAGGCTGACCAAAAACAACTTGGCGGAGGACTGTGGAGGCTGCGATGCAAAGAATGAACCAGAGTTGGGGCACAGTACGAAGGATGGCCACCGACCGTGCAAAGTGGAATCAATTTGTTGTTGCCCTGCAAGACGCCACTAGGCGTGATGGCCACTGACTGCTTTGACGGTCGGTGGTTAAGGATCGAAGAAGAAGAAGATTCATTCCTAATAAGTTTATACTCATCATAGTTTTCTTCTGTTTTGTTATTTCTATATTTTTGTAATGCCCTTTTTCTTCTCTCATGAATTACTGTACAGCTTTTATTCCACCAGGCAACTGGTTCTTTATTCCACTGAGTTTTTCTTTTCTTTGTAATGTTATTTATTGGTTTAAGGTGTTGTGGCATATTTTTATTTAGTACATATTTTATTGCTATTTTCTGAATTTCATTGGTCAGTGTTTCTGCCCACAAGTCAGTATCATCTGATTCCATGTCTTTATATTCCATCACCTCCAGCTCTGATTGGAAAGCTTCCCAGTTTGCTTTTTTATAGTTGAAGGTAGGTTTCTCTGGTTGTGGGTTTGGAATGACATTTTCATGCATGGTTATTATAATGGGCAGATGATCTGAGTTTGTGTCTTGTAACACTTCCCAATTTACATTCGCTAGGTTGTTAGTTGCTATACTTATGTCTATTGCTGAGTCTGCCCTATTAGCTTGTGGATTAATTCTAGTTGCAGATCCATCATTTAGTATTAGTAGTTCATTGTTTTCTATGAAGTCAAGTAGGCATTTTCCTGCATTATCTGCATGTTGTCCACCCCAAGCAGAATGATGGGAATTAAAATCGCCTACTATGATTGTTTTGGGGCCTAGTCTGGTGCTTATGGCTAGTATTTCTTCATCTTTAATTGTGCCATCTTTAGCATATACATTTAGAATTGTTAGATTGTTTGGTTCAGCTGCTATAGTAACCTGGATACCTTCTATATTGGTTGTATTAAATACTTCCCAGTCTATGATTTTAAATTTTTCGCTAACTAAGACTGCGACACCACCTCCTCTACCTTCTTTCCTATCGTGTCTAAGTATCTTAAAGCCCTTACAACTATATCTACTATTTGGGTTTAAATGGGTCTCTTGAAGAGCATATATATCAGTATTTCCTCCTGTCTCTGCAAGTAGGGGTGCAAAATTTTTTTTGATACCCCTACAATTCCACTGTATGATTTTAAATCTTTCTAAATTGAATTTTAACATCATCTAGTATACCTTTTATTTTGGTTAGCTATCAAATTTGCTCTTATTCTTTATTTCCTGTACTTGTGGACCCATTATCAATCAAGTTCTCAAGAAAATCCTTATTTATACTTGTCATTATATCCCCAACTTCTTCCGCTAAGTGTGGTAAAAGTGCCTCAAATTGTTTTTTGATAATTTCTTTGATAGTTTCTTCTATGTTGCTTTTGTTTTCCTGTTGCCTTTTGTTCTTTTTGACCACTTTCCTATTTTCATCCAATGCTACATTCCCTTCTCTCCCCATGTAAATCTCCTGTCTTTCACTTTCCATTCTTTTTATTATTATTTCACTTTCTTCTTTTAGTTCAGACAGTTTGACTAGTATTATTTCATTTTCTTCTTTCAGTACAGTCAGTTTAGCTATATCCTGGGAAATTTGGTGCTGTATGGCTTTCACTTCTTGAAGCACTGCCTCTGCACTTTTCAGTGCACTTGTGTCGTTCGAGGATGTAGTTGAATCATCTGACTGGTTTTTTGGTACTATTTTATTACTTTCTAACTTGTTCTTTCTTTCTTTTGCCTAAAGTTATAACAACAATTAAGAGTGTGCAAGAAGATGTCAAAATGATTAAAACACAGACGGTTAGTGAAAACAAGGCTGAATTAGACTTAAACAGGCTTTGTGAGTCTACAGTTATGGTTAAGGAAATTTGCATATCATGACGGTTCTAGTAAGACTTAGAAAAAGGACTGTAATATTAAGGTAAAAACCTCAAAGGGAGACAACAAATAATTAACGCCACTTGTAGGATTAGTGAGCTGAGAAGAGGAAAAACGCATGAGAAAAGAATGAGTGGAGTTAAAAAAATTACAGAAGACCGTTCACTGAGTTGCTTATGTAGAAATGAGTGTGAACTTGTTTTCGGTGAGTAGAAATAAGGCGGACCAATCGAATTAACTGAAAAACAGGAGCGGATCATGGGACAATGATTTGAAGAATAAAAGAAATTAATCCGGTCTGGGTAACCAAAGTGGCAAGAGTGTGTGCTGGGCTCTCAAGAGTGAACTCTGTGGGTGACAGAGGTTTTCCCTGAACAAATTTATAGATTTAGCTTGAATAGCGGTAGCAATTCTGGAGAATTAGAATGAACTGTGTTTAAAGTGTAGGGCTAGCATAGAGAAGTGATAGTAGGGACAGTGATTTTTGTGAGGATTCATTTTGATCACGGTAAGAAAGAACGTTTCTTTATTTTTGCACAAACAATGTAAATGAGCAGAAAACATGTCAGACGTCAAGCTGAGATAATACAAGGTTACTGACGCTTACAATCAAGTGAGCATATGATACATAGAAATGCTGCCAAAGACATAAATGAAGATGAATCAGATAGCCACCCAGAGTTTGGTACGGGTGAATTATGAGACATTGTCTGGGACAAGTGACAATATTAATAAGATAACTCAAGTGCTCTCTCACTCAGACGTAAGTATGTGGATGCCGCTGCAGATGTATTTAACATTGTTGATTTGCAGGTATGAACTATGAACTGTTTATAATGCAATTATTTGAGCTAAGCCTGATCGAGTTAAGACAGGAGAAAATAAGCTTACAAAGGTTTAGAGAGGCTCTGGGAATGAACTTAAGATTATAGGCAGTACAGGAGGATTAGATTTATGCGGACTAAATATGAATAACTACAGAACTATAGCTCTTATAAGCCATGCCAGCAAAATACTATTACAAATCATAATGAAAAGGATGCAACAAAAGCTAGAAACAGAAATAAACGAAGTACAGGCGGGTTTTCGACCAGGTAGAGGCACTAGAGATCATATATTCAACATGAGGATCATCATAGAAAAGTGTAGAGAATTCAACGTTGACCTACATACTTGTTTCATTGATTACACCAAAGCTTTCGATTGTGTACAACATCAGCAGTTATGGGCTATTATGAAAAATATGGGATTTCCAAACCACCTTATACAACTCATCGCACTGCTGTACCAAGAACAACAGGCAGCCGTAAGAATAGAGGGTGAAACATCAGAATGGTTTGAAGTACAGAAAGGAGTAAGACAAGGCTGTACCCTTTCCCCTTACCTGTTTAACATTTATGCCGAGAATATCATGAGAAATGTAAGAGATGACCAAGAACACACAGAGTTTGACTCATTTAACATCGGCGGGTACCAGATCCCGGAAATCAGATATGCTGACGACACAGTCCTCCTATCGACCAACCCAGAAGGACTTGAACAATTACTTCTGTCCACCAAAAAACACAGCGAGGCCCAGAATCTATACCTAAACACCAAGAAGACTAAAGTATTGACAACAGACAAAGTAAAGACCAAACCAGAAATTGAAATTGATAACGAAGAACTGGAAAGTGTTAATGAATTCGAATACTTAGGATCAATCATCAGCAGCTCTGGCGACTGTGCAGTAGAAATTAAAAGAAGACTTGCAATTGCTTCACATAAACTAATACAGATGAAAAACCTATGGCAAGGCACAAGCAAAGAAACAAAGTTACAACTGATCAGAGCATGTATATTCCCAGTGGCAACATACGGCTGCGAGACTTGGACACTCAATAAAACAGTTGCAAAAAAGATTACATCATTTGAAATGAAATGCTACAGAAGGATGTTGAGAATACCCTGGACAGAAAAAAAAGACCAACAGAGAAGTACTGCACTCACTAAACGTACAGGAACATTGGCTCCTAAATACCATCGCAATAAGGAAGCTGAAATTTTTCGGTCATATAAAAAGACATAATAGTCTGGAAAAAAAAACAGTGATGGAAGGCATGGTCCCTGGAAAAAGGGGAAGGGGTCGACCTAGACGACGGTGGACCCAGGACATCACAGAGAGTCTGAACTTGTCTTTGGCTGATGCAGGTCGACTTGCCCAGAATCGTGATGCGTTCAGAGCAGCTGTAATGGAGACAACGTTCTGGAAAGAATACGTCACATGATGATGAAATATGAATAAGAGTCTAAGAAGAGACTTGTGGGTACACACATGAAATATTGATTGAACCGGGGTCATTATGAATTGATTGAATTGGAGATTTGTACTATAAGCCATCTGTTGTAAAATGGAATGGATTGTATGTAAATAAACCTGTTGTTGATGAACACCATATAAGTTGGGCTCAGTCTGTAAAGGTTAAATGAGAGCGTAAACATGGTGTTGGCAAATAAGAACGAAACCACTTAACGAGGTAGTCACTAAATACCAACATAGGAGGAGAAGAACGAGCTAGGGTTGAGAAGACGAACCAATAATCATCCAGGAATTGTCAACTCTGGCGGTGATGGCCAGTACCTAGGATATCCACCTACTTGGAAGATAGAATAGAAAAGGGAACAAGGTCTTGAGGATAATGAAACAAGGCTTGCCATCAGTCACCTAGTTATATAAGACTGTGACACACATTTACTAATTGATGCCGTAATTAGTACGAGGGCACTGTCACAACTGTTTTTTGCCATCTGCCAGTTGTTTGCGGAAAATATCTTTGAAGATGCGACCATCTTCCATGCGGGGGACACGTTCAAGCCAGCGTTGTCTGCGCTCAGCGATGTATACATGCTTTGAAGGCCAGCACCTCCATATTTGTCACTTTTTCCTTCCATGAAACATCAACGAGGTGGAGCAGACAAAGTATATGGAAGGTATTGAGCCTTCTTTCTTGCTTATCATAGGTTGTTCATGTCTCGCTGCCATATAGCAGTGTGCTGGTGACGCAGGCGTTATCTTCCGCAGCTTTACTAAGAGTTGAGAGTTTCTCGAAAAACTAGGTAAATCTACATAATCTAATTCAAATCCTAGCTGATGTAATGACTAAATCCATAAAGTGCAATAGGATTGTGAGTCAAACTACAGCTGTTGCAAATTTCATAATTCATCAAATAAAACAAAAACTGTTTAACTACTATGATTAAAGGGAAAAATTAAGAAATTCCTTTAAATGACTTTATTCAAGCATATTTGTTTCTGATAGTCAAGCTCACATCGAAGAAGCTAAATCACAAATGATAAAAAAAATCAAAAACAAAACTTTGTAATCTTTCTGTTTTATCAAGTGGTCAAAATTTGGCTGTATATCTTAACTCCGCCCACATCTCAGCTCCTCGTAAAAATTCACATCCATTATTCAAGCAGAATTGCTTCCGACAACAGGCAGGAGCATACTTCACATTTCGTAAACCTGTTACATCAAATGTTTTGGTTTGGTTTTAGCTTTAAGGAACATATTCACTGCACGCGGAAAACTCCACTAGTGCTCCGATCTTTTCCTTTAGATCACACAAAGAAGATCACAGCATAGTGCGCGAACTCCGTAGCACCGACGACGATCACAATGTGTGTTTACAGGAACCACACATTCTATAAGTATTTTTGAAGTAGGATAGCCTTCCTAATTTGTAAATTGTAAAATATGACAGGACAGCGGCCGTATGGCCTACTCTTTACGATTCTAACTGCCGAGGGATTTTTAAGGTGCGCAACTTGTACACGGCACCTCCTAATTTTTCGCCCTTATCCGAGAAGGCTAAGCATCCGATTTGACTACCCAGGAGATCACGGGGAGTATGACATCATAAGAAACCACTTGTTCTGAACTAAAAATTTCAGATGACTGTACTGGGACCAAACCCGGAACCGTTAGAATTAGAGGCGAACGCCATACCTCTTAACTGCTCAGACCACCATATGGAAGAATCCCTCCGAGTTTTCAGGACAGGTGAGAAATATTAGTTTTGGTCTGAAGAAAAGTGGGAATTGAATGAAATAACCACGGGAGAATTACTGACGTCATCAGATCATTCAGCAGATAGAGTATAACATAATATATTCCCGCCATGCTTTGGCGGGCTACTTGCTAGTTTATACCTCACTATGGACGACTGCTTTAAGACAATATCCTAACACACATTAATTGCAGGAGATAAGATAACACCGGTTAACTAAACCCAAAACAGGATAGGCTCCCTTGTGTTATTGATGCTCGAAAGGGGAGCTTAAAATAATTACATTGTAACTTAACGAGCTAATCGCAGAGTGTTCTTCCAAGTCTTTCAGAACAAGTCTTAAGCCCAGTCTCAGGTATCTTAGTTCAAGTCACAAATCGAGTCGCAAATCTCTAACAGTAGCTTTCGAGTCGAGTCCAGAGTAAAGCCACATTTTTAATCTACAAGTGTTTATAACCACAATCGAATTTATTTGAAAAATTGCATCAATCACTTTAAAAAATAAAGATGAGATGACTACATAGGATAGAAAGAGTGAATCTATCGCCAACTTAAAAATAAAATTACAAATCCAACATGGAGGCCTTCAGTAACACTATTCTTTAACCACGAAATCGAAAAACAGCATTAAGCGACATAAATTGTGAATCGTCATGGTCACCTACCCCAGCGGGCACGATACATAAAAATATATATTCCTTGTAACTGTTTATAAATAATGACAATTTTCATAACTTACACATGGATTCCCACAGCCCTGCGAAAGATATTATAGTTGCCAGTGTTTCCATTTCTTTTTTTTTATTTCTTTTTGAACACAGTGCCTTTAAAAAAAAAAAAAAATGTTGACTATAAACTGTCAAGAATAAATTCATATAAGAGGTATGAACAAATGAGAATAACAATATTAGATTATTTGGGACCCCAAGATGCAGCAATAGTGAATGCAGTCAGCGACCCATAGCTTGACTGCCTGCATCATGACCAGTGAACCAGAGCTGGTCAAGACCGTACTCCACCTCCACGTGGTGGTCCTGGAAACAGTCTGCAGCAGTGCAGGCTGGCTGAGCGAGTACGGATCGCAATGGGAAGGCAAACCCGGTCCCTAAAATATGCCGTGCTGAAGTTGGATGTGTCGACCGAAAGGTGCAGATATCACAGCTACGGCGTAAACAGACACAACGCAACCACCGTCCTTTTCAGGGCAAACGAGGAAGAAGGAAGAAGAAGAAGAAGATTATTTGCAGGCATCAAACTTACCTATACATATAGAAGAGGTGTTAAGAATAGAAAATAAATATTAGACAAACATAAAGGTTATGTTTTCAGGCACTCGTAAAAAATAAAGAAGTCGAAAACTAGACAACAGAAAAACAACAGACGTGGGTGGCTTACCCAGGACTCGAACCCAGGACCTTCCGTGCGACAAACCCACCTAGCTATGCAAGCGAATCACACTATCCTCCCTGCCATCTAGGCATCACCAAAAAAATGATGCTTCGATGACAGGTCATTAGTGCGACCCGCAACACATAACACCGGAAATTTAACATGGGCAGTCCAGCCTATTAATGACGCAATCACTTCTGTTGTTCCATTATCATACAGTATAGGTCAGACTACACAAGACAAAGACCTTAATACTGTGTCTAGACCTAGGGAACTGCATAATATAGCCAAACAGTATTTAACACGAACAAATGTTAATATATAGTGGTTGGGAATGTGAAGGTCTGATGCTGTTCTTACAATGCATATGATTTTTAACAGATGAAAGTCAATTAAATTTCTGTTAAAGTCAGTTATATAACTGGAAACTCCAGGCCTTTACACCCCTCCATTTTAATATTGTTCAAAGTTTCTTCTTGAATTTGTTCGTTTTTGTTTGTTTGTTTGCATTTTTTTTAACATAAAGGCATAATTAGTAGTTGTGATTTTCTCTGTTTACAGTGATTTGACAAGTGTGATGCCACTTTCTTATATCGGCAGTTGTTCATATTATTTGGCATTGAAAACAATATATATCCTAATTATAACCCCTCAGAGGTTGAACGGTGTATTTTCATTTTATTAATAAAAAAATAAAAAATGTCGACTTAATGAGTAGCGTAATATGGTACTTTAGTTTAAGCAAATTACGTTAATAGTAATATAGTTTAGAATCAAAAGATGCAGTATTCCAATAACGTTTTTTTTTTTTTGTCCAATAAAAACCGATTGCGTAACTGACAATTGGTTTAGTTTTTCATACATTTGACATGCAAATTTGAAAAAAAAAATATTTTTGTTTTAAATATGCACCAAGCTGCCTCAGTAACTGTGTTGAACATATCCCATCAATGTGCACAAAAAAAAAAAAAAAAAAAAAATACCGCCTGTTCTATATCTATCGCCACATGGGTCAGTTTCAACAGCTAGTGCGAACATTTCCTTTGAAAATGAACGTGTCCAGAGTGGCATATTGATTTATACACGTTTTTTAAATAGTCAGACTTCAATTCTTTTTCGTTATAATACCTGTATTAAGAACGTATCTCAGAAATAGTAATGGTCTGTGCTGCAGTGGCATACTTAAGGGGTGCGAGGGGTGGTCCGCCCATGGTTACAGCATGGAAGGGAGTACCACCAGACACTATTATGATAGTAGGCCTACTTACCGTTAAAAATATACATGCAAGTGTATTTCTTTATGGTGGAGGGTGCCAAAGGAAAGATCCGTCCAGTGTGCCAAATACTTTAAGGACGCCTCTGCTGTTCTGTATACTAAGTACAAGCTGTGTTCATTTTCTTAGCTGTTCCGAGATGATTCATCACAGTTGTCTGGTAAATTAAAGTTACAAAGTAAAGCTTCCCTAATACAGACCCTGACCACAAGACCCGTAGGAATTTTGAGGTGGACGAGTTTTCTTTTCAGATCCTGTTAGGGCATGACTAAAGGAAGGGTAAAATCTTGGGTAGACATCTGGAAATCCGGGAATAAGTTTTATAGGATGCCATTTTGTTTTTGGCATATTTGTGCAGTGACTAGTATTGAATTTCTTAATTTTCTGTTCTTGTCAGTAAACCTGTATCAACTTTGACATGTTTTTGGATTCCTTATAACATTTCCTATAAGATAAGACTATTTTACACCCCTGGGACCTATGACCGTGAATATTCAAGGGAAAAAATGCATTAAAGATGGGAATAGATGACAATGTATTGGAGAATGAACACTAAATTCCAATACATTAAAAGAAAAGAGAATCACAAACTATACACAGTTAAATGGTCATTTTCAGTACGTTATGCATGTTCCTGAATGTCAAAAGACATTTTGCATTTGCATAAGGACCTACAGGGAACAATGTTTTTGTTGCACCGCTATCGTTTTGAATGGCAGCTCTTGCAAGTACAGGTAAGAGTCACATGTTCAGGTAGCTCATTAATGCAAGGGTTTGGCGTGAGTGATGAGTCATCAGCACTGATTGTCCATTCAAAATCCGTTGGAGCTAATGATTCATCAATGATCAACACTGTAGAGCAAGAGTATTCCATGTAAAATGATCTTTTCTGGGGACCTTGCAATGTGAAGCTTGTGCAAGGTAGGCCTTGTAAGTTTGGAAGACTAGCTTGGGCCATCATTTCAAATTGAAGTGCGTCAAATGTCTTGTACATGTATTGCTCGGAGCCTGGTTTCAGAACCTTCACCAAGTATTCCTCGGCAAGCATAAAGGATTGAGTACAAGTAGAAAGATGCCTTCCAAAGTTGCAGATATTTCTGGTTCTGCCTTGAGCGATGACACTTTGGTGCCTTTCGTACTGGTCACATTAGATCCTGTAAGAAAATTGGTAGCAAGAAGGACGTCTGTGATTGCACCTATCTTGTCTACAAGAGTATTGATTGGTATGATATCTTTGACTTTCTCATTAATAGTTCATTAAGAAACTTGTAGAAATGAATGAGTGACACAAAAACATCTGTGTCGTTTAAAAGAAGAACGACAAGCTGCAACCCTTGTTTAACGGCACGGGAAATGTGATAAATAATACGTAAGTCAGCCTCCTCAACAGTTACTTGAAGAGTATCCTTGTGAAGCTTCCATCTTTTATTGCTAACGCCGGAATAGGTCCTTTTTCAAGCAACACGTCACTACTAAGGATAGTTTCTCTTTGTTGAAACAGTCTTCAGAAACTCGCTCAGGGCATCTTGAATCTAACTTTTGTTGTCAACTGACACCCACAATCTTGCCATCTACACAGGAAGTTTCGTAGTGGTAGCAATGGAAGTAAACGGTAGTGGTTGCCCAGAAAACCTGCTTTCTCTCTCAGCATTTTTGATTGATGGTTGAAGGTAGCTGTCAAAAACATAGTCAACATGGCTGACTTTGCAGACATTATTCAAATTACTGTCAAGGATTGTAAACAGGTCTTCAAATGTGTCGTTTCCCTTAACTGACAACCTTCACAACTAATTAATGACATCAACTGCAACACTCGTTAATTATTTCGCTACCTGTTCAAAATACGATGTTCACAGGAAGTATTTTTACATGATATGAACACTCAAAGTCACTTATTATCTAATGTTTTTTGTTCAATTTTGGAATCTTATGTAGCAGGCGTGCCATGCGGCCTGTGACTGGATCCACAACAACTCTAGCAGAGGATGTAAAGCACACAATTTTAGCTTCTGGATTTTTTTTTTTCGCTCACAAATGTTCACACACATGTGCTGGATGTAATGAAATGATTTTAAACTGGCTTATCGCCAGATATTCTATAATTTTACACTCAAATGCGGCACAAATCACGCTTGAACAGGATGCGCCAATGGGTAAAAGTAAACGCCACTCTGGGGCATCACATGGCTCGAGTGTTAGAATGAGTGGTTAAGCCTCTCTGCTACTTCTGCTAGCATAAACATACCTTTCGCTGACCACCTCTGCTACTTTTGGACCAAACACATGGTTTTCTCTAATCTGCTGCAGTTTATGTATTTTCCAATACATGCAATTTAATGGTCATACTTCAACACAATGTCATCTTTTCCCATCTTTTATGCATGTTTTTGGGTTTATTTCTGTCAATATTCAGTCAAAAGTCCCGAATTACGAAATTAAATACTAGCCACTGCACGTAAATGCCAAAAACAAAATGGCGTCCTATAAAACTCATGCCCGTGTTGCAAGATATCTACCCAAGACCTTACCCTTCTTTTAGGCATGCCTTAACAGGACCATGAGAAAAAAACTCGTCCACCTCAAAATTCCTACGGGACATATGGCCAGGGACTAGACTAATTCTGCAGATATGGCTAAACAACCAAAGTTAAAAATGTTCTACTTGGGTGTGCCGCAGCTGGGTTTTGAGGCCTTGCTGCATTGTCTGGTTGTGAACCATTTCTCTTTTTGTTACCTCAACCACTTTCTTCACCTCAGCCTCATTTCTAAGGTTTTGATCTGACTTTTGTGAGTTGTAGCCATTGCCCATGACGCACATCCATACGTCAAGAAACCAGATTACAAGTAATACAATAGAGAAAACAAGACTAACTGACGAACTGGCACGGACTACGGATTAAGACTTATTGAACATGGAATATTATGTGACACACTGCTATACAGTGGAGTCCTGAAAACTGAAAGAGTTAAAGCGTGTGTAGGTTGTAATGTGGCTAGAAACAAAAAGAATAGCATCAAGGGATGGAGCTTTGTCTTGGAGCACATTATGGTGCATACATGCCTCAACTCGGAGATGAAAACCCAAAAACCCCGTACAAAGACCGCAACACTTGTACAAAGAATGAAAAACACACATCAAAAGAGTTAATTCATGAACAAATATTTTCAGTTAAAATTGGCTGCCTTATAATCCAAGCAGAGAACCACTTACTTTAAAACCCAAAACAATAAATATCTGAGTTTATTTTACACTGTAAAAATTATGCGATTGTGTCATCATTTAGTCTTTTTCTGCGCTCATTTATCACTAACAGACAGGGAAATCCTATGGTCGATATGACATTGTCGTAAAATACAATCTGTATGTACAACACGCTCACATATGTTTTTGCCAAAGTTCCGCCAATTTTAAGACTAGTAACCACTTTTATAAATTCTATATATATATATATATATATATATATATATATATATATATATATATATATATATATATATATATATATATATATATATATATATATATATATATATATATATATATATATATAGTTGTTTATAAGTGTAAAAATAACATAGGAATAAAATAGCGAAGTTATGGAGAACGTTGTCTCCTACGCCGCAAGTCAATGCTAAGATTTTTTGCCTCGACCTTGAGACACTAACGTAACATATTTTGACACAAAACCAAAGCCTAGTTGTTCCGAGAAGATAGTAAGACAGAAACGGGGAATGAATAAAAGGAAGCATAAAAGTGAGAGAGCAATGCTACACTTCGACACCGTTTGGTTCCCGCTTGGTCGTCGCTAGCCGAGCAGACGATAGTGCATGGCGATATCGTGGCATGTTTCAAAAATACGATAGAAAACCCCCTTTTTCTGTAACGCAGATGCGAATGTATATTACCACAATGATTGGACGCGACACAGCTCAAAATACATACACACACGTATTTCTGGCGAAAAAGTAGTGCTCTTGTAACGTACAGACAGCACTTTGTCGCTTTTGTGACGTATTACTACAAGCGTTGTTTCGTAATGAATGAGAACGACAGTTTAAAGAAAAGAAAAAATTACGATTAACGTGGAATATTTTGAAAAAATACAGTACGGAACGGGGAAGGGAAGGAGCATAGTTGGTGGTACTACGAGTTCGTGTTTACAAATTTGAATTGGCAAGATACAAAAATATGAGGAAAAGAAGAATAATTACGATAATATTGAATATGATAAATACAAGAATACAAATTTAATCACTGTGTGACAGATAACAACAGAATCACTAGTTGTTTGTAAGAATTGAAAACTGTTAGGAAATGGCTGAGATATTGACGGAGACAGATGGACGAACAGACTTGAATCTTTCTCAGTTTGCCCTGTAGTGGGGATAGAGGGGAAGTTTGTCCTAGATTTGAAAATTTAGTTTGAGTTTGAATAAAAGGACGCTAGAAGCCAAACTGTCCCTGATTGGCTGTAGTCGAATATACTAACGGAGGAATAAAACTAATTGGTAGTAGTGTTCGGGGCCACTTGTGAAAGAGATTTACGACACTAAAGTTGTTTAAAAAGCAAGATAATAGTACTGTCTTGACTTAGCTGAACTGCACCAGCAGGAGATCTGGAATTGACCATATTAATCTCAATTCAAACTATTAGTGTTAATATTTCTCAAATGCGGTAAGAAAGAAATCATTTATATCATAATTGTTATTATTATTGTGTATATATAATTGAATATGTATGAAAATTATGTGCGCATAAGTTTATCTAGGGGGAAGTCAACATCAAACTGTGTGTTGTTTCACAGAGTTGTTAGGAAATATATTAACCTGTTTTAGAAAAGCCAGACAGGCTTTCTGACATTTTGGGAGGCAGTAAAATAAAATATTAATGGTTTAATTGTTGTACAGTATTATGACATAAGACCAGGCAAACCACTGGCCGTCGTCTTCAGCAAGTCACCGTGATTGTACATGATTTGATAGTATTAATTTAAAATGTTTCCTTTCTCAAGGAAAGTGTCAAACTGTAGTTTGAAGTTTATTTGACCATGAATGGGGTAACCAACCAATTAAGAACGTAACTAATTGTGTAGTTACCATGCTGAATCTGAATATGATTTAAAATGTTTAATAAACAGGGAAAGAGAGAGTCTATCAGAGATTGAGTAGGATTCATTTATATCTTTCCTAGGGTTTCATCTACCGACTCTAAGTGAGCCCAGGTTACCCTATACCTTTCTATATTTCTGCATATAAAGAAGTGATGCAGTAGAGATTGTGTGCTTCAGTATTACATTGTAAGAGCAGAATACTTACTTGGTAGTGGAGGCTGGTGATCTGAACAACATTCATCCGGCATACCAGACATCACTCAGATAAGAACATTGTCTCCGGGCATTTGATACACCAGACTCAACTACTCTCAGTTTCCAAAAATTGTATATTATATTATTCAGATTATGATGAGAACCGATGATCTTACAAACATTACCCCTTCATAGGATCAAGAGTAAAGTGACACCAATCCAGAGAGACATATCCATTTGTGAATATTAACAAATTCAGTTATAATTTGAAGTACTCTTATGTATATACCTTGCTTTATCATTTTGAGTTTTCAATATTCCTGTATACATAAAATTGTGGTACAGGAACAATAAATTGTACAAAAAAAAATTGCACATTTAAAACTTAACTCTAGGTGTTATTAATTATTTCATAGATTTCTTATATGTATTTATTATCATTCTATTACAACACATTTCACTACCCTAGACATTAGACGTAGCTATCAGACATACTAGTCAAAAAAAAAGTCTGAGTGATATCATAGGGTAGTAGCAGAAAGGTTCTCTGAGAACACCCTTCATCAATAGTTATACTCAGGGGCAAAAAATAATAAAATCACGTTATCGTTTTCATATTTTATAAACTAAAAAACTCATAATTTACAACGAAAATATAAACTGGCGCTAGCGTAATTTATTCTATACAGAACTTCAAAGATGAAAATAGCCGTTTTAGCCTAAGTGGCATTTTTAAATACCGTACCCATATGGCTTTAATGTCAATGGTCATAACAACAAACATTGATAGTAATTAATTTTTTTAAAAATAAATAATTATGTTTCTATGTTCTTAATACAAATCCGCATGACTTTTTATTTCTTGATGAATTCTGGCAGAGAGTCTCTTTAGTTTCCGTCTTGTAACGCCATGCAGTTATTTTATAATTTAATATTGTAATTATGACATTCATTCATTCACAACCCTCCACTCCCAAAGGAGCATAGGCCTTCAACAAACACATGCCAAGTCCTCCTGTCACGTGCCATCATCTCAAGTTCTTTCCACGTTCTCCTTATCATTTTCATCTCTGTTTCCAGCTCTCTTCGCCATGTGCTTCTTGGTCTACCTCTGCCTCTCTTGACCTGGGGGTTCCAGAACTGCCTTGTAATGCTATCAACAGGTTTCCTCAGTGTGTGTCCTGTCTATCGCTATCGTCTTCTTCTCATCTCTTGTTCCACTGGCACTTGTCTAGTTCTTGTCATCAGTTCCACGTTGGTAACCTTGTCAAACCATTTTAATCCCTCTATTCTACGCGAGCACCCATTTATGAAAGTCTGTAGCTTTTTGGTTGTTGTCTTTGTTGTTCTTCATGTCTCAGAGCCATACAATAGGACTGACTTCACATTTGAGTTGAAGATTCTTATTTTCGTGTTGGATCCTATTTCTCTTGATCTCCATATATTTCCCAATGCAATGAAAGCTCCTCTTGCTTTTTGTATTGTTAGTTTGATATCACTGTCTGTCCCTCCAACTTTGTCTACATTGCTGCCAAGATATGTGTACGATTCTACATCTTGTATTTGTGTTTCTTCAAGTTCAACCCTGTTATCATTACCTGTATTTATTCTCATTATTTTTGTCTTTTCCCTGTGTATTTTCAGACCCAATTGCTGTGACCTATCATCGAGTGTTTTCAATTTATCCTGCATCTTCTTCTTCTTCTTCGTTCGCCATGAAAAGGACGGTGGTTGCGTTGTGTCTGTTTACAACTTAGCTGTGATATCTGCACCTTTCGGTCGACACATCCGACTTCTGCACGGCATTTTTTAGGACAGGGTTTGCCTTCCCATTGCGATCCGTGCTCGCTCAGCCAGACTGCATTGCTGCAGGCTGTTTCCAGGACCACCACGTGGAGGTGGAGCACGGTCTTGACCAGCTCTGGTTCGCTGGTCCTGACGCAGGCAGTCAAGCTATGAGTCGCTGACTGCGGTCTCTATGTTACAGAAGAAGAAGCTGTACCAGAACAACAAATTAGTAAATGCATGTTTTTGAATGGAAAGTTTTGTGCGAAGTTGCTAATCTGGGTTTTTTCCGTTGTTATAGTGAGAGACGTGTGGAAAAAGTCGAAAAGCTGATAAAGCGTGTGCAAATGTAGATGTTTTGTTCCGTGTGAAAAATAAGGATCGTGTGAACATTGGCGGGAAAAGAGTGGGCTGTATAAATAGAGAGAAGTGCGAGAAAGGGAATGATTCCAGGATTTATAATTCCAATGATTCCACGATATTAGACTAGATGATTTTACAGATAGTGATAGGTTAACTGCGTCTTCGAGATTATCAAGACCAGTTTATATTTTCTTCTGTTGGATAAATTTTCATGTTGGATATATCTTTTGCATTTTTGGATACTCACTACTTTGTGTAAGCAAGAAATTAGTACTTCACCACTGTTTCAATAACATTGCTGTTCCAAATCACGTTAATAAACTATATTTTATTTTTCTACATTGCTGAGTTTTCTTTGGAATATTACAATGGATTACTTTGACAAACCATTATACGAGGTTGCTTTTCACTAAACATAAAAAGGGTACGAACGAATACTGGGAAGAAGAATAAACTAAGGTCAAGAATTTCCATCTCAGGCGGACAGGCCTGTAACGACGTGAACCAGAACGTACAAGAGTTAGCTCACGTCAAAATATTTACCTGCGCACAACACAATTAACTGAACTGACCCGGCCAACTGACGGACACACACATTCTTACATTGATGTTGTAACCAGCCCGTTACAAAAAGAAATAGAGCCAAGAGGCATCCCTGTCTCACTCCTGTTCTTATCATAAACGGTTCTGTAAGCTGTCCTTCATGAATAACTCTGCATGTCATGTCTTCGTATGTTTTCATTATTAAATTAATGATCTTCAGAGGAACTCCATAATGCCTCATCAATTTCCAAAGTGTTTCTCTGTCTACACTGTCAATGCCTTTTCATAATCCACAAATCCGATGTATAGTGGTAAATTCCATTCCAGACTTTGTTCAACTATTATTCTCAAAGTGGCTATCTGGTCTGTACATGATCTGTTTTGTCGAAAACCTGCTTGTTCATCTCTCAGTTGCTTGTTTGTGGACTCTTTTAATCTCAAGGATAATCCTGTTTAATACTTTTCCTGGCACTGATAGTAACATTATTCCTCTATAATTTGTGCAATCTTGTAAATTTCCCTTCTTAGGCAACTTAACCAGATATCCTTCCTTCCATTCTGCTGGTATCTCTTCCTTTTCCCAGACTTTACCAAGTAATTTATACAACATCTCTGTAGCAGTGTCAATATCTGCTTTGATGGCCTCTGCTGGAATGCCATCAGGTCCAGACGCTTTTCTATCTCTTAGAAGCTTTATGGCTTTCTTTATTTCTTCCTTCATTGGTCTTTTACCGTTAATTTGTAGCTCTTCTTCTGCTGGCTGGATGTCCGGGGGGTTTTGTGGAGCTGGTCTATTGAGAAGGTCCTCGAAATATTCTGCCCACCTCTTCATTTGCTCTTGTATATTGCTGAGTAGATTTCCATTCTTGTCTTTTATGAGGCAACTTGTTTGCTTGTATTTCCCTATTAGCTTCTTTGTGCTGCTATACAGTTCTTTCATATTTCCTTTGGCTGCAGCATCTTCTGCCTATCTTGCCAACTCTTCAATATACTTCCTCTTGTCTCTTTTGATACTTCTTTTTATTTCTTTGTTTGCTTCTGTGTACACTTCTTGAGCCTTGGCTTTGGAACTTCTGGTTTTGCTTGTGTTTAAATCTGCTTTCTTGTTTTTTCCCCTGTCTTTTATCTTATTGATGGTTTCTGTTGTTATCCATGCTTTTTGATATCGTTCCCTTTTCCCCAGTATTTCTTCACATGTCTCATTCCATACAGTTTTGATTTGCTGCCAATAGTCTTCTGTATTCTCTACATCTTCCAGCTGTTGGAGCACTTGGAATTTGTTGGATATTGTGGCCGCAAATTTGTCTCTTGTTTCTTGATTTCTTATATGTCCTACATTAAATTGTTGTCTATAATTTTGCATTGTTGCATATCTCTTGAGTTTCATTTTTATTTTGGCTATCAGAAGGTGGTGATCTGATGCCACATCTGCTCCTCTATATACCTTTACATCCTGCAATGATGATCTAAACTTCTTGTTTATGCATATATGATCAATCTGAATTTCTGTCCTATGGTCTGGTGATATCCATGTTGCCTTGTGTATTCTCTTATGTGGAAACATGCTTCCTCCTATAGCAAGTTGATTTGAAGCAGAGAAGTTTGAGAATAGTTCTCCATTTTCATTCATTATTCCTAGCCCATGTCTTCCCATGACTTCTTCAAATCCAGTGTTGACTGTACCTATCCATGACCCCATCAAAATTGTGATGTCTCTTCTTTTTACTTTATCCATAATTGATTGTAGTCTAATACAAAAGGCTTCTTTCACAGACTCTTCTTTGTCATTAGTTGGTGCATAACATTGGATGACATTTACTTTTATTTTCTTTTAAGCTGTTTTAAAAGTAGCTGTTATTATTCTGGGTCCAACAGCTTCCCATTCAATGAGTGCTTTCTGGGCTTCTTTAGATAACATAAGAGCTACCCCTTCACTGTGGTGTGAACTTTCGTCTTCATGTCCTGAGGACAGCACCAATTCACATGTGATGAGTTTCTTCTTGTCTACCCGCTTCCACTTTGTTTCACACATTCCCAGAACCTTGATTTGATATTCCCTTATTTCTGATGCTACTTCTACCACTTTTCCTTGTTCGTTTAATGTCCGAACAATCCAGGTGCCAAATCTGGAAGTTCTCCTAGAAGGAAGAAGGTTAGTCAGCAACACAGACTTCTTTCGGCTTTCTCTGTGTTGCATCATATCCCTCCCTGCGAGAGGACCTTTGACTGTCTTGGATGGCTGTGTTTTATTTTCCTTATTTGACTTGTCCATATTTGTTGAAGTTTTTTGTGGTTTAAATTTTTTACAGGATGGGGTAACCAGCTGTCGTGAGTTTTAGATAAGCTTTATTTTTAAGGTTTTAATAGAGCAGGGGTGAGATAGTGAAAGCTATCTGAGAGAAAAGGTGTGAGAAATAGTCCTGTGTACGAGGAATACAGAGTGTAAGAAAAATACTGTCCTCGGTTGATTAATTGGTCAACTCACTGTCGCATAGAGATTTATGATCAATAAATTTTCTATATTCTTTTCTTTTCTGCCCGTGTCCTCTACTTTGTTATCGCTCTTGTATCCTTTTCCTGTTTTTCGCATTCGTTCGTTTGCGACAAAATATTATTTTCCCTTTCTGACTTTTGCCGTTTCTTTTCTCATACTAGTAACGCATTTTATAGCGTAAGATGTCAGTCCCTGGATAAGAACGAAATAGTGTGAAAATTCGTCTCGTCAGACATAGAGAGCAGACATTTGTCTACATTTTCATCTGACACGAGTTTTTCTTCGGCTAGTTTATCGGCGTGATGTGTGGAAGGCGTCAATCTGCATCGCTCAGAAATGAGACGTGTCGTAGTAGGTGTGAAGACGCGTTTTGGCAGTTATTCCCAGCGTCTAAGTTAATGAGAAGTGTTAAGAGAGAGTGGGGGGGGGAGGGGAAGGGGAGAGGGGGGCGATATTTCGGGTTTTCGTAATAGCGTGGGATCCTTTGTCTGTTTCATATATCTACCCGTAGTTAAACTTGATTTCATTCAGTTCTCCAAAATTTGCAGTAGACAGTTCGTTTTCGTGCTAAGAGAATAAGTTGTAAAGCGAAGTCTTAGTTTGATCTCGACATTTTGCCAAGCGTCTAGACTCCCAATAAATATAAGCGTATAATTCTAAGTTTATGCGATTGCCTGTAGTTCTGTCTGGGGGTAAATATATTATATATCTAGTAGTGTTGAGTGATTCAGTGATAACCGCTTATTTCATTTTACTAGTTAGATTTCTGTGCAGAAGAAATTAATTTATAAGTCTGTTATATTCTCTAGATGACATGTTACAGTGGAAAGCAGAACAAACTATAATTTCAAGCTTAAACTCATGCAGCTGTAAATGAATTTAATTAAACTGCTAATAATCTGGACCTCAAAACCCCCCTCCTGAAAAGTCTAAGTTCTACAAAAACAAGTACCCCACCAACAACAAACAGTCTGATCAACCCAACCATCCTACATGGCAGCGCGGTCAGAAAGGACAAGGTGGCAAAGGGAAACCCCTGAGCACGGGACAAATGATCAGAGCGAGCACACCGAGCCTATACGCATCGGTTGCTTGCTAACAGTCTCGCAAGGCAGAATTGATGTCAGTGATTCTCAACCTGAAGAGGGGAGACCCACTACGCGAGACACTGTTATTTTGAACGGTTTTCAAACATTTGTTTATTTGACACGGGGCTTTCTTATGATTGCATTGTTGCCAGACACCTGGTTAAACCCGGTCAAGAGACAGGAGAGACCGTCAAACTTTGTGGAGTTTCTAAGAGTGAGGCACCTACAGCTCTTCCCATCGCATTGGTGGAGATACACTCTGATTTTGCCAGAGGCGTGATCAAAGCGGCTGTTATGGATGACCCCATCTACCCAGTCATACTTGGCGGTAGATACGTGTGTATTGGGAAACTGGAAGAGCCGATTGTGGCAACAGTAACCACAAGAGGGCAAACCAAGAAAGAACGGGAGCTTGCGCCAAATTTGTTACCTATGGAACTTAAAGAAGCGCAAAAAAAAGGCCCTACCTTGGCGCCCTGTTTTAGGAAACTGCCCATGGCTAAGGACCCTAGACAGCACGGGGACCTTTTTTCTAAAGGATGGCGTACTTTATCGCAGAACGGGCAAGCCTGACCAAGGTTACAATCAGCTCCTAGTACCGAAACAGTACAGAAACCAAATCCTAGAAATGGGGCACTCTCTTCCCTTCAGCGGACATATGGGACAGAACGCCACACATCAACGTATATCGACTCATTATTGGTGGCCAGGAATGAACACTGATATTATCAGATATGTGAAATCCTGTGCCCAGTGCCAACGTGTGCCACCCAAGCAACGGACACCCCCAGTTTCCATGGGTGAAATGCCAATAGTGGGAACACCATTTGAACGGGTAGTGATCGACATTTTAGGACCCTTAGACAGGACTAAAAGAAGGAACAGGTTCATCCTCACCTTAGTCGACACATGCACTATGTTGGCAGAAGCTATCCCGCTAACATGCACAGATGCCAAGCATGTCGCAGAAGCCCTAGTGCAGATTTTTACTCGGTTGGGATTGCCTCAACAAGTGTTGACGGATAACGGATCTCCATACCAAAACCTGTTTATGGAGGAGATCGTTAAGATCTTGAGGGACCAGCACATCTACATAAAGCCTTACACTCTGGCAAGAAGTGGGTTGGTAAAACGTGTTAACGGAAACCTCAGCATGATGCTAATTAAACTGGCACAAGTGAAACCTGATGATTGGGATCTTTCTATCCCTGCAGCTCTATTTGGCTACAGAGAAACCCCACATACGTCCACAGGATTTCCGCCCGCCACGCTTTTATTCGGCAGACCCATTAGGGGCCCGCTTGAAGCCTTATTCAGGTCGCTGACAGAAAAGAAGGCTGATGAGACAGTTGTCTCAGCAAGTAAATATGTGTCGGGTTTAAAGGAAAGGTTGAAACTAGGATGGAATCTAGCAACGACCAACTTTAAGCGAGCACGCGTAAAGCACGCTAACCGATACAGGAAAGTCGCGAAAGAGAAAGAACTACAAGCAGGAGAGAAAGTTTTGGTGTTACTCCCTACCGGGAACAACAAACTGAGGATCGGATTGCAAGGACCGTTTAACGTCCTGAAAACGATTTCTAAGGCTAACTACCAGATCTCTATTAAAGGAAAGGAGAAGGTTTTCCATTTAAATCTGTTAAAGAAATTCTTGGAAAGACCAGTGCCGACCTCCGAACATCTCCTGACGATCGCCAAAATTGACGAAGATGACGATAGTGGCAGGGAAATTCCACTGCACACACACGAAATCTTTCAAAAATGTCAAAAGCGGCGACTCTCTTTCAAGCGCGCACGGAAGACATTCCAGAGAAAGGAAAATTTGTGAGTAGACTTGAGTAGGAATTGGACGGAGACGGAGGGGGAGATAAGAGGGGAGAGAACAGACACCCTGAAGCTACGGATATAGGAAATTTATTTCCATAACGTAGACATGGAGTGCTTCTATATCTTAAAGGGGGGACGTTATGTCGCATCGAGATTTATGATCAATAAATTTTCTATATTCTTTTCTTTTTCTACCCGTGTCCTCTACTTTATTATCGTTCTTTTATCCTTTTCCTGTTTTAATTAATTTATAAGTATGTTATATTCTCTAGTTGACATGGACAGTGGATAGCAGAATAAACTATAATTTCTAGCTTAAACTCATGCAGCTGTAAATGAATTTAATTAAACTGCTAATAATCAGTCGAGTATATTTTAAACTAACTTATAACTGCACTGATTCATCATTGAGTATTGACGAAATACGTATGTATTTCTAATTCATGATGACTGATTTTATGAATATATAACTTATTTCACGGGAGATTTAAACGATAAGACAAGCTCTATGCTTGCAGTCTATAATGTAAGTTATAACTGAGGAATAGTAAGTATAAGTATATTATATGTTATTTTCTCTTTATTCGGTGAAACTGGGTGTCGTAGATTTGTGATAGGTGAATTAAGACTTGGTTTGGTCCCTTCTGAATAGCAATAGAAACAAGTGATAGCTCAGTGGGAGATGAAAAAAAAGAAATAGATTTCCACGAGTGAGATGGAGGAAATATATTAGAGTCGGTCTCTGACCCTCGAGATGATTTCTCTCAATCAGATTATCATCTACAACAGATTAAGATTTTTCAGACCGTCTAGTATAATATATAGTAATATATATATATATATATATATATATATATATATATATATATATATATATATATATATATATATATATATATATATATATATATATCCCTCACATACACACACCTAAGTGACTGCAATAGACACACAGACGTGAAACTATGACAATGAAAATGTAGATAATTTGGAACGAGCTGACCAACACACTGATTAAGTTGAAGTTAATTTTAATTATCATCAGAAAATTCCATCACAACACACACAAAATTTACATCAAGCAAATACAAATAGTCATAAAGTCAATGAATTGCTACAAGAATGATAGACCCATAGGTGTGATCTTTTCCCTTGATGTATAGCCCACAGTCCTGTTAGAAGAAAAGTGATAGCCCAAAGAGTCACGGATGCATACGCTATAGTCTAAAATTTCCCTTAAAAAATAGGAACAGACTTAGATACACTAATCTATCCTAAGGAAAACATTGTTAGCAACAAAAAAACTTGCATAAAGAAATTTAAGGCAGCAAAATGGGTGCCAAAAATACAACAATAAAGGAATCACTCAGTCCTGCATTAACTCTATTCAGTCAGCCGTGATCACTGGCTTGCATTCGTACTTACAGCTTTGGTAGCAACTTCTGGAAAAAACAATTTTTAGGACATGCACATACAGAATCTCCAGTGGCAGTCTTGGCCATGGGAACCCCAGTTCCGCAAAGTCAGGTTAAGTTCACTACTTCAGGGAACGTTTCCTTGGTTATTCTTATTTTGGGATATCTGTTTCTGTCACATTAAAATTGTCCAGGCACGAACGTTAACAGCGAGCAGTGTCAATAGCTTAGGTTTCTAGTAACGAGAGATGTCAGGTCGGTGCCTTCTCTCAGTAAAGGACTTTATTTCGTCACACCACCACTAGTCAGAACTCCGTCGGAATGTTACTGATAGTAATATTTTACTTGCCACCAGAGGCTGAAATGTACTTGAGGTTTTTCTCAGGAAGAAATTAAATCTGGCTCGATGGGCCCGTTACTTCATTTAATCTTAAAGTTCAGGTAATGGGTACTCTGTCGTTCTGAATGCCAACGCAATTCCAGAGATGTTTTACTTTATACACCCAAGTCTTTAAGAAAAAAATGTTTTTGTTCTTCACAGATATTTATCTGTACTAAAACCGTTGATAAAGTTGGGCGACCCCAGTTTTACTGAATAAAGAGAAAACAACATATAAAATACTTATACATACTATTCCTCGGTTATAACTTACATTATAAACTGCAAGCGTAGAGCTTGTTTTATCTTTTAAATCTCCCGTGAAATAAGTTATATTCATACAATAAGTCATCATGAATTAGAAATACATACGTATTTCGTCAATACTCAATGATGAATCAGTGCAGTTATAAGTTAGTTTAAAATATTCTCGACTGATTATTAGCAGTTTAATTAAATTCATTTACAGCTGCATGAGTTTAAGCTAGAAATTATAATTTATTCTGCTAACCACTGAAACATGTCAGCTAGAGAATATAACAGACTTATAAATTAATTTCTTCTGCACGGAAATCTAACTAGTAAAATGAAATAAGCGGTTATCACTGAATCACTCAATACTAATAGATATATATATATATATTATATTTACCTCCAGACAGAACTACAGGCGATCGCACAAACTTAGAATTATCCGCTTATATTTATTGGGAGTCTAGAAGCTCGGCAAAATGTCGAGATCAAACAAAGACTTCGCTATACAACTTATTCTCTTAGCACGACACGACCTGTCTACTGCAAATTTTGGAGAACTAAATGAAATCAAGTTCAACTATGGGGTAGATATATGAAACAGACAAAGGATCCCACGCTATTACAAAAACCCGAAATAGCGCCGGTCGCTCTCTCTCTCTCTCCCCCTCTCTCTCTTTATGTCATCCATTATTCCACCATGCTATGGCTTCCAACGTCGCGTAGCCGACACCAACAACAAGACACTCCAGAGCTATTGTGAACACAACAACATTGGCTATATCAACAACACTAATTTCTTCACAAGCAACTCTGCAGCACCAAAGAAACGCCTTTACATAGATCAAATACTTACACTAAAACTAGGTAGCAGCATCCTAGCAAAAAACAGCAAGTACCCGCAGCGAACGCAACACGACAACCCACCAGACACAAAGAACACAAACCGATCTACAATGAGATCAGCCCTTCATGAAAATGCACAACACACCTTACCCGCCCCTCAAAGAAGCGCTCCCGTAACCAACAAATTACCTAACCACAAACAGAACGCCACCTACAGCCAGGAAGCCGAACGTTACGATGTTATGTTTCCTCCACTACCTATAAGACAGCCCCTCACAAACACATTATATGACAGTTCAACAAGCAGTGCTACAATATCCCAGACCCAAAAATCTCCTACAAGTGTTGGAACCATTACAGACGAAATCTGCAGTCGTCATGCTCCCTCCCGTAGCCTTCCTGGTCGTGCTCAGTGGAACCCAGAACTTGGCTACCTGATGCAATTCAGTCCTGCGTCACTCAGCCAAGCACTAATGATGTCTGTGCAACGTGGGCCCTACTTTTTACCTGACAGAGAATCCAATATTGATGATGAATCCACTCATTTTTTTCTTTTCTTTTCTTTTATTTTTATTGACTTAATCCCTGTGACCAAAGCCGTATCTCTCTTGAAAAATTAGTTGATTACTGTGACGCATAAAGTAACAAGTACTTTGTTACTTTCTCAAAACACTCTAATTTCATTGGCTACAGGCCTCCGACAGTTTTTACATAATTTGCAAGATTTCATCTTATTGTATTTTATTTACTTTTTAAATTCGTATTCTCTCAGTGTTGCTTAATTACTTTGTTAGAATTTTAGTGTTGTGGTGTGAAAACGTGCGTGCCTACTGTTGTGTGACTATTTTAATATATTACTGACAATTTCAGTTAATAGTAATTTTTTAGCAATACTTGTACCAAGTGTTCGTACGTTAAGTACTAACATTTGTATTTTCACTTACGTGGTGTGGTGATATTACAGTGATACAACGTTAAAATATCTCCAATTATAAGGATAACGGGTAAAATAACACGTAGGGATAAAAATATAGGCAAGATATGCCGAGGCTTCTTCACCTACGCCAGCGCTTTCTACCGCCATTGAAACTAACTAGTTGGGACATGCAGACTAAACGGTTTACCCTTTTAGACGGGAGGGAAACGGAGATAAAAGAAAAAAATATGACGGTCGGAACACGTGTTTGAACCTAAAAGGCAAAAAGACGCAATTTGTAGTTTAAAGGAAAAAAATTCACGCCACTAGTTGACACAATGTAAGGAATTGGTAGAAAAACGACCTTAGCTCTTGTTAGAAACAGTCGTATCTTGGACGTTTTACGGTACTTGGTTGTTTTATTTGAATATAGCGGCAAACGCGTGGACGAAGGTTCAAAAACAAATTTCAAAAACTAACCTTGAGAAAAGTAGGTTTTTCTTTAATAATAAAGTTATGAATTAAAACCTAGCTAGTTTGATAGCCCATCTTGAGCAGAGAAATAATATACTTTTAATTACACAGACGGACAGATAACACGGGAGATATTGACGAAAGACCGTATTGTTCAAATCAGACTAGCGAACAGTTTTTTGTGCATATTTCACTAAAGTTACATTTTGACGCGTCCTTGAGCAAAACGCATAAACCCAAACTGCAATGAACTAGAGGGGCAAAGTCGGAGGATAGTAGCTAAAAAAACTTAGTGGGGCAGATTTGTGTAGTTTTTTCATGTAGTTAGTTCAAAAAACAAGTGTAATTTTGGAAAAAATACTACATATTAGACTGAGACTGGACTGAAATTTGACTTTTAGTTTGAGTATTTGAAAAAGTTAGAAGGGAAGTCCGCTGATTGGACAAAAACATATATTATTGAATGAGAGACGCACGCTTGTGCTATTTTTAAGAAGACTGTCCATTGACACGGTACGTTACTGCTAGAGGTGATTTCCAGGAATTACTAAATTAAAATCAGTGGGACGCCATAATCTAGCCAGCAGCTCAGCTGAGTTTTGCTAGTACTAAGTAACTGTGTTCTCAATTCTGAATTGTGGTAAGGAAAAAAAGCATTATCTTGTTTATTTTAATATTTTGAGTGATTGATACTGCCATATCATGAAAAATGATTACGACAAGTGAGTGCTTGCTCTAGGTCCCCAGCGACAGCCAGGGCCTAGAGACAAACTAATAATATATGAAAACCTATCTAAGACTATGGAAGGCGGATCTATAATTGAGATCAGTGGGAACATAACACCAACCTTATTGAATGGAGGAGGAAACTATTGAACATATTTCGGATGCAATGCAGTCTTGGGAAACTGGTACTAATTGATAACAACTGGGTAAGATGTGCTAAGTTGGTCAGAGAGATCTGACCCGATCTATGTACTGTTGTTTTGTGGTGTTGTGTGTAAGAGTGGCGCAGTAAACAGAGTATTGACACATGGCACAAATTTTGGTTTCAGAGTTTCTGATCTGGCACTACGATTGTGTCAGATGCTCTTGTAGAAGTACAAGAGCGGGTGTCTGTGCAGCCTAACATTTTACTCCAGCTACTGAGAGGAGTGGGCCACAAGAATCCTATACTACATCGTCACAGGCCAGTTAAGTGCAACCTGGCCTGCTGAAAATTCATCAACAGGGTCCACCATCCATAAGAAATAAAATCTAGTATAAAAACATTAACATCAGTCCATCTGTCAAGGAAACTGAACTTTGTAAGCATAGATTGGGCATGATGACGCCACCCCAACTAAACATCTAGTGCTAGTTTTCCCAAGACAGTGTAGATATTATTAATATTAACCATTGTAATAATATACCTAAGTACAAAAATTTCATTTGATTATGCAATATATTTATGCATTTTATTGATAAATACATATTATTTCATATGTTCTGACCAAAAGAAACAATTGGTTCAGGACAAATAAATTAAAAAAATTTTCAAACTTAAACTATAACAGCCAGTGTTAGTTCAGTGTATCATAGAGATTATTATTATCATTATTAGACTTAGAATTTACATGTGTGTGTCTGTGTATTTTATTACCTACACATTACATTTCAGTACCCTAGACTTTTAACGTAGCTAACATTCATTATAGCAGAATAGGTCTGTTTGAGGTCGTAAGTGGTAGCAGAAGGGCCTTCTGTAACTCACAGAAACTTTTATCTCAGGAGCCTTCACAGCTGACCTCATCCAGTACACTAGGTAACATAACAATCATACAATAACATCAAAAACCACTACAAATATTGGGGTCTTGTCCGGGGATTAAGTTTATCAAAGATATTAGGGTCTCCTGGTTTGGGAATTAAACTAGTGGGGACAGAGTTGTATAAATTTAAAAGTGTCCCTTAAATAAAAAGTGGAAAGTAAAAGTTGATGAATCTTCACAGCCAGTGGTAATTAATTAATTAATTAATATATTACCTTAGTAATTATATACTTGGATTTACCTTAGTTATTGTTAATTTGTGTGTTAGAGTATGGCAGATCTAGCAAAATTTAGATCGGCTGCTGTGCTGACGGCGAAGGAGATGAACATGGAGGGTCAAGTTTTAATTCAGTATGTAACTTCAGAATGTGACAAGTATATTGAAAGGGAAGATAGGAGGTTAGCGGAAGAGAAGAGGTTACAAATTGAGGCTGATAAAGAACTTAAGAGGCTGCAGATTGAGGCTGACAAAGAGGCTAAGGCATTGGAGGCAGAAAGGGAGATTAAAAGGCTCCAATTAGAAGCAGAAGATAAGAGATTGACTGCCGAAAGGGAGACAGAAGAAAAACGACAGCAAAGGGAGGCAGAAGAAAAGAGATTGACTGCCGAAAGGGAAGCAGAAGATAGGAGATTGCAAAGGGAGCACGAATTACGACTAAGGGAGCTGGAATTACAAGGCCATGCTCCTGAAAATAGTGCCAGCCTCTTTTCCTCAGATGCCACGCCTAGTCAGGGAGCCTCAACCTCAGCTATGGGCTTTCATTTAGACCATTTTGTTGAGAAAGACGATGACATAGAGGGGTACCTCAGTAGATTCGAACTATTAGCTACTACGTATGGGTTAGAGAGAGAGAGGTGGAGTCTTAAGTTATCCCAAGGGCTTAGAGGTACTTCTTATGAAGTCTTTGCTAAGATGCATAGAGACGACCAAGACAATTATGACATGCTAAAGCAGGCTTTGTTATTGAGATATGAAAAGAATGGTGAATTTTATCGTAAGAAGTTTAGAAATGCCAAACTGTTGTCTGGGGAGACATACCACCAATTCTCTGCCAGACTGGAAACCTATTTGGAGAAATGGACTGCTCTGGGGAAGACCCAAGATCTTAAAGAGATGATCATGATAGAGCAATTAAGAGAGTCCATGGCTCCAGACCTGAGAAAATTTCTCATGGAACAAGGTGCACAGAGGTTGGGGGAGGTTTTAAATGTCGCTGAGAGGTATCAGGCAGCCCAGGCAGAGGTAAGTGGCACTAAAAAGAAGCATGTAGAAAATTTTAAAGCTCCACAGCAATTTAGTAAATTTGATACCAGAGAACAAGGTAATAAAGGCAGAACAAACTTTGATAGGCCACGAAATGATTATCGTGATAGAAACTCACAGTTCAATGACCAAAAATATAATGAAAGAAAACCGTTTAACCAAGGAAAGAGATGGTGCAAATGGTGTAAGAAAGACAACCATAACACCGAATTTTGTAAAAGGAAACCTTCAAACATTGCTGCAATGAAATCGGGGAATCAAAGATTAAAGGTTAATCCTAAGGGACAGCAGGAACCTTATCACCCCCCAGTTTGTGAGGATGTTATTTGTAATGGGGTCACCATAAGGTGCCTATATGATACAGGTTTGGATTATGATTCAGTTGTGAAGTCTAGCCTAGTGGACCCAAGTCAGTATACCACAGAAACAGTGGAAATACAAGGGGCGACTAAGGACATACCACTCATGACACTTCCCATCGCAAGGATAACGGTGAAAACTCGCTATGTGGAAGGAGAAATCAGAGCAGCAGTGATAGATGAATCAATCTACCCTCTGATATTAGGGTGTAGATACGTCTTCTTGGGGAATCCCGAGAGACCTGTGATCATGGTGACAGTGCAGACCAGGTCACAGAAAAAGGAGGAAGAAGGTGAACCTATAAATGCTCATCCAGAAGAGATGAGGAAGGCGCAGGCTGAGGATAGGACACTCAAGCCATGTTTTAAGAAATTGCCCAAATGCCACACACCTCCAAGCAAGGGAGAGTACTTTATGAGGAACAAAGTATTATACAGGAAGACAGGAACTAGATCCACTGGTCACGGACAGTTGGTTCTTCCCAAGGTATATAGGGCAAATTTAATAAGGAGCTTACATGTTGGAAAAGATGGTGACCATGAGAAAATAGGTACCATCTGCCAAAAGGTTGCTCGAAAATACTATTGGCCCGACGTAAATGTCGATATTGAAAACTTTGTAGAAGCATGTGGCGTATTTCATGAGGGAACACCCACAAAGGGAAAAATTGAGCAGGACATAGAAACGCCACGGGGCAAACTTAGGCCTAGAAGGAAAAATAATTATAATAAAGTAGACAAAGTGGAATGGGAGCCCCCTTTTCACACCCAGTCTTCACTTGATTGTATTAACATGGCCACTTTGCGACGAGTACAAAGAGTAATTTTACCCCAGAATAAGCTGACAATCCCTCGGTCAGAATTATATAAACTGGAGGAACCTAAAAGAGAGCGAAGATCTCTCATAAGTGATCTAAAGTGGGAAGACAAACCCAAGAAAAAAATTGGTAGTGGTCGATTTGTGAGTGATGATTCTAGGAAGAAAAGTCCTCACTATAAAGCTTCTAATGGAAAGGACCCGACGGGTGCCATGAAAAATAAGTATGAAAGTTTAAAAGTCCATATGTAGCTTTATTAAGGACCTGGACAGATGAGAAAGCAGAAGAGACTGTTACCTCATCATATCAATATGTGAACGAGCTGACCACTTGTCTGAACTGGATGGAAACTGGCAAATGATAATTTGAGACAAGCCAGGAAGAAACATGCAGCGTATTTTAATAGGAAAGCAAAGGACAGAGAATTAGCTGTGGGAGAGAAGGTGCTTCTTCTACTACCCGGCAGCCAGAATAAGTTACAAATTGGATGGCAAGGTCCATATACGGTTCTAGAGAATGTGTCTAGAACAAATTATAAAATTGACAAAAAGGGGAAGGAGAAGGTATATCATGTAAACCTTTTAAAGAAGTATCTGGACAGACCACTTCAGGAAAGCACCCCCTTACTGACCGTGGCTATCGCTACTAAAATGAACAAGGAACCACTCACCTCACATGAATACCCATTACATCCCTGTGAGACAGCCGCACAAGTAAAAGTCAGTAAGCACCTGACTAAAAATCAGAGGGAGAGAGTTCAACAGGTTCTGGAGGAACATACAGATGTATTAACAGATAAACCGGACATACAAATTTGCTACAGTATGACATGAAACTGGTAGACTCAAACCCAATCTGTATGAGAGCCTATTCTGTTCCGTTCGCTAAGGAGAAGGCATTGAAAGAGGAAATAGATTATTTGTTGAAAGAAGGGATTATTTCACACAGTGAATCTTCTTTTAGCTCCAGTGTAGTTTTGTTGAGGAAACCGTCTGGGGAACATAGACTGTGCATAGATTACAGGAAACTGAATGCTGTCACAGAAGGACAAGTGGATCCATTACCAGACACAAAACAGTTATTTGCCAGATTGAACAAGGCAAAATACTTTTCGAAGGTGGATCTTAGCAAAGGCTATTACCAGATTCCAGTGAAGCCTGAAGTTAGACCTTATTTAGCTTTTAGCACCTCGGAAGGACATTATGAATTCAACATGCTACCATTCGGACTGAAAAATGCTCCGAGTGTATTTTCTAGGATGATGCGCAAATTGTTGGATCCCCTGAATAATCCATGTATCACGAATTTCATGGATGATATTCTCGTCGCCACAGAGACATTTGAAGAACACATTAACTCTCTGAAAATGTTATTTGATAGGCTTAGGGAAGCGAACTTAACTGCTAGACCAACAAAATGTTGTATTGGATGCAAAGAGTTGGAATTCTTGGGACATACTGTATATCAGGGTAACATGACCCTGATCCCAAGAACTTGGAAAAACTGCAGAGAACACCTAGACCACAAACAAAAAAAGACGTGCGATCATTCGTGTCGTTATGTGGGTTTTACCAAAAATATATCAAAAATTTTAACTCTATATGTGCTCCTCTGACTGATCTGACTCGCAAGGGAAATCCAGATAAAATAGTTTGGTCCGCGCAATGTGAATTGGCATTTCAAGAGTTAAAGGAAAAACTCACTAGCAAGCCTATTCTCAAATTGCCTGATTTGACTCAGGACTTTGTGGTGAGAACAGATGCAAGTAATGTAGGCCTGGGGGCGGCTTTGTTGCAAAGGTCCTCTTCACCCAATGGGGAACTGAACCCAGTCGCTTATGCAAGCCGCAAGTTGAATAAAGCGGAGCAAGGATATTCCACAAGCGAAAAATAATGTTTAGCGTTAATCTGGGCAATAAAAAAGTTCCAAATCTATCTGTATGGTAGGGCTTTTGTGGTCCAGACGGATCACCAGCCCCTAGTGTTCTTATCTCAGGCCAAGCATGAAAATGCAAGATTGTTAAGATGGTCTTTATTGTTGCAACCTTATCAGTTTAATATTGAATATATCCCGGGGTCACAGAATGTCGGTGCAGATTTCCTCAGTAGGCACCCCTGTGATCAAAATTAGAGTAGTTGGCAGGCGTGAGGAGTAATTTTATCTATGTGTATCACTGGCTTTGGAACTTGCATTAGTGCATGTTCTCAGGTGGGGAGATGTGTGGTGATATTACAGTGATACAACGTTAAAATATCTCCAATTATAAGGATAACGGGTAAAATAACACGTAGGGATAAAAATATAGGCAAGATATGCCGAGGCTTCTTCACCCACGCCAGCGCTTTCTACCGCCATTGAAACTAACTAGTTGGGACATGCAGACTAAACGGTTTACCCTTTTAGACGGGAGGGAAACGGAGATAAAAGAAAAAATATGACGGTCGGAACACGTGTTTGAACCTAAAAGGCAAAAAGACGCAATTTGTAGTTTAAAGGAAAAAAATTCACGCCACTAGTTGACACAATGTAAGGAAGGAATTGGTAGAAAAATGACCTTAGCTCTTGTTAGAAACAGTCGTATCTTGGACGTTTTACGGTACTTGGTTGTTTTATTTGAATATAGCGGCAAACGCGTGGACGAAGGTTCAAAAACAAATTTCAAAAACTAACCTTGAGAAAAGTAGGTTTTTCTTTAATAATAAAGTTATGAAAATAAAACCTAGCTAGTTTGATAGCCCATCTTGAGCAGAGAAATAATATACTTTTAATTGTACAGACGGACAGATAACACGGGAGATATTGACGAAAGACCGTATTGTTCAAATCAGACTAGCGAACAGTTTTTTGTGCATATTTCACTAAAGTTACATTTTGACGCGTCCTTGAGCAAAACGCATAAACCCAAACTGCAATGAACTAGAGGGGCAAAGTCGGAGGATAGTAGCTAAAAATAACTTAGTGGGGCAGATTTGTGTAGTTTTTTCATGTAGTTAGTCCACAAAACAAGTGTAATTTTGGAAAAAAATACTACATATTAGACTGAGACTGGACTGAAATTTGACTTTTAGTTTGAATATTTGAAAAAGTTAGAGGGGAAGTCCGCTGATTGAACAAAAACATTTATATTATTGAATGAGAGACGCACGCTTGTGCCATTTTTAAGAAGACTGTCCATTGACACAGTACGTTACTGCTAGAGGTGATTTCCAGGAATTACTAAATTAAAATCAGTGGGACGCCATAATCTAGCCAGCAGCTCAGCTGAGTTTTGCTAGTACTAAGTAACTGTGTTCTCAATTCTGAATTGTGGTAAGGAAAAAAAGCATTATCTTGTTTATTTTAATATTTTGAGTGATTGATACTGCCATATCATGAAAAATGATTACGACAAGTGAGTGCTTGCTCTAGGTCCCCAGCGACAGCCAGGGCCTAGAGACAAACTAATAATATATGAAAACCTATCTAAGACTATGGAAGGCGGATCTATAATTGAGATCAGTGGGAACATAACACCAACCTTATTGAATGGAGGAGGAAACTATTGAACATATTTCGGATGCAATGCAGTCTTGGGAAACTGGTACTAATTGATAACAACTGGGTAAGATGTGCTAAGTTGGTCAGAGAGATCTGACCCGATCTATGTACTGTTGTTTTGTGGTGTTGTGTGTAAGAGTGGCGCAGTAAACAGAGTATTGACACATGGCACAAATTTTGGTTTCAGAGTTTCTGATCTGGCACTACGATTGTGTCAGATGCTCTTGTAGAAGTACAAGAGCGGGTGTCTGTGCAGCCTAACATTTTACTCCAGCTACTGAGAGGAGTGGGCCACAAGAATCCTATACTACATCGTCACAGGCCAGTTAAGTGCAACCTGGCCTGCTGAAAATTCATCAACAGGGTCCACCATCCATAAGAAATAAAATCTAGTATAAAAACATTAACATCAGTCCATCTGTCAAGGAAACTGAACTTTGTAAGCATAGATTGGGCATGATGACGCCACCCCAACTAAACATCCAGCGCTAGTTTTCCCAGGACAGTGTAGATATTATTAATATTAACCATTGTAATAATATACCTAAGTACAAAAATTTCATTTGATTATGCAATATATTTATGCATTTTATTGATAAATGCATATTATTTCATATGTTCTGACCAAAAGAAACAATTGGTTCAGGACAAATAAATTAAAAAAATTTTCAAACTTAAACTATAACAGCCAGTGTTAGTTCAGTGTATCAGAGATATTATTATTATCATTATTAGACTTAGAATTTACATGTGTGTGTCTGTGTATTTTATTACTTACACATTACATTTCAGTACCCTAGACTTTTAACGTAGCTAACATTCATTATAGCAGAATAGGTCTGTTTGAGGTCGTAAGTGGTAGCAGAAGGGCCTTCTGTAACTCACAGAAGTTTTTATCTCAGGAGCCTTCACAGCTGACCTCATCCAGTACACTAGGTAACATAACAATCATACAATAACATCAAAAACCACTACAGATATTGGGGTCTTGTCCGGGGATTAAGTTTATCAAAGATATTAGGGTCTCCTGGTTTGTGAATTAAACTAGTGGGGACAGAGTTGTATAAATTTAAAAGTGTCCCTTAAATAAAAAGACGGCGAAGGAGATGAACATGGAGGGTCAAGTTTTAATTCAGTATGTAACTTCAGAATGTGACAAGTATATTGAAAGGGAAGATAGGAGGTTAGCGGAAGAGAAGAGGTTACAAATTGAGGCTGATAAAGAACTTAAGAGGCTGCAGATTGAGGCTGACAAAGAGGCTAAGGCATTGGAGGCAGAAAGGGAGATTAAAAGGCTCCAATTAGAAGCAGAAGATAAGAGATTGACTGCCGAAAGGGAGACAGAAGAAAAACGACAGCAAAGGGAGGCAGAAGAAAAGAGATTGACTGCCGAAAGGGAAGCAGAAGATAGGAGATTGCAAAGGGAGCACGAATTACGACTAAGGGAGCTGGAATTACAAGGCCATGCTCCTGAAAATGGTGCCAGCCCCTTTCCCTCAGATGCCACGCCTAGTCAGGGAGTCTCAACCTCAGCTATGGGCTTTCATTTAGACCATTTCGGACCTCAAGACGCACCAATGGAAACCGCAGTCAGCGACTCATAGCTTGACTGCCTGCGTCAGGACCAGCAAACCAGAGCTGGTCAAGACCGTGCTCCACCTCCACGTGGTGGTCCTGGAAACAGTCTGCAGCTGTGCAGGCTGGCTGAGCGAGTACGGATCGCAATGGGAAGGCAAACACGGTCCTAAAAAATGCCGTGCAGAAGTCAGATGTGTCGACCGAAAGGTGCAGATATCACAGCTACGTTGGAAACAGACACAACGCAACCACCGTCCTTTTCAGGGCGAACGAAGAAGAAAAAAGAAGAAGAATTTAGACCATTTTGTTGAGAAAGACGATGACATAGAGGGGTACCTCAGTAGATTCGAACTATTAGCTACTACGTATGGGTTAGAGAGAGAGAGGTGGAGTCTTAAGTTATCCCAAGGGCTTAGAGGTACTTCTTATGAAGTCTTTGCTAAGATGCATAGAGACGACCAAGACAATTATGACATGCTAAAGCAGGCTTTGTTATTGAGATATGAAAAGAATGGTGAATTTTATCGTAAGAAGTTTAGAAATGCCAAACTGTTGTCTGGGGAGACATACCACCAATTCTCTGCCAGACTGGAAACCTATTTGGAGAAATGGACTGCTCTGGGGAAGACCCAAGATCTTAAAGAGATGATCATGATAGAGCAATTAAGAGAGTCCATGGCTCCAGACCTGAGAAAATTTCTCATGGAACAAGGTGCACAGAGGTTGGGGGAGGTTTTAAATGTCGCTGAGAGGTATCAGGCAGCCCAGGCAGAGGTAAGTGGCACTAAAAAGAAGCATGTAGAAAATTTTAAAGCTCCACAGCAATTTAGTAAATTTGATACCAGAGAACAATGTAATAAAGGCAGAACAAACTTTGATAGGCCACGAAATGATTATCGTGATAGAAACTCACAGTTCAATGACCAAAAATATAATGAAAGAAAACCGTTTAACCAAGGAAAGAGATGGTGCAAATGGTGTAAGAAAGACAACCATAACACCGAATTTTGTAAAAGGAAACCTTCAAACATTGCCGCAATGAAATCGGGGAATCAAAGATTAAAGGTTAATCCTAAGGGACAGCAGGAACCTTATCACCCCCCCCCCCCAGTTTGTGAGGATGTTATTTGTAATGGGGTCACCATAAGGTGCCTATATGATACAGGTTTGGATTATGATTCAGTTGTGAAGTCTAGCCTAGTGGACCCAAGTCAGTATACCACAGAAACAGTGGAAATACAAGGGGCGACTAAGGACATACCACTCATGACACTTCCCATCGCAAGGATAACGGTGAAAACTCGCTATGTGGAAGGAGAAATCAGAGCAGCAGTGATAGATGAATCAATCTACCCTCTGATATTGGGGTGTAGATACGTCTTCTTGGGGAATCCCGAGAGACCTGTGATCATGGCGACAGTGCAGACCAGGTCACAGAAAAAGGAGGAAGAAGGTGAACCTATAAATGCTCATCCAGAAGAGATGAGGAAGGCGCAGGCTGAGGATAGGACACTCAAGCCATGTTTTAAGAAATTGCCCAAATGCCACACACCTCCAAGCAAGGGAGAGTACTTTATGAGGAACAAAGTATTATACAGGAAGACAGGAACTAGATCCACTGGTCACGGACAGTTGGTTCTTCCCAAGGTATATAGGGCAAATTTAATAAGGAGCTTACATGTTGGAAAAGATGGTGACCATGAGAAAATAGGTACCATCTGCCAAAAGGTTGCTCGAAAATACTATTGGCCCGACGTAAATGTCGATATTGAAAACTTTGTAGAAGCATGTGGCGTATTTCATGAGGGAACACCCACAAAGGGAAAAATTGAGCAGGACATAGAAACGCCACGGGGCAAACTTAGGCCTAGAAGGAAAAATAATTATAATAAAGTAGACAAAGTGGAATGGGAGCCCCCTTTTCACACCCAGTCTTCACTTGATTGTATTAACATGGCCACTTTGCGACGAGTACAAAGAGTAATTTTACCCCAGAATAAGCTGACAATCCCTCGGTCAGAATTATATAAACTGGAGGAACCTAAAAGAGAGCGAAGATCTCTCATAAGTGATCTAAAGTGGGAAGACAAACCCAAGAAAAAAATTGGTAGTGGTCGATTTGTGAGTGATGATTCTAGGAAGAAAAGTCCTCACTATAAAGCTTCTAATGGAAAAAACCCGACGGGTGCCATGAAAAATAAGTATGAAAGTTTAAAAGTCCATATGTAGCTTTATTAAGGACCTGGACAGATGAGAAAGCAGAAGAGACTGTTACCTCATCATATCAATATGTGAACGAGCTGACCACTTGTCTGAACTGGATGGAAACTGGCAAATGATAATTTGAGACAAGCCAGGAAGAAACATGCAGCGTATTTTAATAGGAAAGCAAAGGACAGAGAATTAGCTGTGGGAGAGAAGGTGCTTCTTCTACTACCCGGCAGCCAGAATAAGTTACAAATTTGATGGCAAGGTCCATATACGGTTCTAGAGAAGGTGTCTAGAACAACCTATAAAATTGACAAAAAGGGGAAGGAGAAGGTATATCATGTAAACCTTTTAAAGAAGTATCTGGACAGACCACTCCAGGAAAGCACCCCCTTACTGACCTTGGCTATCACTACTAAAATGAACAAGGAACCACTCACCTCACATGAATACCCATTACATCCCTGTGAGACAGCCGCACAAGTAAAAGTCAGTAAGCACATGACTAAAAATCAGAGGGAGAGAGTTCAACAGGTTCTGGAGGAACATACAGATGTATTAACAGATAAACCAGGACATACAAATTTGCTACAGTATGGCATGAAGCTGGTAGACTCAAAACCAATTTGTATGAGAGCCTATTCTGTTCCGTTCGCTAAGGAGAAGGCATTGAAAGAGGAAATAGATTATTTGTTGAAAGAAGGGATTATTTCACACAGTGAATCTTCTTTTAGCTCCAGTGTAGTTTTGTTGAGGAAACCGTCTGGGGAACATAGACTGTGCATAGATTACAGGAAACTGAATGCTGTCACAGAAGGACAAGTGGATCCATTACCAGACACAAAACAGTTATTTGCCAGATTGAACAAGGCAAAATACTTTTCGAAGGTGGATCTTAGCAAAGGCTATTACCAGATTCCAGTGAAGCCTGAAGTTAGACCTTATTTAGCTTTTAGCACCTCGGAAGGACATTATGAATTCAACATGCTACCATTCGGACTGAAAAATGCTCCGAGTGTATTTTCTAGGATGATGCGCAAATTGTTGGATCCCCTGAATAATCCATGTATCACGAATTTCATGGATGATATTCTCGTCGCCACAGAGACATTTGAAGAACACATTAACTCTCTGAAAATGTTATTTGATAGGCTTAGGGAAGCGAACTTAACTGCTAGACCAACAAAATGTTGTATTGGATGCAAAGAGTTGGAATTCTTGGGACATACTGTATATCAGGGTAACATGACCCCTGATCCCAAGAACTTGGAAAAACTGCAGAGAACACCTAGACCACAAACAAAAAAAGACGTGCGATCATTCGTGTCGTTATGTGGGTTTTACCAAAAATATATCAAAAATTTTAACTCTATATGTGCTCCTCTGACTGATCTGACTCGCAAGGGAAATCCAGATAAAATAGTTTGGTCCGCGCAATGTGAATTGGCATTTCAAGAGTTAAAGGAAAAACTCACTAGCAAGCCTATTCTCAAATTGCCTGATTTGACTCAGGACTTTGTGGTGAGAACAGATGCAAGTAATGTAGGCCTGGGGGCGGCTTTGTTGCAAAGGTCCTCTTCACCCAATGGGGAACTGAACCCAGTCGCTTATGCAAGCCGCAAGTTGAATAAAGCGGAGCAAGGATATTCCACAAGCGAAAAATAATGTTTAGCGTTAATCTGGGCAATAAAAAAGTTCCAAATCTATCTGTATGGTAGGACTTTTGTGGTCCAGACGGATCACCAGCCCCTAGTGTTCTTATCTCAGGCCAAGCATGAAAATGCAAGATTGTTAAGATGGTCTTTATTGTTGCAACCTTATCAGTTTAATATTGAATATATCCCGGGGTCACAGAATGTCGGTGCAGATTTCCTCAGTAGGCACCCCTGTGATCAAAATTAGAGTAGTTGGCAGGCGTGAGGAGTAATTTTATCTATGTGTATCACTGGCTTTGGAACTTGCATTAGTGCATGTTCTCAGGTGGGGAGATGTGTGGTGATATTACAGTGATACAGCGTTAAAATATCTCCAATTATAAGGATAACGGGTAAAATAACACGTAGGGATAAAAATATAGGCAAGATATGCCGAGGCTTCTTCACCCACGCCAGCGCTTTCTACCGCCATTGAAACTAACTAGTTGGGACATGCAGACTAAACGGTTTACCCTTTTAGACGGGAGGGAAACGGAGATAAAAGAAAAAATATGACGGTCGGAACACGTGTTTGAACCTAAAAGGCAAAAAGACGCAATTTGTAGTTTAAAGGAAAAAAATTCACGCCACTAGTTGACACAA